>OX393576.1:67633663-68233663 GCA_947652605.1 Elmis aenea | reverse complement strand
TTCCGGAGAAGAACGCTAAAATCGAGGCTTTTGTAAAAACGGTTTTCCCTATGTTAAACGCCTTTGTAAGTCGCATAGATATAGTTATACAGATATACCACATTTTCTCAAATCATAGCGCTGGAAATATCCGAGGTCGGTTTGGATCAATCTGCATGAAATTTTGCATTTTTGCCAAATTTAAACCTATTCTCTGGCTTCTATAGCAATCTAGATTTCCGTGTTGAAAGATGGATTTTCTTCAGTCAGTACAAACAAAAAGAAACACTTCTTTTGACGTGTTTCTATAAAGAATCCACTTAATATTTAATTCTTTACGTTATTTAATTGGATAAACAAAAGTAAATTTATTTTTAATTATATAAAATGCATAGTCTTTGGTACTAAAAAAAAGATGATTTAATTAAATGCATAATTCACAGAGAAGTTGGTTATTTCAATTTACTGGTTCGTAAACTCCATTTGTGCTTGGCTTAATTTAGATCAGCTCTGAGAGGAAAATGCTACAATTCAACGTAATCGTTATAGTGGCGCTGAAGAAGGAAAACAATTTTAAGTGCTTAAATTAAAATTGTGAATGTTTGTTCAATTGCTAAATTGCCTGTTTTTATTTTACAGGTGTCGTGAAAATTTGTTTAGAAATTCCAACGGTAAATATATTGTAAGAAAACATTTTTTGTAAGAAAATTCAAAAAGATAATATACAAGTTGCGTTGGTCGGAACGGTTTAGGATACCGTTGCCAAAATCGTACCTTTTGGCCACTTTCAAAAAGTAGTATATACAGGGTGTCCCAAATTCGAGTAAATGCATGGGGATCTCGCTTATCTTCAGAGCGATGAAGTGGGTTGAATTAGGGCAAAGTTGCGAAATTAGATCCTCATCAAATATCTGCAAAGAAAATTTTCATCGCTGTCTTAGTTCAAAAGTTATTCCTGAAAAACTGTAAAATGGATTTTCGTTTTTTTGCCCCATTTCCTACATTTTTTAACATCTCGACAATCTGGAAGCACGTCCATGGCAACTTCTTACGCTTTATATTTTGAGAGAACATAAAATTTACAACAACGTTCCGTCTCTTCAGAAACATCATCAACTTCATTTTTTTAAATATACCACAAAAATTTGAGAAAAACTCATTTTATCCAATTTTTTAGCATCTAAAGCGGATGGACACAAGCAGATAGGTAAAGAGAGTGTGGCCAAAAAAAAACCTTGTTGAAGAAAGGAAAATCATGGTGTGAAGCAAAAGAAATGGCACAGAACAAAAAACAATGGCGCAAATTCATGGATAATACATAGACGTGCACACATCTCCACACCTACGGGTAAAAAGGAATTTGTTTATATTTGTATGATACATTTTAAATGTCATTTTAACAAAGAAAAACGAACGAAACACAGAACAGTACAAAATTCTTCGAAAACAAAAAACTTACTTTATGCAACAAATGAAAAATAATGAGAGATCAAACGTATGCCTGTTGTTTTATATTAATACTCATTAAAGTTCATTTATTCAAATATCATGTTTTATTAAGTTTTTTATTACAATAAATCCGCAGTTTGATAAATCAAAAACCAACTAAAGCGTAGCAAGTCAATAAAAAAACAACGTAAAAAGTACGGTTTTTACTTTAGCCCTTCTCAGCATAAGACATTATTGTTTTCTCGATAAAAATCAAGCCCGACATTCCAGCGGATTTATAAGCTTAAGATGTGCTGAAAAAGTTTTAATCGTGTCCATGTTTTCGTACTTTTTAACTCACTGCGAGCAAGGAAATATTTGCAGTGACTGTAATAAGTGATAAAGACATTTATATACCGACAAAGATAAGTCAAATGCATAAACAAAACTGGCATGTTTAATTATCGTTATTCTAGCGATACACAAAAGCGAGAAACCATTTTTTTTTTAAGGAAAAATTTAATACAAGAATAAGCTGTATTTAAATTTTATAACCGTAAAGTTTTAGTCGTTTATATAACACTTTCAGAATGGCACAATTGGTATTCCGCGTGTCGACGGCGAAATTGATTTTCAAGGATTTCCTCCACACGTTGTCTGATTTTCCTACAACTTAAGCTAATACACGTGTAAGATTGCAGAATTTTCGTTTTATTCATTGATCCTGTTTAAAGGTGCAAGTTTGCGAGCATTTTTTTTGTATTTGAAATCGAACCTCTATATAATTTATTTCCAGTGTATCGCATTACTGAGCGAAGCCCGGTTGTGATGGGAATTTTTAAGTCTTATAAGTTTTATTTTCTGGTGAGGAGTTAGCTCAGTATTTACTTTGTTTCGATGATACGATCTGATTAGATACTGCAACATTATCATTTTGTAATTAAATTGTAGATAGTTTTGCATCTGCTAATTATCAATGGCACTCTACAAAACATTCATTTTTGATGTTCTTGATGCAATAAACACAGCCAAATTCTAGCGACTTATCAAGATTATGTTTAAAGTGTTCTCTGCTAACCTTCAACATAA
This sequence comes from Elmis aenea, assembly GCA_947652605.1. Classification (NCBI taxonomy): domain Eukaryota; kingdom Metazoa; phylum Arthropoda; class Insecta; order Coleoptera; family Elmidae; genus Elmis; species Elmis aenea. The sequence goes on along the minus strand of OX393576.1, from coordinate 68,231,167 downwards.
CCAAAATTTAAATGCGTTACCTAAAGTTCTGAGTGTTAACTTTGTTCCATATCAAAAAATCTATTAACGGATTGCGGTTTTGTTTGTTCCATGTCCATACATTACATGTTTAACGTGTTATTTGTTCCTTATTCAATATATAAATATACTCTATACACATACAGGGTTGAGTCACGCAACATAGCAATTTCAATGGTAAACTTTCAAAAATCGTATACTATCTCCCATAATTATTTTAGAAAAAAAAGTGCCAATAGGTTTTTTTTTGTAGAGAAAAAAAAATCTGTATCCATAAATGTAATCAATGTTAATTTTTAGTTTTCCAATAACTGAAAATTAAACAAATTAAAACCGCGTTTTCACAAAAATCTGTAGTGCCTTGGAATTATGATATGACAACTGCCCAGCCTAATGTAACTTTCTCGCCCTCCCCCCTCCCTTCCTCACTTGCTCATTGGTTGTTTTAAAAAAATGTGTTTTAATTATTTTAACTTTAAAGAAGCACAATGTTGAACTTTTAAAACTAAAAACATACAATGCCATGCAGATTTAAACATTCTGTTTAATGCCTTATTTTAGCATAATACAATAAATATAAAACGAAATTATGTCTCAATTTTTGTTGGTTTTTTTCGTGCGCCGTCATTGTGATAACGTCAAATACAAAAATTGAACGACCCTCCATCTATACTACTTTATCAATCACCTTTCACGACTTTATTTAGTTGAAAGATAATGTGACTGCGTGCTCTAAAATCGACGGTACGTAGCGTAAAAGGGATGCAAAATTAAATTTGCAGAACATCAACTTTAGAGAGTTCTCTTGTCGACCTGGTTATGTCAGACTGCACGACGCCTCACTCTAAATGAATTCAATTAACAAGAGGCCATCTATCCACTCGCCCTCATTTAGCTAACGTAATCGACCGAGCCTTTATACTAGTAAATGCATAGCACTTTATTTGTTGAACATAGGCTAAGTACATTATGCAATATACTGCGAACATGCAAACCAATCATGTGCGAATAAGTTTATTCAACACAACATCATAACTAACCCAAGTGCAACGTATATGCGAGATCAAACTTAAATTGTTCGTCGGGTTATTTTTCAATATGCGCTCTTTTAAACACAAAACTTAGAAGTCGGCTTCTTTTATTTAAAAAAATTGAAATAAACATTTAACCGTTAACCAAGTACATAGAATTACGAGTCATAGAAAAAGCCCTAGAAGAACAGAAAGTTTGTTCTGCTATCTTTCTAGACGCATCGTAGGCTTTCGGACAAAGTGTGGCATGATGGTTTCAATTATAAACTAAGATCGCTCCTACCAAAACAATACTACCAAATTTTTCAGTCCTACATCTCAGAGAGACGCTTCAGAATAAAGCAAGAAGAATCTTATTCAGAACTTAAAAAAATTAAAGCAGGAGTTCCACAAGGAAGAGTACTTGGTCCGGTCCTATACCTATTGTAAACTTGTGATATTCCAAAGTTAGAAAACAATACTATAGCGACTTTTGCCGATCATACGGCTATTTTAGCAGTAGGAAAAAACAATATAGAATCATCCGAGAAATTACAAGCAGCCGCCAATCAGATCAACAACTGGAAAAAAACATGGCGTATAAAGTTAAATTAAACTAAGTCAATTTTACCAACAAGAGAAATGAACATGTACCAATCAACTAACATAATAAATAAATTCCATTCTCCGACACAGCAAAATACTTAGGTATTACATTGGATGCTAAGCTACGCTGGAAGTCTCATGTCAAGAAAAAAAGGGAAGTAATAGGAAACAAATATAAAAAAATGTACTGGCTAATCAAGAGGACTTCCTCTCTGTCCCTAAATAATAAATTTTACTTTACAAGCAAATTTTAAAGCCTGAATGGACATATGGGCTACAATGCACCAAACAGAGCAATATTCAGATCATCCAGAGATCCAGAACAACACACTAAGGAACATCGTTGATGCACCTTGATATTGCAGAAATAGTGACATTCATCGGAACCTCAACATGGACACTGTAACCAACACCATTAAGAAGTTTGCCAAGAGCCACGAAGAAAGGCTCCATCAATATGTAAATGTCGAGGCGATTCAGCTCCTGGACACTACAGAATTAGTAAGAAGACTTAAAAGGGTTAAACCTTTAAGTGGGTTTAAGCAAAACTTTAAAAGAAGAGACTGTGCGGTAGTGTGCACGTTAATAATTAGTGTGCTTATATTAGCAAACTTCTATTGGGTAAACCTTAGACTAAGTCTGAACATACTTAATTTAGGTTAGAATGAAACTGCTCATTGGTCTCGAAAAACAGATTGCATTGTTATAATATATTAAATTTTAAATTAAATAGAAATTGATAAAGTTTGAATATACTTACATGTTGCGAGCAATTTCGTATAATATTTTAAGTGTAATTTATTATTTTACGATCAAACAAGACTAAAACCAATATATTAGTACTATGTATTGTATACATTTATTAAGTTACATAGATGAAAAATACAGAACGGCGCTCGTTACCTAAGAGCAACGAAAACGATTCAACTTTTACAACACCAAGGAGAATCAAAGTGATTAGTAGTAACCTTTGCGATTCGCACTTTCCAGAAACAGTCTGCAATCTGAGCTTAACAGAAAACGAACTGAATTATAAAGTTTCACCAGAAACGCTTCTTTTCTCTCTCATGCAAGTAATTTTTAACTTACTTTCTGTCCACAAACTTTCACGTTATAGCGACCTTTTAAGCTCACTGTTAGCTTTCTTCTATCAACAAAAAATAAGAATGTCTTACTGTTTAAAGATAGCTTACAGTTTTTGGAGAGAAAATTGAGACTATATCAACATCCAGCTTTGTCACAAAAAATAATTAACTGCCCAGTAAAGACACATTTAATGTATTTGAATGTATTTTTAATGTTAAGAAACATTTTAACGATAAGGTTGCAGATTACAGGTACCAAAACTAAAAATAATTAAATTATGTTATTGATCGCAAATAAATCTAATTTTGTTTTCGTTAAACCATGAAAATCTTAACACAGACTAAAAATTTTTGACATAAAAGAAATATAAAGCGTACTTCAGAGAAACCAAAATGCGGAATCAAATCTAAAGCAGTTTTAGCAATTTATTTTCATTCAAATTGCATCCAGTATGCATATGTCAATATTGAGTAAAAAAATGTATTTATAAATATGTCACCGAATAAATTTAATCTGAAAAAGGTTCAGGGCTTAAAGCTGGAGTATTTTGCACCCGGATGCAGTGATGTATAAAGTATTAAAACCCCCACGTTATACTTTTACGATACAATAACACGATGTTAAATTTTTGTGCATCAAGCATTTACAAAAATTGTTTAGTAGTTTCTTCTTGACCAATGATTTTATATTAATGAAATAAAGTGATAAATATAAGTACGTTTACAAACAATAAAATTATATAAAGGGTGTTTTTTAAATATTACGAAAATATTCGGGAGGTAATTCCTTATGGAAAATTAAGGGGGGTGCTTTTAGGTAATCTTTTTTCCTTAGACGTATCCTTTCGGAGTTACGCCCCCCTAAAGACGAGCGGTAAAATTAGGTTTTTATTTTATTTCTCAAATTTGGATAAATGTAGGAGAATGATATTTGGTAGATGTTTTATACTTATTAAAAGGTTTCCCATAGTTATATTCCCTTCTTCCAACTTCACTAGGGGCTGAAAAGTGCGACCCCTGTTGGTTTTCTTATCAGAACTTTTTGGACGCTTGGAACTTAGCAATTTTTTTTAATGATTGATTTATTTAATAACTTTACCTGCAAAACCTACAGTTTTTGAGTAGAAAAAAGAAGTGAACATGAATCATTAAATAATTTTCTAGAATAAAACGATTCATTTTTGTGGTTACCATGGTTTGTTTATGTTCATATTGAGTAGAATTGGCAGGTGTAATTCATTTTGAAGTTTAAGAGGCGACAACACGAAACATCTGTCAGTTCTATCCAATATGAACATAAACAAACCATGACAACCATCAAAATGAATTGTTTTATATTACAATATTTAAATGATTCATGTTCACTTATTTTATTTCTACTCAGAAACTGTAGGTTTTGAAGCAAAAGTTATAAAATAAACCAAGATTTCAAAGAAAATGTCTTAATTGCAAAATTTTAAGCCTCCAAAAAGTTCTGATAAATAGAGCAACAGGATTCGCACTCTTCAGCCCCCTGTGAATGTGGAAGATGATTAAAAATATAACTATGAGAAACCTTTTAATAAGTACAAAACATCTTCTCCTACACATAAAAACCTAATTTTACCGCTCCTTTTTTGGGGGGTGTAACTCCGAAAGGAGACGTCTAAGGATTTTTTTTATAAAACGCCCCCTTAATTTTCCATGAGAAATTATCTCCCGTTTTTTTTTGCAATATTTAAGATATACTGTATACTGTATTTAAACTAATCAAACATTATGTTTAGTTATTCCTTGCAAAAATAGTCTGTCAAAGAAAACTAATAACAACTATTTTAAGTCATCCATGTCTACTATATGCAGTATAATCCCAAGCACCATATAATAAAATATGATTTGCGTACATAGATTTTAAAGTATTTAGGTGTAAAATATTGCTCTTTTTTTTGATAAGATACCGATGAAAAAAGCGATACGCAAATAGTAAAAAGTGGGATTAATCTTATTGTTTGATAAACTTAATCCCCAATCACATCATAAACTTATTTATAAAAAATATTTGCGTCATGTCTTTAATCATTTTTATTGCGGAGTTTAATGAGTAAATATAATTGAAAAGTAAACTTAGCTGTGCACTTCAAAATTGGTATAAAGCAAAAATGCAAGTTTGATATTTACTTTGAGTAGAGATAGCTGATAACACATTAGGTATATAAAATTTTCTATACATTGCAAACATTATAATTTATAATACAACAAATTTTGTATTTTCACGAATGGGGCATGAAAGTCATTCCTAAGTTGATAATTTTTACAAATAATTTCGGCTTCAACTACGTCCTTTAATTAAACTTTTTTTTACACAAGCTAAAGAAATCTCTGCCAAAGCAATATTGTGACTTTCTAAAATCCTTTTTATGAGATAGAATTTTTCGAGTAAAACAAGATGTAGAATATTCCACATTCAACTAAATCAAAGCCGGAGTACCCCAAGTTAGTGTCCTTGGCCCGGTACTGTACCTGCTATTCAGTTATGATATACCACAAACACAAAATGTAAAAGTAACCACTTTTGCAGACGACACCGCAATACTAGCCATCGAAAAAACTATTGGAGAATCAACAGAAAAACCCCAAAAGGCAACAAATTAAATCTGCGAATGGACTAAAACATGGCGCATCAAACTAAACGAAACCAAAACAGTGCAAGTGAACTCCACAAATAAAAGATCAGTAAAACACCTGCCAGTGGTATTAAACAACAAAAGATTTCCACATTCTTAGCTAAATATTTAGGCATGAACCTGGACATTAAATTGAAGTGGAAAGAACACATTAATAAAACACGTGCTGAGCATCAAACAGAGAAAACTATTTTGGTTAATGAACAGAAAATCTAAACTTTCAATTACAAATGAACTTTTAATATATAAACAAATACTAAAGCCAGTATGGTCCTACGGCATACAACTTTGGGGGTGTGCTAGTAAAATTAATATTAAAATAATACAGCGATTCCAAAATAAAGTACTCTGGGCAATTGTGATTGCTCTGAGGTACGTGAGAAACGTCGACCTCCACAGAGACCTGAGGATGCCAACAGTCGACGAAGAAATTCAAAACTTTGCCAATAAACATGAACAAAGGCTGCATGTTCACATTAACACCAAAGTCCTGCAGCTCGTGGACAACCAACATCTAATGAGAAGACCTTAACGGACCAAACCGTTTGAGTTAGTGTAGCACTGTGCGGTTGTGAAAAGTGTCGTACTTAAAAACAACACAGAAAAGAAAAGAAGACACCAACGGGTGACCTCTTAACTTAAGTATATAAGTATCATAAACATATTTCTGGATGGCTAAATTAGCTAGGTGTAATGAGAAATATAATTAGTTAAAAAAAATTTATTACTTTGCTCTTAAATATTTTTTTTTCCTTTAACTGCCGAACGCTTGTGTTCTTTTTAATGTCTTTTTTGACTATTTATCCGGTTAAGTGTAAGAAATTCGAATGCTTTTAAAAAAAGTCATGCAATGCACATTCTATTTAATTCTTACTGTGTTTGAGAAAATCTATGGTTTAACTTATCCTCTACAAGCTTTCAATAATAATGTATGATAAATTTACTAAAGCTCTAATTTGGTTAATTTTACTTTATTCACCATTTTAATAACCCATCTTGACCTAATTCTACAAATTTTGATTAATATAATATGCCCATGAAATGAAAAGTAAATTTATCTCTGAATATGTAAACATATTTAGTACCGGTTGGAATTTTTCGACGCTCCGTTAGGTTTTGTGAAACATTTAGCAAATTCTGTGCCTTAGGCAAATCAGATATCTGAGGCTCTTTATCAAAAACACGTTGTTTCGATCTGCTTGGGGACGCTATAATATTTTTTCGAGCTCGCTGTATTTTCACACATGTCAGTGTTAAACATGTTATAACTTTTGTATCCCGGGGATAATAAATATCCGAGAAATCGGGTTTATTTGCTTGAATTTGTCACATAAAAACAACTTAACTGACACCTGCCTTGAATTGGGGTATGAATCAATTATATTTAATGTAGGTTGTAGGTATATGTTGCTGTTCCCCTAAATAATCTGTTCTAGGTTTATTGGGCAAAAAATTATCACAACCCCAGCTCCAGTTAGTGCACTGTGAAATTTTTGTTAAACGATAAATTTATAAATGAGGTTTGAGTTTTTATTGCTGGTAATATTTATTTCTTTTTCAAGTACAGTGGTAGTAGAGTTTCTCATATTTGACATTTTTGCTCGTCCATGGATTCAGCGAAGAAATTGGTCTTTTTCCCAGGATTTCCCGGGATCCTGAGAAGCAATGAATTACGTCAATATTTTAAAATAAATAACCCGAAAAAGGAAGGAAGTTGTTTATTACATAGAAACAATTCCAAGTCATATATGTAATACATTTTGCTCCATGATTATAATAAAAAATAAAAAAATGTTTGTGAGAGAAACATACATTTGGGAAATATAACCTTTCTATTGCATTTTTATTTCTATACCTAACAGTAAAAGGACTCATGACTAAATTAAATAAATATCCCGGGATTTCCCGGAACAATAAGTATTTTCCAGGAAGTAAAAAATGAGTTAAAATGAGCCGGGATCCCGGGACAAAAACCCTAAGTAGTAGTAATTCAGAAATCTGCAGGTTGTTCAAGATAAACTGAACCGCAAAATGCGCAAGGAGAGGGAATGGCGCTTGAAATGTAGTCCCTTCTAAAAACGTTATATTATTATGGGTTATAACCGTTGTTAAAATAGGAGTATGTTTTTAGGTAGCGCAGTAATTAACGCTTTAGACATGTTTTGGTTTCTGCGTCGCAGTTCAGTTTAGCTTGAAAGACCTCTAGTAGGTCAAGTCTACCCCGAAAAACTTTTTATGTGGCCTTAAAGCCTCCAATTTTTTTTCCAAACATTTAAATACCAAATGTGATAATTAAATTGTGCAGGTCACTTAGTCTAGAATATTAAAATTGTTTTGAACATAAATGGTTTCAGAACATAACTCTCCTTTCATGCTGCGCGATGATCAAGTTGCAAAATATTGCTAATAAAAATGTACTTTAAATTTATTTTAACCCGATAAAAATGTATATACAAAAAGTTTACCGACCATCACAACTACATCAGTACCTGACATAATTTTCGCAACCCTACCGTTGGATTTTATTTACTGTAAAAGTAATGGACGTAGCGAAATAAAACCTTCGTCATTTTATGAACGGTACAGGCCCCGCGAGCAATTCAAACACAAGTTCCATTTTAGTTTACGTAATACCAGATTTTTAAATGATTCAAAGAAGTGTGCAAGATATATGTGACAGTATGATAAAGTTATAAAAGTAATCCTTTTTTTTTTGTAAAACATTTGTTATTGAAAGTTAATAGATTAAAGTTTCTAGGTAGTAACATTTTCTTTATTTTAAATGAAAAATTAAAAAACTAGTGTTTGTTAGTATATATTGTTGATGGTAACCCTTGGCATAACACAATATAACCATAAACTGACGTACCTACTTAAGAAAAGAGTTTAAGTGGTGATATTTTTCACCTAGTTTTTAATACACAAATCTGATTAATAATAATCTTTATAACTATAAAATATATTGTAACTTCGATTTTTCTACATTAGTGGGGACTATCGTTATTTTTTAGCTCTTCATCTGCGCCAATTGTGTATTCATTGATTCTAGAAAGATGATCAAGAGGATTTAAACATCTGCTCTTGATGTATTTGAAAAAAACGTCGATAAGTAATCAAAGAATGGTTTTGTTAATAAGCCGTACCGCCTAATGGGTGACAAAATATTGTGTGACACTGAAATTAAGCACCAAGTTGTAATTTTCAAAATTCGTTTATCGTCTTGTTTATAAAGCTTTTCACATCACGAGTTTAGTGTTGATCTGTTGTGTAAAGCCTCACATCTGCTTTTATGTAGTATTCCATTCTTGCATTCAAATTCACTGAACCGATTTGCATGTAGGCGTCGTTTGAACACTATTACATTACGCTGGAATGCTTTAAGAGATAACGAGTTTCATTAGTTTATGTTGGTTGTGTGGCTATAATGTTGCCTATTAAACTTTTATTTTATTGCAAGTCAATATGTTTAGAAGCACCACAGCGCTATTAACTTCATTCAAAGTTAAAAAGTAAGAAATCAACAAAAAGCGTCGAGGAGTTAATATAACGTTTTTGAAAATGTCAGTAAACAAAGTTACTATATTTTTCTATAGTTTTTGGAAATAAGTTCCTGGTTTTATTGATGAATGCTTGAATTAAAATTTATGTTACCAGCGATTTCAAACAGACATTTCTAACACATGGTAGGTAATTGAATAGATGTTGTATATTGTCCTTACTACAATGGCTTGACCAGTAAGTCTTCATATCAATTTGAAACTCTTTTATTCGTAAAACATACAAGTTTCAAAAAACGTTTCCCAAATATAACATGTTCTATTTCTTTTACAATCAATTTTATGCAAACAAAGACTTTATGTTAGACTGGGTGTCCATGATAACTTTTCCAGCATGGGGATCTCGCTTATTAGATGAGATACAGGTTTGGTTAAATAAGATAAATGCTTCTTAAGTATAAGAGGAGCTACAATCTATATTAAAAAGTACAAAACTCATAGTACTTCAGAAGTTTTGGTACCACCCGACGTCTTGAAGTTCCGAGCATATTGGTCAGAAGGCTTAGCTACTTATTGTCCGATGGCCCGGTTTCCCGGATTTGCAACAGTTAGAAATCAGTCAAAATATAATAACAGTAATTTTTTAACCCTTTAAATATGTATGTGACACGTTTGTTTTATACATCAGGTAAAATTTAAATCGTTTATTTGCGTATAGCAGGTATAAACATATTATTTAATTCTACGTATTGGACCCAAACTTTTCATTTTGCTGAAAAACTTAATGAGATAGCGCAAATCTGTTTGTGTGCCATTGAATGCAGACCATGTTACTAATAAAAGAACAGCAATTTTAATATAAATTTTACAAATAGCTTTTTGTTAAAATAGTTTTAAAATTAATTTTCTTTTTGAAAACGCATTTATCTGTTTTTCCATTTTCCTGAAAAACTTGATGTGGTGGCAAAAATCTGTGTGTGCCATTGAGTTAAGAGCATGTTATATAATATATATAAGAACATCAATTCTAATATAAATTGTATCTACTAATAGTTTTTTGTTTGAATGTTTTTGAAGTAAACACATTTTATTTTAGACTTTTTAATCTTTTTTTCCATTTAGCTAAAAAAACTTGATGAGATAGCAAAAAACCGCGTATGCCATTGAATTCAGAGCATGTTATTTATATAAGGACAGTCATTCTAATATAAATTATACATACAGTTTTTTGTTTAGATATTTTTGAAATTTAATTATGTGTTGTTTTCATTTAAAAACTCAATAACCTGTTTTTCCATTTTACTGAAAAACTTTGTGATAGCGAAAAACCGCGTGTTCCATTGAATTCAGAGCATGTAATTTATATACCAACAGTTATTCAAATTAAAACAACGTTCACAAATTTCTGAAACGTCGGCCTGTGTTATTGATAAAATACGATTTTTCTTTTTCCTGAGTTATTTATATTAATTGATATGACATATGATGTATTTTTAAAAAGGATTTTATTCGCAGAAATGCTGTAACAATCGCCTGGGATATATTGATTGGTACAATGTATTAAAGTCCACAACAATCTCTGCAACTCCCAATTATTTTGGAAACATTATACATAAATTCAATTAAACCTTTAGTTGTTACTCAATACCGGCAAAGAATCAGGCTATGGAATTTGCTCCAAATTGTATCATCACTCCCTACAAAAATAAGAAAATTTTTAAATCCTCTGATTTGTACGACATTCCGGATCTTTTTCGTCATAGGTATAAATTTAATATTTTTATCACGTATACATGGTTCAATGTCAGTGGAAACTTAACTTGTCATAACACGGATATGTTATTTTTCGTGAGGTTTTTTATCATAATACTACCAGTGAAACACGTTTTCTCATTACAAGAAATTCACCCTTAAACTAGAAAATTTTTATCAAAGTAAAAATTGAAGTACCTTTAAATTATGTTTTGATTTATCACCGACAACTATAAAATAGCATCAAGGACATTAAAATATGTTCATTCTTTTGTACAAATATCAATTTATGATATGTTTTAAATTTGATGCAAAACATACATCAGGAGATTTTTTCTTTATAATATGATGTTGCCATTAAATTATGTTATTGTTGGTTTTTGATTAAATTTTAAACAAAAGATAACATTTATAAAGATCTCACGAATATTTTGATTGAATTTTAAGACAACCGAAACATAAATCAGATATTTACATTAACTTTCTGCTATTTTTAATAATGTTTATAGCCAAACACATTTTCTTGTTTTAACTTTTTTATTTTAAATTCATTTTTATTCGCGATGTTATAATTGAATTTTTAATTAAAAACGGTAAATAAGAGAAGGCAATCATTTAATAACACAAGCTTATTGGTATAGGGGTTAGTATAGAATGCTCTTGTATAATTTCAAAAACCCTTGAGGTTTATTGCATAAAATATGCGTGATATTCCGCAAAATTCAACAAAATTAAATTATCTTAGGCAATTATTTCAACATATAATGTAACAATAATAATATAATTTACATACAGGGTGTAGACTCGGATCACGCAACATAGCGATTTCAATGGTAAAATTTTAAAAGTCGAATTCTTGCTCCGCTAATTATTTTAGAAAAAAAGTGCAAATACGTTTTTTGTAGAGAAAAAAATTCTGTATCCATAAATGTAATCAATATTACTTTTTCATTTTCCAATAACTGAAAATTATGCAAATTAAAAAACGCGTTTGGACAGAAATCTGTAGTGCCTTGGAATTATGGTATGACAACTGCCCAGCCTAATGTCATTTATACTGTCACTTTGACGCGAAATTCATTCTTAATTATCCTTTATATTTTATCAAACATTTATTTTACACAATTAGTTATGTTTTCATTGCAAGATATAATAAAAATGATAATTAAGAATAAACTTCAAACGTCAAAGTGACAGTAAGTGTTAGTAAGATGGGCAGTTGTCGTAGCATAATTCCAAGGCACTACAGATTTTCGCGAAAACGCGTTTTTTAATTTGCTTATTTTTCTGTTTTTGGAAAACGAAAAAGTAATATTGATTACATTTATGGATACAGAATTTTTTTCTCTACAAAAAACGTATTTGCACTTTTTTTCTAAAATAATTAGCGGAGCAAGAATTCGACTTTTAAAATTTTACCATTAAAATTGCTATGTTGCGTGATCCGAGTCTACACCCTGTATAGGTACTCTGTTTACTTTATTATACATTAAAGTTGGCTATGTTAGAGTGACAGATTCCACTCTGTATATTATAATATTTTGACATCGTCACTTAAAGGATATTAGGTTATAATCTTAATCATTTACAAAACAACATTGCCAATAATAATACAAAATTTGGAAACTATTTAAGAGTTTTTATAAAAATAGTATTTGTATCAAAATAAGATGGCAAATACTGTAATGTATATTCGTCTTTTTAGGTGTTTCTTGTTATGATTTAATTTTTTTCCTCTTAACCAAACGATCCCAAATATTTAAAATCTGCTCTCTGTTTAATTTTAAAACCGTAGAATGAACCAACTCGTGACCCATAACAGACCAAAAATGTACTGACATTCAATATTTTTTACAAATAATGCTGGAATACCGGTATTAATGTCGGTTTTAAAACAATTGTTTTAATTTTAAGGACTCAAAATACATGTATTGTGTACATAATCATAAATTTGTACAACAAAATAAAGCAACAAATATAAAGATAGTTCCTACGTAAGTTTGGTTATTCGCGCATTGTTCTTTTCATTTTCTTCTAGATTAGATAAAACATTTTGGGATTGCGTCGGTATATTAGGGAATTTTTTTAAATTTGCTTGCGTTTCGTTAGTACAAAAATTCAATGAAGTATATAATTCTTCAGATACTGGCGAGATTTTTCTTTATCTCAATCTTGACTAAATATTTTTAACATCACATTTTTGTATGAGAACATTTGAGTATCTTAATAACGCTAGGAATTTTTTTAATTATTGGAATTTTTTTATAAATTTTGAAGCCAAATCAAAATTCTCACCCTATTCGAAATTCATTACTTAATATAATACTTTACATTAAATAAAGCCGGTAATTTCGAATAAATTAGGCCATTTGCAAAGTCTGGATTATCTTTTTATATTCTTTATAACATTTTACAATAATTTTGTGAAAATTATTCTTCAAATGATTTTGGCATTTTTAATTTGCAACACAGCTTTAGTATGTAACTAAAATGTCATATTGACTTTTGGAAATGCCAACATGACAACTAAAACAGCCTACTTTAAAGTGTAATAAAAGTAAACCGAGTATAGTATTAGTTAGATTTTTATTTATACAGGGTGTGTAAAAATTAGCGGAAGGGCTACACGGGGCGATGTTCTTCGTAAAATTCTAAGTCGAAAATCTTAATACGAAAATGTTGTACCATGCTTGCTGTGTCTGCAAGAGGTCCTCAAAGCTTTGACATTTAGTCCTTTAATAGGCGTTATTATTTAATACTTGCAAATGAAAAAGCTGCAATTTGGAATAAAAATAGATTTCGAATAGTATTTTTTCCTAGATATTGTGTTCTTCCTTTCAAAAATTGGTGTTGAAAATATGTAAATCACTGATTTTAATGACAGTAATACATATGGCAACATTGTCATTAGCTGTCATCTCTGTTTTTCTCGTAATTATTTCTTGTTTGTGTTTTACGATACCCAAAAGTTTGCAGCTATGTTTACGAACTGAAGGCTTTCAGTTCGAACAAAAAATGTAAATACCTAAGTAAAAATTGCTGATAAAAAAATGTCCAAACGCAAATCAATGTATGCACTGTTGCCAATTTTTTTTTTCTTTAAATGGTTCCTGAGGCCATAGGAAGCATGGTACAACATTTTCGTATTAAGATTTTCGACTTAGAATTTTACGAAGAACATCGCTCCGTGTAGCCCTTCCGCCAATTTTTACACACCCTGTATAATCTTTTTTTTTCAAAATTAATTGATGTATCACACTTGGTATCTTACTTCTACATTGATAAATAATAAAAATTGCGCCAAAAGGAAAAAATAAAGTTGATTATCATACAATAAAAACGAATCGACCCAGAAAACATTTGTGATTACCATGCGATGTTTTACACATTTTAAATATTTCATACTTCTAAGGTGTTATAGACGATTTTTAAGATTTCTCTGTAGATTATTTATAAGCAGCGAATTTAGCAACTTTGTCAAATTTAAAAACGTACTTTAGCAATTATAATAAGCGAGATCCCCATGTTGAAACTAGAATCTCAAAAATAGTGTTCTTGCATAAACTGGTTATTAATTTCCAGCAAAATTTTATAAGTTGTAGCAGCGTTGTTTATTTTTAACATATATGGACAGTGCACATCAAGCAAGTGGCTAGAGAAGGCTTTGTATTGAGATTTCTCTCCCACAAAAAATCTCACTGACTTTGAAGGGATTTGAACACGAGTCGCCAAAGGTAAAACATTCAAAAATACACACTAAATCATCAAAAGAGGACGTAACTACAATATTTAAAAGTGATATATGCAGTTGACTACTACACCTTTTTTTTTAAATTGCATTTCATGTTTTAATCAAGTTGTAAATGTTATATACGATAGTTTTAATATTATTTATAATGATTTGTTTGAGAAAATAAGCCAAAATCTTAATGCATCGAGAAGATCTGACGATATATTCAATTGCGTTCCTATAATATAAAAGTTTATAGCAAATCTTGATTGTTTTAAAAGCCTAATGAAATAGCCCAAGATGATCAACTCGATAGATAGGAAAAATAACCATCCAAGAACTATGCAAAAACAAAACAATGAACAGTGCCTTTTTATGTACAGGGCGGCCTATTTTCGATGCCCATACAGAAAGAGAGATATTTAACATTTTTGGAAATCGCTAAAAATCGGTTTTTGGCTATATTCTGAAAATTAAAAAGATATCAAAAATATGTTTGCGGCGATGAATTCCTCTCGAAAAGAGAAATCGAGATTACATACTTAGTTTTTTCTATCTCTGATAATAACCGGGATACCCCCTTGTATGGGCACCAAAAATAAACCACCCTGTACATGGATATTTCGCAAATACTTTTATTGCATTTTTTGCAGCGTTTTTGCCATTTAAGAATACCTATATGAAGCCTGTAAGCGTTATTTTTAAAAACAATGAAGATATTTGAGATAATACTGATCTTTGTCCACCCTGAATAATTTCATAGCCAACATATTTTAAAAAACTTAAAGAACATTAAAACATGCTATAAAAAAATTAGACTTTTTAATGTTCTAAAAAATACTTTAATTATCTGGATTAATTTACGCTAAAAACCATTTACACCTGAATTCTTTTTTCCTGTAAGGTTTCAACTTGTGATATACATTCTCGTTGTGAAAGCTAATAAAGTTTTTATAGTAAGCGCTTTTTCATGTATTGTATTATTAGCGGTTGCGTAAAATAATTTTATTAAATGATTTAATATTCGCTAATTGAAATTTGGCAAACATAAGGGAGACAATCACTTAGTCATTCAACAACAAAAAAAGGTGTACGCTTGTGTTTTTCATCGTTTTGTAATATTTAAAACTATTAATGTCTAAGTAATGTTGTTTCAATGCATAACGGTATTTGTAGGATACGTAAAATATTTACTTTTCTACAATTAAGTAAGTATATAAAAAAACAGTGTAAATTTTACTGTAATATCCCTGTTTATTTTTACAACCTTTGTACTTTTAATTATAGTGTTGCACTTAATTCATTGCAAATATTTTGCTACAAACTTGTCTATACACAAATTAATAAATAAACATAAAATGTAAATGAATCTACATGGGACGTTACGTTACTATATACTTATGCTCATTATAATTTCATCTGTATGGCTATTATTAAACAAAAAAGTTATTACATAATTGAGTTTAGCTAAAAACACTTTTTATGATTGATCTCTTGTAGAAACACCAGATCAATTTTAAGAATCTCTTACAACTGATAAAAATACGAATGTCTTGAAACTGATCTAGCATTTCTACTATAACATATTCTGTAAAAAAGTAACAATAAATTCAATCTATTTATGTAAGTTCCGTCCTAATTTATTTACTTAAAAAGCATACATTTTAATAGGTTTCAGTACCTAGTAAAAATACTTTAGAACTATACTTCGCTTTAATAAACAATCAGATAATAAGCTAAGCTATTTTTTATTTATAATTATTAAATTACCTTTTAATCGTTCTTGTTTTTATTTAATTTATAGATAGATAGTATAAATTAACGTTCGAAAATGAGTTTTGATTACCAGTATGATCATTGGATCGATGATTTCAAGTTTCAATTACGTCTTGTCTCAGCAGTAATTACTTCTAAAACGTTATGCAAAGAGTTATTTTCCATCTTTCAGTTTTTAACTGACAATGATCCTTAGATTTTTCTCAGCTTTCTCTACAAAGAAGTTTTAGCTTTTGAGCGCGTTGTCTTTGAAGCTGTCGATTCTTCGGAACTTAAACTTAAGAATATTGAGTAAGTTTCTTAAAAGGATTCAAGTTTCAATTTGGCTGGTTTTAGTCAACGTTAACTTCCAGTTTTAGTTGAACATTAGAGTTGTTACTAAATTTATTTCTTAAATTCGTAAAATTTGTGTCCTTTATACGGTTTATACAATATTAAACTTTAAAGATATTAGTTTTGGTATTGATAAGAACCAACTGAAATGACGACCAGTAATTTTAGGTCTACTAATTCATTTTTTTATTCTTGAGGCTTTCGCGGCCGTTATCCATAATACAATCTTGGTTTCCGGGTTTGGAACCGCGTCTTCTATATTTAGAAGTAGTTGACGTTTCGACCATTGTGTCTTGGTCTTTTTCAAAACGACTAATTTGTGAGGGATGTTGCTGGGTTTATATATCCAGCTTGTGGAGGCGTGGCGTTCCGCTTGATGGATTTGTTCTGCCTCAGTGATTTTGTGATGACTGGTTTCCAGATGTTTGGGAGTTGTATGCCTGTGTCTCTGTTGTAGTTGTTTGGGTTCTTGATGATTTCCAATGATTCTCGATATAATCTTGGCCAGAAATGGTTTGCGCGGGCCAGTAGTTTTGTTTCTCTGAAGAGGATGTTGTGTCCTGTACCCTGGGCGTGTTCTGCTACCGCTGATTTATCGACTTGTTTTCTTGTTGTTTGTCCTTCGTGTTCTTTGAGACGCGTTTGTATACTCCTGCCAGTTTGTCCTATGTATACTTTTCCACAGGAGCAAGGTATGCTATATATTCCCGCGTGGTGTAGTCCTGTGTCGTGTGTTCTTCTTAATTTATTCGAGAGCTTCAAACTAATTCATTGCTCTCAGGCCTTAATAGTTATAAAGATTATATTGTTGCAAGTTAAAACAACTTTTTTTTCCTAAGACGAAAATTTTTTTAAATAAATAAATATTATGGTTACTATCGGCAGTCCATAAAGTCCCACTAGATCAATTTTTATATTAACAAGGTGGGAGTTTGGTTCACAGCCAACATAATTATATTTACTAGTACATAATCTATAGTACATTTCTGCTCCTTGGAATTTAATTTTGCAGCGCCTTTTTTTCAGTTATCATTTTCGAATTAGTTTCGTTCTGCGTCTCTCATAAAAAGAAATATTGATATTTAAAATACCGTTTATCTATAATTCATACAGAATACGTGACTGAGTATTTTAAATAATTAACACTGACATTTTTAAACAAGGTGATAAAACTTTTAATGTATTTTTCTTTTTATGGTCTTAACAGAGCTTAAGTTTGCGTCCTTTAATACTTTTAACTTTTATACTTACAAGAGTTACCTAAAAAATTAAAAGGTTTACACTTTCATAACTTTCCTTTAATTTTTAACGATGGTGTCTAAAATTGCATTTTGCTGACGATTTGCGACCTTTTTTCTAAACCCACAAGTCAATCAGACTGCTTAACACTTTAAGAAGGTTTAAACAGCTCAGCCTGTAGAAAACGAAATAAGCTACCATTGAAAGCTTCAAAGCTTGCAGGTTCGCATGTAATCGCCCATTGCGTTTGACTACTAAACGAATGGTATGATGTTAAAAACGAGTTTACAATTAAAGACTTACAAACAACATATAGCATTAAGCTTAGCCAGCAAACTCATTTAAATTTGTTAATTACCAGTGATTGTAAAATTTTAAATGCCTTTAAACATATTTAGGTAATTAAATTGTATTTTAATTTGTTTTGGGATTGACGTTGAAATTTGTTTTAATTATTGTGTATCTAAGGTCAATAGTACATTTATTTGATAGGTTTGTTAACTCCTACGCGCTCATGATATTATCACATTTAATATTTAAGTTTGTGCATTTAAAGCAGTTTTGTGAAATTTTAATGTATTTTTTTTAAAACTTAGCATGCACATTAGAAACATTTTATCTCTGTGTCAATTAAATTAAAGTTTTTCTCTTATAACCATGTTAATTTTTTTTTCTACGACTCTTACCGTACAGCCTGCATGCATAGTGAGTGGGTCCTTACGCACGGTAAGCAAAGAGCACAGCTTTTTAAAAAAAAATATCAAAGTAGACTCACGTCAAACACTTCCTGCATGCCTTGTAAGTGAGCTATAACGCACGGTAAACAAAACGCACACTTGTCTAGAAATGTCAAAGTACGTATTATGATCGTAGAAAAAGTAAACTACTTAACACGAGTTGTAAAGCAATTACGCACTCGTGGAAATACTTTTCCACTCGTAATATGCTTCTTACAACTCTTGTTATGTAATATGCTATTAATCTTTTTTTTTATTGTCAAGATTGTGAAAAACTATATTCATTTTTCATTGGAATTAGGTTTTAGCAAAATAAGGTTTCGCAAAAGTTAAAATACCGAGTAAGTTAAAAAAGCAATAAAAAAATTTCACCAAGCTTGCATACGCAAAAGAAACAAATTGCAATTAGTGAAATTATCATTTAATTTTTACATAAAAAATGGAATATAAAATTTATGAAATATTTAAAAAAAAATTATTTTACACATTTACATATTTAATTTTTATACTCAATAAAGATAACAGACTCACGTGACCTTTACGTAAGGCAAGTTAAGACACGCAAAATATAATAATCTGTTTATGTATATTTTAGAATTCTAAAAGTCTTAGGATATCAGGTTAAACAAGATGACTTTCATACAACTGGAACGAAATAACATGATATCACAGATTTAATATAACGCCTCAGGAGATAAACTCCATCAACTGTTTGCTTATAATGCTATTATGTTAGTTTTTCGACAATCCAATTAATGTTAACGTTTCTACTTCGTGATCAGTACAGCAAACCAACTCATTCTTTGACATCTCGTGCATTTTATTTGCCGGTAGTTTAAGAAATTAAAAACACCAAGCTATTGATTTTATTTTATAACTAACAAAATTGTATTTCACAGTTTTATTTATTGCTAAAAAATTGCGGAATTTTATCATTGCAGTAAATATTTTCAAAATTGGGAAATGTATTTGCTTGAAAGTAATAAAAAATAGTAGTTAGGTATGTCCGTTGCATTTTGGAAAATATATTGATCTACGTTTAACTAACAATAGGTGCAAGGCAGCTTTAAACAAACTTTTTTGATTCAAAAAGAAGTTTCTTTTTCAATATTCTTTATTAATACAGTGCAGTCTCTATAGCGTGAGCATTTACAAACATCTGGTATGTTCCAAAATATGAACGACAGAATTATTGGTACCTACTTCAAAACGTGAACAACTAACGAAGGAAGTAGTATTAAAATGATCAGTTACTGTATATGCAAAGAAAAAACCTTGTCTAGATTTGTTAAGACTAGTTTAATATCAATCCAAACTTTGACCAAGCGTGTTGCATGTATTATAGTGATGATGGCGTCTAAGAAGCCAAAATGCCTTACGTTGGCAAAAAAACGCAACTTTTATCAGAGATAAAGAGGGGATCTGGATTGTCTACTTTGCCAAACAAGTACGGGCTATCAAAATCCACCGTATGAGCTCTTAAAAAGAAGAAAGCAAAAGTTGTTATGACCTTTTCTGGACCAGTAAAATGAAAATCTCTGAGAACTTCACAATTTACCAGGATGGAAAAGATATTCTATAAACGGTTTTTGCGACAAAGAAAACCAAATGCTTTAATAAGTGGTGGTCTTATTCTGAAAAGGGAAGTAACATTTTTTCACAGGAAGATTCGAGGAAATTGACATACATTTTTCGTTAGCTCAGGATGGTTAAAATAATGGAAGAGTTGGGGTATGGTTTACATTTTCTGAGTATTACTGGAGAAAAATTATCTTCACAACTAAAGGTAGTTGCTTTCTTTCTACAAAAGCTTGCAAATAAAATTGAGGAGTAAAATTAAACCCATGATCAGTTATACAGGGTAGTTGAAATTCGAGTTTAAGCATGGGGATCTCGCTTATTATAATAGCTAGAGTATAGGTTTAAATTTAGCAAAATTGCTAAATTTCGTGCTTATTGATAATCCAAAGAGAAATTGGAAATATCTCAAACGGCATCCGAAAAAATTAGGAAAAACCGGAATATACGATTTTTGAAAATTTTTGGAGCATGAAATATATCAAATATGTTAAAATATTGCCCAAGTAACTTTTTAAGCAGAATCGGAAGGCCGTCACAAATTTTCCCTACATCGATTCGTGTTTGTTTTATGGCAACCAACTTTATTTTTCTTATGGAAGCAATATTTGCTATTTACATAATCAAATAGGGGTAGCATTTATTTTATGAATTCATTGATGTACAACACATGGTATTTTACTTTTTCTTTCATTGTCAAACTTGTAAAAAGGCGTTTTAACTTAACTTTTAGTTTGTTAATTGGTTGTCATCGAAACAACATAAACTACAACGACCGGCCTACCTGATTTATAGTGGTTGTTGTTTAAACCGCATTTTTTTAAATTTGACTATGAGAGAAGAAGTAAAATACCATGTGCGGTACAATAACGAATTCAGAAAGATAAATGCTATTTGATTATGTAAATAGCAAAAATTGCGCCTATAAGAAAAAACAAAGTTGGTTGTCATAAAACAAAAACGAATCGATCTAGGGGAAATTTGTGACCACCATTCGATTCGGATTAAAAAGTAGCTTCGGCAATGTTTTTACAAATTGGAAATATTTCAAACTCCAAGGGAGTTATGGACGATTTTCAAAAATCGTATTTTCCAGTTTTTCCTAATCTTCTCGGATACCGTTTGAGATATTTCCAATTCCTCTTTGGATTATCAATGAACACCGAATTAAGCAACTTTTCCAAATTTAAACCTACACTCTAGATATTATAACAACGAGATCCCCATGCTTAAACTCGAATTTCAATCACCCTGTATAATGCTGACGAAACAGACTTGTACTAGGAGTAAAAAACCAAAAGTTATTTATTTTAGGTTAGTTTAGAACGATTGTATTTAACTAAACTTAAGTGACATTTAAGGTTTAAGCATCAAAGCTCACATAAACGACATCGCATGACGGAGGCGTTTATAATTGAGTATTTATAGTTGTAAGTTATATTTAGTACATTAAATGCAATTTCTATTAGTATACGACTGCAGACGCGTTGTAATAATGTCATAACTTCTTTATTGCTTCAAATTTAAGGCCGGTACAACTTAGCGTACTTCATTGAATAAGACTACTTACGTATTTTGAATTTTTCAACATTGTACATAAAAAAAATCGTTCGTTTTTTTCATGAAACAATTGCGCTGAAGTAAAGTTGATGAAACAACTGCACGAAAGCAATTGTTTGATAGATGGTGATATTTATGTTACAAGGGATTTGTGAATACATGAAATGATTTTTGACGAAAAATTTAGCACTTACCATGCACGGTAGAATGTCCGGTGTTCGGTCAGCAGCGTCGATGTCACTGCGGTGTTTTGCGTCGGGGAGTGTAGCGGGGAGCCGACGAGAATAACCGCGTGTATACTGCACCGGGATGCACCGAGATTCGCTTTTGATAATGAAGGTCCCGTTATTGGATACTCATTAGCTTATACCGGAATAATTATTTATCTACTCGTTTAACTACCAAGGTTCTGATTTCCAGATTATTTTCGAACTTATGCTTTGCGTATAAACAAATTTGGCAAATTATGTTTATAGTTATGTCGAAAGTTGTTTATCAGTGGGAAAACTATTTAAAATAGTACGTAAAGTAAACGGAGTTACTATAAGTTCTCGCAATATTAATAATAGCTTTGGAATATAATAAGAAACGTTACTTACGCAAATTTGGAATTCCAATAATACTGAATCGCTAATATACGGAAAAAAGCGCGTTAGCAGGAAGTAAAGGGCTTTAGACGGGCAGGGAGGTCGGGTGCTGCGAACGGAGATCCGTTTAGAAGCAATGCCCAGAGAGGACTGCCTTGCGTGGGATTCTATCTCGAGGATCAGGGATGCTGCGCCATCATTTACGCGTCCGCCTCTCCCCTTTTCATAAATCGGTAGCAAATCATCCGAAAAAGTATACTTCACAATAACAATGTATTCGGCTATCAAACTCGAATCTGTTGCGTATTATGTTTCTACGTATATAATATTACAGTTATTTTCTATATTAACTTCATTGCAACCGTTGTGCGAGTTTTTCATGCACGGACGTTTAGCACGACAAGAACAAAACAAAATTTATTCGTATTAATAGAATAATGATTAATGTTCGCATTTCTTTTGGAAATTTAAAATATTTTAGAACATGTTACACAACCATCAATCACTCTATTTAATAAAAGTCACCATTTTGCATGATACATAAAAATGTTACTTGAAAAACGATGGTTAATTACAAAAACTTTTTGTAATTACGTTTTTTTTGCGCAACTTTTACTGTATATACAAGCTTATATTATTTTTTTTGTAGTAAATTTTTATTGTCAAAATGACCAACCTAATCAATGCTTTTATTAGACTCAAATACGTTCCAAGATGCTGCAAGATAGCATAAGTTGTCGTGATTCCTAACCTGGTGAACCGATCAGTGAAATATCATCGTACAGACCGATATCAATGCTACCTGTGCTATCCAAACTGTATGAAACTTTTCTTAAAAAGGCTCAAACCTATAATAGAAGAAAAGCGCATATTTCCAATGCATCAGTTTGGATTTAGAAACAATCGAGTAACCATAGACCATGTACTTAGGATTAGTGATCTCGTAAAGAAAACGTTAAAAGGAAAAAAATGTTTGACTGTATTTTTGGACGTTACCCAGGCTTTTGATAAAGTCTGGCACAAAATATAAGACCTCAAACCAGATCAACTTCTATCAAAACCAGGGACTAAAAACCAAAAACTAAAACGTTCGTTTCTGTTGGGAACGAAAACGAAATATATCGTTTCCGCTCTTTTCGTTCCCACCCAAAAAAATCTTTTTTAATTTTTGTGAACCGAAATAATTACGGTTAAACCGGTTTTACTTTTTTTTTGTCACAAAGTCGAAGACTTTAATTTTTTTAAGTCACTACAACACTTCAACTCTCTATTAATAGATACGATAACTCTACTAAATTATAAACGATGACGAAGGGTTTTGATGCTCACGGACATCATATTTTAGACTGGCGAACCGCCGGCATATTAAATATACCAAATCGTTAAACACATTAACATTCAACCATTTAACTGTATTAATTTAAATTGTACACACGATCTTTATCTAAAAATATTAAAATATAGCAAGTGCTGTTTTAAATTTGTTTTACTACTAAAAATCATAACGATGCAGTGGTCGTTATGAAACGTTGCTTTGTCGGAAAATTAAACTTTGTAAAAAAAAATGTGGTTCAATATTAATTTTCGCCATTGCCCACTCGCAGAATTGTACTCTCGCTAAATAATCGTTTGGCTGTAATTGTTGGAGCAGCTAAATGTGGTATGGGTAAAATTGATTCTTTTTTAGCATTCTTAAAGCGGAGGTGCAACTAATATTTAACTCGCTGCTAATTTTTCTATGACTCAAATGCGAGTTTTCCACAACAGAAGCCACAACCATTACTTCATGTTCTTCATTAACCAATGTTTTTTGTCGTGCAGACCCTTTATACATATCTCGTTTTTAAGTTTTTTAATGCCAATTCGCGTGGATGACATCGATTTGGATATCGCTCGGTACAAACGTGAGGCTAAAAAGCAATTCCGCTGACATTCACCTATGATAAAAATCATATCGACTATTTCTGCTGCGGAGAAATTCATCTTACTTATACAAATTGTATAGGTACTTAAAATGTTTTAATTAATACTTTAAACTACAAAACTGTCAAACTACACGATCTGAAATAATTAATAAACGGTTTTCCGATTGAAAAAAGCAAATTTGTATCACAAATTTTATAGTTTAAGTTAAACTGACTGTAGTAACTACAACAATCATCTTTTGTTTCAAAATTCTTTGAAAAACTACGGCTTACTTCCATGGCCGACTTTAAAATATTTCAATCGCCTTAGTAATACTAATAAAAATCAAGATAGCTCGAAAAATATCAACTGTAGGTATAGGACATGCTTAGTCACTTTGAAAGACAATAAAATTTTCTACAACAATGTGTAAAAATATACAGAGTGTAGTATTTAAGAAAAATTACTTATCGATGTTTAAGGTTTCACAAGATTGACCAAGCGTAAAAAACACCCTGTATAATATTTTAAAAATGTAGCTAGCGCAAAGTGTTCTTTAATCTATTGTCAATCTAATTTTCAAACGAAATGTTACTGCTTTCTTAAATAACTTGTGATTAAAAAAATTGAAAGTGCTGTAGGTACCTATCGCTCAAAATTTTCATAAAAATGTAAATTTTACGAAAACGGTTAACTTTAGACCTATATAAACTATTTTTTAAAGTAGATTTTAAAAGAAATCCAAAAATGTAAAAATATACAGGGTGTTCTATTTAAAAAATTACATTTTCATCTCTCAAACGAAACACCCTGTATATTTGAAAATAATTTTAGGTTATGTGGAACATAGGTTCGCACAATATTTGTATTAAATATGTTTTGATATTTTCACTAATAAAGGAGCCAACGAAGAATCTTAGGGTCGTGGTGCACCCTGTATTATCGTACATTAAGACTTTTGCAACGACTACTTTGATGAAACTCATCATCTTCTCTAAAAAAATATACGACATACGACAAATAATATATGGCATAATTTCTAAATAAGGCGTTACGCGTTTTTCTTAAATTTTAGCTGCAAGTTTGAGGCGGTTAAATTAGAGTACCTACTATTATTGACGTTAAAAAATATCTAATCAATTTGATAAGTTGCTATCCACAATTACTATTTGCGTTGGTTATACAACACATGTACTCAGATAATAAATTAATTGCTCTCATATAAGTGGTATTAATTATTAAAAAAAAATGATAAAATAATTTTGCTTATCCACGATATGGGAGCAAACAATAATTAATGCCATCTTAGTGATTATGGGATAAAAGTTGCTCAATATTACACAATAATTATTCTAGGAAGACAGATGCATTATTTATATTGAATTGATTATTCCAATTTTTGGGTAATATTTTAGTATCTCGGTTGCGTTTACAATAAAGAAATTGCAAGTCTGTAATATTTATTGTAAAATAACAGTAACACATAACTTAAATTTAGGGAACAAGTAAAACATAAACTGTTTACAGTTAAGCAAAGATGTATCTAATACTATAAAATATGCAACAAAAATTTATAAACTAAAGCTTTCAAAATCAAATGTAGTCAAAGATAAGCAAAATTTAAGAAAAGTCAGCCCACTTTGATAACATATAGAAGTAATTATTACAGAAAATAAAAATTGGGCTAATAATCGATAGAGTTAATCATTGACACAGAAAAGCTGCAATAAAAAATTCTCAATAAGCTTTTTCCTTATTTTTCACAAAAAAATAACTTCTTTTTCCACAAAAATTGGTTTGGAACCCTCAAATACGAATTTAAAAAGTGACTATCTTAAGACACACTGCATTTAAAAAAAAAAGTATTGATATTTGCAAATTGCCTTATTAAAATAATATGCTACAAAGCTTTCCTGAATGGCTTTAAGTATTTATATTAATATTTCAAAATGATGGATCACAAACATTTCACATTTTGTACGAGCGTATCACTGAAAATGATTTTCTCGGTATCCATTAAGAATATACGATTGTGACTTTGCATTAAGGGAGAACCTTTAAGAAAAACGATAAATAAAATAGCAGCTCCTGTGCTGCACCTGTATTTCAGGTAGCTAAATACAATACAGACGATAAAACACCCAGTTTTTAATTGGTGGAGATAATGATAAAACCAAAGACACCACAATGTTAGGTAATAATTAATCACGTATATTTTCTTCTATAAAATAAAAGGTGTTATATATTGCAATTTTTCAAGTGAATTGCTTTCTTAAAAAGTTCACAATATATTATGATGAATTGTTCATTTAATTTCATTTTATTAAAATATTATACAGGGTGTCCCTGATTACATTTCCAGCTTGGGGATCTTGCTTGTTATAAGAGATGCATTTTTATTCAATTTTTGCTGTGTTTGTTGACATAATTAGAAGCAATAAGTACTCTCAACAGATTTTAAAATTTAAAACATTTTTCCATTGCTAACATTTCTCTACCGAGCAATTCCAATTTTTAAATTTTGATACAGGGTGTTCCAGATTACATTTCCAGCTTGGGGATCTCGCTTATTATAAGAGATGCAGGTTTGTTTAAATTAGATGAATTATACCTTGGCATGAGACGAGCCACAATCAATTTTAAAAAGTGAAATTTTCTCGTACTTTACATGTTTAGCAAAAAATATGAAAAAGTCGAATTTATTTTTTTCTTTTATAACTTTTTTGTCTTAATCATGAAATGAATTTGATTTGTACCTTCTGAATGTGCCTTCTTATGTCAAATGTAACTATTTACTTAGAAGAGGAAAAAAAAAGCAAATCGAATTATTCCAGAGCCAACTTGACGGCCCATAAGAAAAAATTAAGTAAGGGGTTGTATCTCAAAAATGAAAATTTATTTAAAAAATGTAAGATAACAGTTACATTCTACATAAAAAATACTTTAAGAAGGTACAAATGAAATTGATGTAATGATTAAGACAAAAAAGTTATGAGAGAAAAAAATATTTGACATTTTCATATTTTTTAAAAATTGATTGTGGCTCCTCTCACGCTTGAGAATAATTCATCTAATTTAAACAAACCTGTATCACTTATATTAAGCGAGATCCCCATACTGGAAATGTAATCGGGAACACCCTGTATAAATATTTAAAAATTGGAATTGCTCGGAAAAGAGATGTTAGCAATGGAAAGGTGTTTTAAATTTTAAAATCTGTTAAGAGCACTTATTGCTTCTAATTATGTCAACAAAAATAGCAAATATTGAATAAAAATGCACAAATCTTTATTCAAGTAACACTTGTAAGACTTTATTGAATGCACAGCCTATGTTTCACAGAACATCCCTAAGATAATAGAGCTAATGTTTCTTTTTACCATGGCAGCAGCGTGTAGCTCGAGGTGTAGTAGCTACAGTCATTTTTATTCATTAATAAAATGCCTTAAGAATAGCGTATTTACGTAACAATTTATCAAATTTTTCGCCCACAACAGTAGCTTCTTATTGACCACACCCATTCAGTTTTATTTAAAAAACCAACCCTATTTTTGTGTGTATTCACTAAAATCACTTTACTTTTTGGTTTATTTAAAACTGGTATAAAGTAATGCATCCAGTTATGTTTTAGTGTCTTTAGGCTCATATTATTTTACGAATTGAATTATAGATTTACCATATAAACTCACGTCATTGTTCTAGTTGATTCTAGCTTACTGTGAAGGTTTCAGAAACATAGTGAACATTTAATTAAAAGCTCAAAAAGTTTCCTTGATATACCGTGAATAAAACCGAAGAGATTTACTGCGTACGTCCTAGCAGGTTGAGTTATCCTTTGATGTATGCAGCAATTATCAGCGAAGTCACAACTTTCCTCTTTGTACGTATCAAATTCGGTTACACTGTACTTGGCTGCCAAATGCCATGTGATATTAAATAAAACAGTTGTTCGCTGATTTTGGCAAACTGACCAAGTTTTCTTATTGAGTTTAACACGCTATAGAAACTGCAGGACTGCTTTGTGTTATACGCTCAATTAATTGATCCAAATAATAATTAAACTGCATTTACAATGGTGCGCGTAAATTTTCCATGGAATATAATAAGTAAAGCAAACGTAAAATACAGATAGGCAAATACAATTAATTTAGGGGATTTCATATTGTATCCTCATATCTTGATAATGATCACTTCATAAAATGGATGAAAATTAACATTTTGTATGTTTTTACCGGATGAGGCAATCCATCTGTCTTATAAGGAAATTATTAGGATTGTTTGTAACTTTGCATTATTAAATAAATTGGCGTACATTTTCGCAATTTTCAATGGGCACTTTTTTCCCCACGAAACTTTTAAGAATCCTTTTACCAATACACAAGCATTTCTGTATACTTGTGCATTATTTATAACTTGATTATGGCTCTTATATTCTAAGGTCAACTTTGAACAATCATACTTGTAAAGTATGAATAAATAAGTATTATGAAATTCAAGGGCAGGTAGATATGATATCATAGCTTGGTAATTACCAATTAATTATAAATTAGGTGCAATTTCGAGAAAATCTTGCTCTTTAAAATGGTCACATGATACAGCAACTCACCTAAGGATATATTTTTTTTAAATTAATACATTTTACTTACAATATAGGTTAGAAAATTTAAATGATTAACGTTATTTTCAAACGTTTATAAATAAAACAGTTACATCACAAAACAAATATTTTTCAGTTTTAATTTAAATAGCTGCCGTTGGAAAATATGTTAGGATATTAGTAATAGGCTAATAGGCATCAACTTTATCAAATTTCTCAAATTTTAACCTATTCTCTAGCTCTTTTAATAAGCGAGATGTCAAAGTTGGAACTTGAATTTCAATCTGTCTGGAATATAGTGCAGCTAAATTTACACAATCCTATTAATATGTACAAAATATTAATTAATATCGCTTCCACCATACTTTTTCACACTACCATTACAAACAAAAAATAAAACTGCTTGAAAAAAATTCTTTAGTTACTTGCTGGACAATTTTTTTTCCTAAAATGCACTTTATTTTATGATAATTATAATAACCCACTCTTAATTCTTTAAAGTGTGGTTTACGATGTTCCATTTTATAGGTGGAATTACCTATAATACGATGTACATACGTAATGGTTTTATTATTAAATTAATGTTGTATCATGATATAGGGCTATAAATTATGAATTAATGTTCCAACACTTGTTTCTGTCATAATAAACTTTATATGAAAGACCGCCTGTGTAATACTAGGGAGGGGTCTTCTACTCCTATCGCTAAGTTGCTTAAATCTGCAAATTAAATTATACCGTGCTTATATATACATTTTTTTTAATTACAAGAGTAATATTTATAGATTTATAAAACTATTAAAATACTATTATGTTTTTAAAGCCCTTATTTGTAGGTAGGAAGCAGGTACACATTTGTTTTTAGCATACCATATTAAAACATAAAATCAGGAGTTTACCGCTTTGCATATTATTAATATTTACTTTAAATAAGTTACAAAATAAGAACGCTACGGTTATTTTTGTTTAAGATTTTAATATAACGTTAAATTATAATACACTATAATATCTTTAACCGACTTTGTAGCTCGCAGCGGTGAGATTTAAAACAACATCTTGTTTAAATTAATGTTTTTAATGTTTTAAATATTCTGAGAGAAATGGAAATACCTAACAATTTTATAAACGCAATTAGATATGCACATATCAGACAGTTAGAGCTTAAGTACAAATTGCAGGACAACGATCAAATGAACAAGGAAAATAGGGTTAGAAAAACGAAAAACAGCAGAAGACATGAAAACACCAGCAAAAGATAGAAGGGCATGGCGGAAATGGACTTAGAACAGGAAACCACCCTCCGACGCCAGAAAAGGCAAAAGGAGTTGAGAAGAAGAAGAAAAATATTCTGCCTGAGTATGTTAGTTAAAAGTGGTGACAAATAATGTTTATCTGTTAGTCAGTTACGATTTAACTTTGTTTTAATTGGTGGAATTCAATGCAATACAAGAGACACTACAACTAAGAACATTAATTTTTGCTACTCATGCAATAGTCAATCAAAAGTGAACTCACTTAACGATTGACTGGTTATATAAACTCGTCTAAGTTACAAAGGTAATAGTTTATATGCAGTCATATTTAAAAATAACGAAATAAATTGCTAGGGTTAATTAGTTTTAAAATCTTTAATCGATCGCAATTTTTTTTGAACTTTGAATTATTAGGTACATTGAAGTATCTATCTAATTAGCGATTACAATTCTTTATCTTTTTGGGTGTGAGGCTCGACTATATAAAATGCAGCCTGATTTATCGAGCGCATTTTATAGCTCGAGTTGATTGCAATCGACATTCGAATCAGTTTTTCAAAATGGTGCAAATGCAAGGAAAATACAAGCATGAATCCAACAGCAATCTTGCTCAATACTTGATGGATCTTGGTAAATATATCTCATTATTATATATTTTACGGCTAAATTTACGTTTAAATAAACCAAAACTTGCTTACGCTTGATATGCATGTAACATGTAGGTTCTAGATTTAATGTACCACATACAAAATTTAATTTTTTTTTACATTAAATTTAATTAATAACACAATGTTTATAAAGCTTCAATTTGTTATATTATTTAAAAAATGCTATTTTTTTTGTCTGCATTCATTTAATTGTCTCAGCAACTTGTGTAGAATAAATAGTTTTTAAAACCAATGTTTACATAATTATTGTAGTTAAAAAAAAGAGAATGATATTATAGTTACCATAAATAAAAATATTTAAAAATTACCCACCTTTTAGCCTAAGTGCCAAAGTATTTCTTGTACAAGTGTTAAACCACTTTTAAGACTTCCGTCTTTTGATCAATTGTAGTTAGTTAATTTACATAAAATAAATTTATTATCCTAAGAGTCTGGATTAAAAAAAAAAAAAACTACAACTCATGACGAGACGGGAATATTGAAACTGGTTTTGCATTTAGGCAAGAAACACTTCAAAGAAAAGACAAGCGATTTTTAAATAATTATTTACAATACTAACTGGATCAGTTAAATCAGTGTTTCTCAAAGTGTGGCTTGCGGACCCCTGGTGGTCCATGAATCCTTCTGGGCTCCCCGAGCCCTGTCATTATGTTCAAAACCACAACAAATTTATATGCCAGGCCAGAAGGAAACAAAAATATACAAAACAATTCGTTGGGGTCCCCTGTAAGAATTTAATTTTGGAAGGGGTCCTCAGACTAAAAAGTTTGAGAAACACTGACTTAATAATCAAACAATACATCAAATGAAACTATAGTTGCCTTTGCTTTGTAGTATTTATATTGTTGATGTTCTGCTACTAAATATTTCTGTGTTTCCACCTAAATTAAACAATTCATTCACATTTTTGTGTTTGTGTGAATAATTTTCGTCAATACAACACGGAGGGATTTTTAAATAATCTTTTGTGGGATAATATTTCTATAAATTCCTTAGACTTAAATTAAAGATACTAAAAACACAACGCGAAAATTCGACCTTCGAATATAATAGTTGATGTTATCTTCATAGATATATCAATTACATTATTAAATAACACGCCACTTTATCATCAATACTATTTACGCTGCATTTAAGTGTACAAATAACTATTTTAATATCGTAATTGATAATATTTCTACCGCTATCTTCAACCGTTCAAGTATATGAGCATTAGGACATGTTCCAAAACTTTATAAACTTCAACAAAATTAATATCAAATCAATTTTGAAATTGGATTTCGAAGTACTGTTTATTTAAAATGTTCGTGCTGTTTGATCGGCGTGTCTTAACCTGAGAGTACTTCAAAATTAATACGGTAAAGACAACCACCCACCAACAAGTTTTTGAGCTTTTTCTAAACATAACCACCAAGCAAATAAAAATATGTTCCTAAAGAGAAATTGAAATTATTTAATTAATCCCTTGCAATCAATAAATAATAATTAATATAATTTACAATGCTTCTAATAAACGAATATTAAATTAAACTTCTATTGCAGTAAAGCTTTAAGTATCCTGTTTCCGATTATCCATGTCATCCTTCATTCAAACTTAAAATTTAAAATAAAAGACTACTTTGAATTTGAATTACGCATAACTGCAAAGCATATTTAAATTGCCACGAATATACAGGGTGTTTCTTATATATTGCGAAAAAATTCAGGAAGTGATTCCTACATTTATCCTAATCTGAGAAATAAAATAAAAACCTAATTTTAACGCTCCCCTTTAGGGTGTTGTAACTCCGAAAGGAGACGCCTAAAGAAAAAAATTTATGTAAAAGTCCCCCCTTAATTTTCGACAAAGAAACACCTCCTGAATTTTTACGCAATATTTAAGAAACACTCTGTATAATCAAAACCATTATTTGTTAGTAGGTATATTCAAAAAAAATTCAGTAATTTCGAATAATTTAGTATCTACTTTAAAATTATTTATTAAAAACATTTTCTAGGCGATATATGATCGAAGTTGTAAACACATTATCATATAGGAGGTATAAAATCTTTTTTTTTCACAGGTTTGCCAGAAGAAAGTGCAAACAAAGTTAACGCCTCAAAGCCCGTTTTGGAAGTTGTCGTCGATGGGAATAAATGGTCACTCCATAGTACATCTGGGGTAAAAGATGCAAGTACATCATTTACACTTAACGAAGAATATGATGACCCAATGCCCACTGGAGAAATGCTCAAGGTACTTTTGCCTCAACAACATTTATAAGTTAATAAAACTCTAAATTATTGTCGTCGTAGACTATAACTTTGCAAAATTTTTTAAGAATTGATTAGACATTAATGATAACGAGATATAACTTAACAATGTTTAAGTTAAACATCGCTGTTTTAACATGCGTAAACAATTATAAAAAGCACATCTTAAAAAATATTCGATTTCCAAACATATGAAGTCCATTTCATTATTATTTAACTAAGCAAATTTCTTACAGCTCCAAACGGATAAAACTACTTATTTATTGTTTTGCTTAAAATAGTCGCACTTCGAACTAGAGAACTGGAATATTTTGTAGCTTCGCTAAAAAGTTAATTTCAATACTCTTCGAACTTAGTTCACTCTCTTATATTTCATTTTAAATGTGACCAAACAGCGGCGCGCTATAATTAAAACAAACATTTGTGAACGTATTTTAATCATGCGATAATTTTAACCTCTTTTTTAAATCATTATTTTCAGAGCATAGCCAAACTCGTTGGAAACAAACTGGTAATTACTTCCAAGACAACAGACGGTCGTAGTGGAGAACGTTCATACGAATTTTCTGACGACAAAGTAGTATTGGTAGGTAGACTTATAAAACTAACACCGTATTCTTTAATTTTTAAGAGTGCTCTGAGGATAATCTTTTGTTTCAGACCATGAAAAGTTCAGTATCCAAAGCTCCTGCAACCCGCACCTACAAGCGAATGTAATTTGCAATATTTATCATAAAAATATTTCTCATGTTATTAATGAATTTTTAAAATAAATTTTAATTAAATCCTAGTTTATCTTCCTATTCAGTTTAACCCTTGTGTTAATACCTGAGTACTTTTGCTGAACTTTTTTCAACTACCCAACAGAATTTTTAAATTGCAAAATTTCAACCCTTCGAAAAGTTCTGATAAAAAAAGCAACAGGGTTGCACTTTTCAGCCCCTTGTGAAGGTGGGAGATGATTAAAAATATAACTATAAGAAACCTTTTAATAAGTACAAACATATACCAAATACTTCTATCATTCTTCTACATTTATCCAAAGAGAAATAAAATAAAAACGTAATTTTACCTCCTTTTTAGGGGGGTGTAGCTCCGAAAGGAGACGCCTAAGGGAAAAAAGTTACATTAAACGTCCCCCTTAAATTAACTCCTGATTTTTTTCGCAATATTTAAGAAACACCCTGTAGATAAAGTTGTACATCAAAGCAAAAAATTATGTAACCTAGTAACAAAATCATAAATAAACAAGAGTAGATATTGTTTTTGAGACACGCATTTTAATAATACTGCTTTATTTCCAATTTTGTAGTATGTACCTATAAAATATGTGATTAGGTAAGTACTATTAAAAAAATTAATTTTGATATAAATGCTTTTAAACATTTTTTTTTTATCGAGAGCATCTTTTAAAACAGACAAGTTCTATTTATTCTTGCAAAAGCATCGACACTTATGTACAGATACCTCAGGTGTCAAAGTAATTTCATTTAAAACAATGTTAGCACAAAGTTTCATAATCATGCTTATTTTATGCACTTCAGTTCTTGAAACTGCAAGTTAAATTGATTTACAACCACATACATTATGCTTTACGAGCCAAATTTAATAAAACCTCGAAATCGACATATCGATCATATGTGTCATAGCTTTGACTACAACAAGATTTTGCTTTTAGGTGTTTCATATATCTGTAGAAAACCGATATTATGTTTCTATTACTCCAGAATGTGTAACAAATATCGATACAAAATATTCTGTAGGATGTTTTGAAAGTCGGGCAGCAACAAATATACACCAATGACTGACAAAATTAAATAACATTGTAATATGTTGGTACAATTTACAACGTTATTAAACCGTATACTGTAAAATTAACGCAAAATATAACACTAATTCAAAAACAGAACAAAAATCGACTTTTTTTACGTATGATAAAGAAATCTGATTTTTTTTTAGAACTAATAACATATAATAACAAACAAGTTTTGATAATTCATTTAAAAGCTAATTTTATCTGTAATATTTTTTAGACAAAATTACACACTAGCGTAGTTTAAGGGACAAAGAAAATTTAGCTCCTAATTATGAACTTTGATTTAAATCCTATGCAAATTAGTATTTTTGTACTTACAAAGTGCATAGGTCAGCTGCATAGCGTTAAAAGCCAACGATTCCAAGAAATAATATTTTTCAGGATTTGCAGCTTTTCACATTTCCAGTACTTACTTATCGGATGAGAAGGAAAAAAACATTTCACCTATTTTAGCTTTTTATAAAGCATTTTACAGTTCGTTAAATAATAGAATTTTATATTAAAATAAAGATGAGGTTAGTGTATTAAATATTAAATATAGGTACGTATGTTGTTCAGAGAACAATACACAAAATCAGTTAAATCATAAACGGTAATAAAACACAAATACAAAACTTTCTAGAAAACAAATGAATTTTGTTCGTCAACAAAGTATGTTATTTACTTTTTCGTAGCCTGCTTTGCCAATTCAATTGGTATGCAGACCCGCAGCTTAAAAGATTTTTCAGCTCCGTTTCAGCCGTTTATGTAAATTGGGGTAGTATTAGGTAATGAGAGTTTATATTTACACTCAGGGAATTAGTGCTACCAAATAACGTGTTCCAGATTTTTCTAAAAGTGATTTCTTTGACTAATGAATATAACTTTGAAAAGTTCACAAACTTATTTATGCCTATGTATGTGCAAAAAATATTGATAAACATGCACAACTAGTTGAGAGTTCTACAAAATCATGGTATCAAATCTTTTTAACCTTTATGTTAACAAGGCTATTTTGTAACATGGGATATTCTCTGTTGTTGTCTTTTTATTTTTGTAGTGTGTTGTATTTGTTTTGTTTTAATTGAATCTGATTCCACAACGGTATTATGGTACTGTACTGATCTTTGTTTTTAACGTTTAGTTAAAAATTATTTTTGGTGACGAAGCTAACGACCCATGTAGTTAATTAATTTTTTTTATAGAATAATGAAACAAGTATATAAAAAATACTTAGATACTTTTAAGGATAATTCGAATCAGAAATAAAACATGTAGAGAACAATTAAATTTAGTTATAATATAACAGACATAGCACAACTTCTCAAATCATAGCGCTTTTGCAGGGGTTTCGTTTTTGACGTTTTTCTCCGAAACAGTTTTTTCAAAAACTTTGGTCGATTGTATGCGCGCATCGGTAAATAGAAGAATTTCAATTTTATCTCTGACGGTTTCATGGCCAACGTGATCGCAAAAATTACTTTTATTATTCAACTTTTCAGCTGTTCCCCTATTTTTCTGAAGGAAATGGCCAGTGGCACGTATAACTCTGCAAAACATTTAATTTTGATGTTCTTGATGCAATAAACACAGCCTTGATCAGATTCTATTGACAACTTATCGTGACCTTCCCTGGTAAGCAGTTTTGAGACTCTCCTCAATAGCAATCTTATTTATTTTTAATTGAATTTATGAACACTTAAATAATCCAACTATTCATGAAAGGACAACATAAAAATGCTTTATGAAAGTAATCTAAACGTTCTATGAACAAAAAGCATTGGATTTAAGTTTTAGATTTACCTAATTCTAGTAATTTAAGTGGCTTTTAACTAGTAACTAGCTCTTAACCATTAAGGTAGTAATTAGTTAGTTAAGTAAAATATATTATTTTGCTGTCACTGGACAGTAAATCTTCTCATGTCTATATTGTCAACAAATTTGCCTATTGCTTCATGATAAGCAAATTGCAAATATAACTTAGGAAGTTTAAAAAAATATATATTTATATAATATAGGGAAATGAAAAAACTTATAGGTATTCTATTGTGGTAGCGTACCTTGTTATTGGACCAAAATTTATGTAGTGCATTATCCTCATGACAAAAGTGTTATTTTTACTCGGCAGAATAAGATTACCACGTTTTCATTTACTCAACAGCATAACTCTCTAATGGAATACGTTATCTGTAACCATATATGTCACGTAATATCACTATGAACATGATGTGAACCGAGAAATAAATAATTTACGTCCGAGCTTATGCTGCAACGGTTGTTTTGGGATTGCAATGAAACATTCAAACGTTTATTACGTAGCCAACCGCACACCACATTCATTAACACTGACAAAATTGTAACGAGTATCTCGAACGTGTGAAACATTCGCGTTAAATTTATATGTGCAGCATATGCACGACATTCAGAATTTAATTAGCTTTTGATAAAATAGTTTTAAACATTAAGTAATTTTTAATGTTAAAAAGCATCGTTACATCACAACAATAAATACTAAAACGTACAAAAAATATATACATAACGAGTTACAACATAAATGTTATTTCTCATAAACTTAACCAAATAAACGACTAAAATCGCAAGATTTTCGCTGGGTAGAGCGTAGCTAAACAACTAAAGCGTAGGTTTTTCATAGAATTGTAAGTCTGTGTGGGCACGAATCCGTCGCAACATTTTTTTTTACACAAAAAAAAACAACAGAAAATAGTTACCTTGCAAACTTCGGTCTAATGAAAACGTCTTTTCTCATATTGAAACACAATGTCTGTGTTAACAAAATCACAAATATACAAGTAACTTTTTCGAGATAAAACGGTTGGGTATTTTAGTTATTATTGAAAATAAATTGCATTAAGAAATTTATTATTACATAACTTAACTTTAGAATCAAGTAGGAAGATGCCTACTTTAATCTCAAAGAAATTAAAGTCGGAGTGCCACAAGGTAGTGTCTTGGGTCCACTTCTTTACCTACTGTTTACTTGTGATCTTCCAGTACTAGAAAACAACACAAAAGCTACTTTCGCTGACGATACTGCCATCCTAGCTATTAGCAAAAGCAACGAAGAAACAGCAAACAAGCTCCAAACAGCCATCAATCAATTTCAAAGCTAGACAAAAAGGTGGAGGATAAAACTTAACGAAACCAAGTCAGTCCATATTGATTTCACCAACCAACGAATAGGACACTCTCCGGTAACCTTAAATGGCCAGTTAATACCATACACCAACACAGCCAAATACCATGGCTTAACACTTGACACTAAACTTCGGTGGAAAGTTGATGTCAGAAAAAAAAAGAGAGGAGTTGGGTGTTAGATATGGAAAAATGTACTGGCTCTTAGGAAGAAACTCCGCTTTGTCGGTACATAATAAGCTTCTACTATACAAGCAGATACTAAAACCAGTGTGGACGTACGGTATACAACTTTGGGGTTGTACCAAAAAAAGCAACATTAAAGTAATACAAACTTTTCAAAATAAAGTACTAAGAAACATCCTAGATGCACCCTGGTACATTAGAAACGATGATCTTCATAGGGACCCTGGAATGAA
The DNA here is from genome assembly GCA_947652605.1 of Elmis aenea. NCBI lineage: Eukaryota > Metazoa > Arthropoda > Insecta > Coleoptera > Elmidae > Elmis > Elmis aenea. Next base: position 68,192,953 of record OX393576.1, on the reverse strand, counting down.
GTTTGTGGACAGTGAAATTCAGAAGTTTTCGAGAAGCCACGAAGAAAGACTACTGCAGCACGTGAATATCGAGGCTATCCAGCTTCTGGATAACACAAATATAGCCAGGAGACTCAAAAGAAAAAAAAACATTGAGGTGGTTAAATGTGACACTATTAGTGATTTAAAAAAAAAGTGTTAACAAGTGTTTAAAAAAAAGCAGTCAGTGTTTGTGTTAGTGCACAAGAATAGAGTGCCACATGCTAGAGCAGATAAGAGACGCCAATGGGTGACTTTTGGATCATTAGGATTAGAACTAAGTTACTTATTAGTCTGACGAGATGGCAACATTACTTAAAATTTTTTTAAGTATAACTTAACGAATAAAATAATAAAACGTGGTTAGATTATGACTATGAACAGAATCTTAACAAAAATATAAATACTAAAATATTAAGCATTTGCAAAATTATTATAATGAGCAATAAAAAACCTTAGCAAGTTAATTTCGTTAGTTAAAACAATTCCAGAGTTTCGAAGCACAAGGAATTTTATACTTTTAAAAATAGATTCTCATACATAAAAATAATGTACATAATTTAAGCAAACCTGCATCTCTTATAATAAGTGAGATCCCCGTGCTGGAAATGTTATCTGGGACACTCTGTGTATTGAATATTTTTAATCGATCCACAGAAATATTTTTAAATCTTTTAGCATTTTGGAGTAAATTAGCTGGACAATAAACAAATTAACAAAACAGGCGAAACTCGTAAAAGCACGCTAAATGACTGCCTTACTCCGAATTTTGTTGACAAAATGCGTACAGTGAAAGTATCTTTCACTGTTATCCTGAAATAATTATTATTTATGCCCCAAGCATTAAAAGTTATAGAGCCTCGGATGTTATCATGTCAGTCACGTTTCCACACTTTGAATAAATAAATTCATCGTTTAAAAAAAATATGTATTATCTTCATATCGAAAAATGTATCAACATACCGTTTAAAATTACTAGGCTCATGTTTTACAAGCCGAAATCACCATTTGTATCTAAAAAAAATATTATTTTGGCAACAAGGTAAAACCTTATTATCACAGAATTGATTATTTAGCGCAGCTTATACAGGGTGACAATAATCTACATGTGTTGTATGGGTAACTATTCATTATAAGAGTTGCATAGCAAATTTGGGCAAAATTTCAAGAGAAGTTTCATGCAATTTTGACATTTGACTTACAGCTCTAACTTTTTAAATATTTAAAACATTCGATTTTTTCAATGGTTAATAATTCCGTTACCAACTATGTTAAATCAAAATATGAAATGATTTCTGAAAGTATTTTTTGAGAAATTAGAAAAAAATATCAAAAAAGTCATGGCACACTCGATTTTTGATATACATATACAAAAATAACGCTTTGTAAAAAAAAAAACTTTAACGTTATTTCTTACACATTTAAGGTAAAATGGGTAATTAATTAATTTATGCAAGTAACCCGTGAAACTATTTGAAATGACATAATTGGCGACTTCTATTACCTTTCGAATTATATTATTCCGTTTTTTTTTTTGAGAGTATTATAACGGAACCTACTGCGAATTTAAAAGTCCTTATTGCAATCTAAAATCAAATAAGGAAAAACTCATTAAACTTTGATTATTGATCTAGGCGTAAAAGTATTTATCGTACTAAGAGAGAATAATTAATTTTGATGGATATTGGAAAATTTAATTTAACGTTTATTATCAATTTCGTTACATTACCGGCCGTTGCATGATCACCCCCAGGTATTAACAGTGATTGTCGTTTGATTTTTGTATCACGATTAAATTACATTTATTTGGAGGTATTTTAAATTAAATCAATATTTACGCTGTGCTACTTCGTTATAAGAATATCAAACAATTTAGATCAAACATTTCATCCTAAAAATGTGTTACAGAACCCAAAATATGCCGAATTAGTTTAATAAAAACTTACAGAAAAACCTAAAGCAAAAACCAGTAATCCAATGTATAGAAGAAAAACAGCTAAAATGGTATGGGCACGTACAGAGGATGCCACCGGAAGCATTGACAAAAAGAGTAACGGAATCAAGGAGATATGGGAAGAGGCGGATAGGAAGACCAACAAACAGTATGGAAAAAATAATTGCACAACTAGCCAGCGAACGAGAGAGAACAGTTAGTGAGGGCGATGACGGCAGTCAGGAAGGTATGGAAAGCACGGGTGGAGAACCCTTGTAAGACGACGCCGTAAGGCAAAAGGCGATGGAAAAAGAAGAAGAAGACATGTAACTTACTGTACATTACAGTAAAACAACATTTTGACGTTCCACCAACCAGAATTGAAAAAATGGCATTGTTCTGCAATAATAGTCAATTAAAGAAATAATTACAAACAACGGGATATGCATCAATTTAGTACAGTCTACTGGGTGCCAAAACATTCGTCTACTTTCCTTCGTTAATTAAAAACGTAGATTGTTCAGGTTGCAGTGTCCTACCAGTCTTTACAAGTAAATGACTTTTATTTAAAACTAAAGCTTCAGATAAATCCAGGATTTAATTTTAAAACAAATTAAGACATTATAAGCAATGTTCCAGTTTAATTATAATTTAGTACAAGCCACATATATAACACTGCTGTTCCCTAACCGCTGTAGACACATTATGCCAAGGTAAGGTTAATTAAAACTTATGGCTCTAGCATACAGTTATTTTCTATCCTGCTGACCTAGCGTCACCTCGCAGGAATATTCTCCATTGGGAACAATGTTTTTATGGTACGTTACTTCACAAAATTGCTTCCCACGCTAAGAATATAATTTTTCACAGAACATATTGCTAGATTTAATATTTTTATTGCATCATTTAATCGGTATTTAATGTGTACAATTAGTAGTATTAATTAATAACATTACTTACGCTATATTTTGGCCTAATTCATATTATTTAATTATTTTGTCCGATCAATTATCTCAGTCATGTAAATTAATTATTTTAAGAGATAGAGCTTTAACATTAATTTAAAAAATATTTAAAGCCTTAAATTTCCTCTACAAATAGAAAAACTTTATTAACATTCGTTTTTTTTTTAAATATTTAACAATAAAATTACAAAATTGTAATTTTATGATTTTTTGATTCATTAAGAAGTATTCCAAATTTTAGAATATATCATTTGAGATCACATTTGAATTTGTACAAAAAACTAAGTTGTTTGGTAAAAACACTTTTCATAATGTAAGGACGGTATAAAAACAATTTATGCTTTCTCCGTCAAATAAATCTTGTTTCTAGCTACTTAAATATCGATGAGTGTCGAATACGTGATCCGCGTAAAGATAAGAAATCAAAGTGGTGCGAATTTATTTTAAAGCCACTTAAAGTAGATGGAACAAATATGTGATGAAAAAAGGCACTATAACTTTGGGGTTGAATAAATTTTTAAATTAACTCCGTTAAACTTATTCAATTTTCTTTCTGAATTTTCGGGCTAGAAACGTGTTCGTTGTACCGAAGTTTTGTCGTTTATGTATAAGAAATCTTCAGGGTAGTGCACTTACTGATAATGGTGACGAATTTATCAGCACTCTGATAACAAATTATCAGTAGTAATACCTATAACAAGTGCATTGAAAATTGTCGATAATTTTTGGTAGATTTACCCGAATGCAAGTTGAGCTGAAAAAAACACGAAGTGCACGAGTGATTTTTTCTGATTTAACTTGCATGAGTGAAGACTTGGCAAAAATTATAGATTAATTGCAATGCACGAGTTATATTTTGCCAGAAAACTTCCTTCACCTAACCTACCTGTCAAATTAAATGTATGTTATGTCAAATTTTACAAGTACTGTCAGAGTAGGGCGTCAGGGGTGGGGTTTAATCTATAATAAAGTAACGCTACTGGTCGCCGAAATTCGTTAAAAAATTATCAAGACCAAAATATTAATTTTCCTCTCCAAATTTATATTTTCGACCAGTCAGAAACGACCAATAAACGCATGAAAATCTGTTAATTGGGAAAAGGGATATTATCAGAGTATGATTATGTTATTAGTCATTTCTAGGAAATCCGAGTTTGTTATTGTTCGAAAACGCAAATTTGACAGGAGGATCAACATCTGACAGCGGAATGTAAAATTATTACCCTGTAATAATGCTTTTATTGGTAGTCTCTAGAAAATTTAAGATTAGTGATTGGTTGAAAACGCAAATTTGACAGGCGAAGGAAGTCTAGCATAATTGTAACTGGTACATGATTTTTCGCTATAACCATAGCCTTTGTCTTTAATATATTAATAATAATCATATTATATCGGTATATCAACAAAATGTATCTGCCCATACGTCTAGATTGAGTTGCATTCCTTTTCGCTTTTAGCTAATATCACCACATCATCTGCAAAGGCTATTTCTATTAAGGATATTGGTTTTAGTTTATTCCAACCCCAGTAGGCGCTCTTTGTGCTTTGCTTACATTGTTTAATTATTCTATCCATAAGAATTATAAAGAGCAGTGGACTTAATCTGCCTCCTTGTCTTATTCCCACCGTTGTTATAAATTCCTGGGAACTGCTGTTATTTTTTAGACAGATCGATAAAGCACAAGTACACCATCTTTGAATGTTCCATTGTTTTTTCACTTAACTGTCTTAACGTAAAAATTTGATCCTTCGTGTTTTTACCCGGTCTAAAGCCAGATTGCGCCTCTTCCAAATTTCTTTGGAAATGTCTCCTTAATCTCTCCTATAAACTTCTTTCATATAATTTTTCTTTCACACTAACAAGTGATATGCCTCTATAATTTTCAAAGCACATACATAACGCGTAAATGCTGATATACTCATACACATGAAGGCCCTAATACTAATACACGCATGTGCTTTTTAATAATTCCCGCGGTGAGAGTAAAAAGTATAACACGTTTTTTGTTTAGTACCTCGTCGAAGTGTATTTTAAATATGCACCCCATATCATGTGGATCGCTTAAAACCTGATGAAGTTTTTTTTAATTTCTTTTCGGATTATACAGTAACAACTACACCAATTTATTTTGCGTTTTTTTCTGCATCTGCAACAATTATTTAGGTGTGTCGTTGCATACAAACCATTAATTATCTTTCATATGACATCACCACCCTCTATTGATTTTCAGTATACTGACACATAATGTAATTGTAAGCACACCAAGTGCACGTTTACCATACGCGCATTCGTTTTTCAGCAGAAATTTTCTACCAAATAAAATAACAGACTATCGCGCAATGAAAACAGTATTGCGTCAAAAACAGTCGAAGGGACAAAAGCTTGAGGTAAATTTGTCACATTTTTTATGATGTATGTCAGAACAGCCTGAAGCGATTTGCTTGATACTTTTATTATTTCTTAAGTCTTTTGAGGTAAATGGTCAACAAAACTTTTGTTATTCGTTAGTTGTTTGTTCGCTTAACCTCTAGGGAGAGTATCAGGCAGCAAATTTATATACCTACTATATAGGTACATCAAAGTAGGAGTTTTCTTTAATTTTTATTTCTGTTTGTAATGGACATTAAACGGTAAACCCAATTTTTTTAAACTATTGTGTATGAAGACCAACTTAGATTGATTGAATTATTTAAAAAATTGTAGTGCGTGAAAAACCAAATTCACGTCTTCATTTGATTTTTACAAGGGAGGATCACGATATGTTGTCGCTAGAATCTGATCAAAGCTGTGTTTATTGCATTAAGAACATAAAAAATAAATGTTTTGCGTTATACGTGCCACTGGTCATTTTCTTCGGAAAAATAGGGAAGAAACTGAAAACTTGAATAATAAAAGTAATTTTCGCGATCGCGTTGTCTATGAAACCGTCAGAGATAAAATTAAAATTCATCTATTTACTAATGCGCGCATCCTTTGCAAGTAAAATTGGTGCAAAGCTTTTGAAAAAATCTTAAACGGTTCCGGAGAAAAACGCAAAAAACGAGGCCCTTGTAAAAACGGTTTCCCCTATGTTGAACGCCCATGCAAGACGCATAGATTTAGTTAAAACAGAAATACCACAACTTCTCAAATCATAGAGCTTTAGCAGGGGTTTCGTTTTTGACGTTTTTCTCCGGAACCGTCTAAGTTTTTTTCAAAAACTTTGCACCATTTTACTTGCAAAAGATGCGCGAATTGGTAAATCGAAGAATTTCGATTTTTCTCTTACGTTTCCATGGCCAACACGATCGCAAAAATTATCTTTATTATTCAACTTTTCAGTTTTTCCCCTATTTTTCCGAAGGAAATGGCCAGTGGCACATACGTATAACTCTAAAGAAACTTTAAGTTTTAATGTTCTTGATGCAATAAACAAAGTTTTGATCAGATTCTAGCGACAACATGTCGTGACCCTTCCTTGTAAGGAGTGTATAAATAGTAAGTTAATTATTTTTGAAGAAATTGCTTGAAAATATTTATAATATTATTTCATTAATTGGCTGTTTTTAGTTTTTTCAATAAATTCTAATCGACCCCCCGTATAGCAATTATTTAAAGGATTATTGAAGCATGCATTATTAACGCTACAATACAAAATGCTATGATAAAGTTAAATTGATCTACAGGACAAATAAATGTATAATATTTCACAATTTAAATATTCACATATTTTAGTAAATAAAATGTGAGGTGTTAGATGTATTTAAAATTTTTATGGAGTATTTAATACACCTGCTACAGTTCACTGAAATTTATTACAAACGAGAAGAGAGATTATAAATAATCTCGTTTAGCACATAACACCGTATGCAGTTCAATTAGCCTGATTAATTAAACTTAAGCCGTCTGACACATATGGGTGACCGAGTGGATTTTGGAATCGATTTAATTTAGGCATCCAAGTGCAAATTTCTAGCACTTCCACTGATTCAGCTGCGAAATTTTAATTGGTTAAGTCTACAAGAAAATTAAATCTCTTAAATATGAAATGTTCAGTATATTTCTAGGAAAATACGTAAAAAAATTAACTGTGTCTATGGGCGTCCGTAGAAAATTATTCATGGGGAGGCAAAGCATGCAGACAAAATTACGCACAACTGAGCCCATCAAAAATGCATCAAAATATTTAACAAACTTTTAACTTGACTCTCTTTCATTTGGTCATTATAGAATACTCGATTCCAGGGAGGGGTAAGTGCCCCGTTTGCCCGACCCTGTGGACGCCCATGACTGTGTTTGTAGTTTTCTACATGACTCAAGAGGCGGATAGGAAGACCAACAACCAGTATGGAAAAAAGAATTGCACAACTAGCCAGCGAACGAGGGAGAACAGTTAAAGAGATGAGGACGATGACGGCAGTCGGGAAGGAATGGAAAGAATGGGTGGAGAACCCTCAAGAGCCGACGCCGTAAAGCAAAAGGCGATAGAAAAAGAAGAAGTTATTTAAAGTGTTTGTTGTATTAAGTTCAAATATGATCCATAGGATACCAAACGATTATTACATATTTTTCGTAAATGATAAATAATTATCGTGTGATATTCTAGAACAGAATTTTATTCATAGATGACATTTATAAGCTTCTTCAAAATACTTTACAGCCTATTTATATGAAAGTAATTATATTGCTATAGACATATGTTACAGCTTTTACCACGTGTTTATGGATAATTACGAAGAAAACGCGTTGATATCCGTTGACGTCATTGAGAATCACGGGTATATGAAAACGTGACTACCGCAATTTAAAGAATTTACGTCACATTCTGTATTTAGACTAATAGCAATTTATTATATGTACTTTTTACATAGGTACTAGAAGCAAGTCATGCTGTAAGATACAGACAAAATTTAACCATGAATAAACAATTAATTGAAAAACATTAAAGCTATGTTAAATGTATTTATCGTCATTTGCACCTTTTATAAATCTAAATACAGTTTTGTAACAAGGAAAAATGCAAAAACTTGAACTAAGTACAAACAGACAATTTCTTGTATGTCAAATTTTAGATGAAGATTTGTGTGGTTTCTCAAGTAAGTCCAGATACATGTAATGTTTTGAACATGGTAAGTTTTGATACACGGCCCTCTAGACTCTAGAGACTAATTCATTCCAAAGTACGGTATATTAAGCATGTAATTTCAAAAACACTGAAATTAACAAAAATTAAATTTTTTTTATGGTTGATTTAAATTGATCACTATTATTTTGTCTGAAAATTTAAAATCTAACATTTGTAAGAGCATTTGTGACAATTATAGTATAACTACTTATAATTTAAGTTGTTAAAACTAATCCATTCGTTTCTTGTTTCAGCTTTAGTTTCGGCAGGGGTTTTACAATAAAAAATCTCAATTATGAAACTTAACATTGGTCTTTCATTTAAAGTAAGTAAAGTAATTAGATATTTCATGTATTTGTGTTTATATTCAAATATAACATCCCAAAGCCCATTTTGGAAAACCCTTTACTTACGCACATACGCTGTATAAAGTATTTCTGTAAATTTATCATGATAATCATTGGCATTATTAGGCCATTGAAAATCATGGTAAATTTCCCATTTGAAATGTATATTTACAGAAGTGATGTAAAATTAATTAACATGTATAAAGTAGTTTTACATAAAAAGATTAATAATTTGCATCCAATTTCCATACTCTGAGAGTCAATTTTATTTATTGTTTCCATATTATTCAGGAGAATGGTACACTAAAATGGTAAATATAATGTTTTTTAGTAACGTATATGGTAAGACCTATAAATTTACACCGATATTTGGGCGATTTTTAGATATTTGATGAGCATTATTACTCCTAACTGCAAAATTCGATTATATCGACGAAATGGGCGCTTTTTCACGTCGTTTCGAAAATGCCTAACTCGAAAACCGACTGAATAGTAACAAATATTGACTCACCAAAAATAAACAAATAATTCTAGCTTCGCACTCCTCACACCTACCTAAAACAAAAAGTAGTTTTTAAACACAAAACCACACAAGCTAAAATATAGCTACAGGCTTTTATTTTCAAAAATAACATCCTCGAAAAAATGAAATATTTACCTTGATATGCAATAACCAGAGGCTTCATTCCTGGAGTTTGATCATGGGCCTCGTTCAAGCTTAATCGGCTTGCCAACCGCTTGTAATCGTCCGGCATTCCAAACTTAATAAAAATGCCAGGCTTTCTTAAGCGAACAAATCGATTAAACCAATTCAATCAAACAAAAGAAAGCCAACCAATACTTCCTTCATATGATAGATAACTCGCTGTAAACTCTTGCTGAAACAAAATAAATGTATTATGACACGGTTTTCATTTTTTTTTTAAATATTTTTAGTCAAAATATGTATATTAAAAATAATTTTTATATAAGCTAAGTTTCACAATTACACTAAAAGAACAACCTATTACAAGAATTTGGTAAAAATCAAAACATAACTGAACATATGCAAAGAAAATGATTTCATCCACATTGTATAAATACATGGTGTAGCACAGATCATTTACTTCGTCAAATATGACCTTTCTGAGCAGTTTTTTCGCCATAGAATAATATGTAATTTTTTTTTTTAAATAAATGACAGATTCAGGGTGGTAACGGTATTTTGTACACTCTGTATTATAAAGGCCATGTTAAATTATCGATAATTATTATACTTTTACAAAGGTACAGTTACAGAATTAATTTTGTTCGATTACCCATTTTTTACACAACAGAAATCCAAACTGCGCAAAAACAAAATTAAAAGCCGAATATACAGGGTGTGTAAAAATTGGCGGAAGGGCTACACGGAGCGATGTTCTTCGTAAAATTCTAAGTCGAAAATCTTAATACGAAAATGTTGTACCATGCTTCCTATGGCCTCAGGAACCATTTAAAGAAAAAAAAAATGGGCAACATTGCATACATTGATTTGCGTTTGGACATTTTTTTATCAGCAATTTTTACTTAGGTATTTACATTTTTTGTTCGAACTGAAAGCCTTCAGTTCGTAAACATAGCTGCAAACTTTTGGGTATCGTAAAACACAAACAAGAAATAATTACGAGAAAAACAGAGATGACAGCTAAGGACAATGTTGCCATATGTATTATTTTCATTCAAATCAGTGATTTACATATTTTCAACACCAATTTTTGAAAGGAAGAACACAATATCTAGGAAAAAATACTATTCGAAATCTATTTTTATTCCATATTGCAGCTTTTTCATTTACAAGTATTAAATAATAACGCCTATTAAAGGACTAAATGTCAAAACTTTGAGGACCTCTTGCAGACACAGCAAGCATGGTACAACATTTTCGTATTAAGATTTTCGACTTAGAATTTTACGAAGAACATCGCCCCGTGTAGCCCTTCCGCCAATTTTTACACACCCTGTATAAAGTAAGATTTAATAAAATTTAAACTTGGGTTAGTGGTAAGTTTGATAAATAAGTAATATATGCAAAACGGCTTGCTAAAACCAAAAATCATAAACAAGAATCCTATGAATAAATAATTTAAGTACATATGATCCATATTTTCATACAGATTCAAACTAATAACTTGTCTAAATTGATCTTTTTAAACTTTTAAACATTACGAATTTCTTTATTATTACATAAAATTTCATAGAAAATAAGTTAACGAAATAAAAGGCATACTAAAACAGATCTTATACTAATCCATTTACTTACAAGGAATCAAAAATCAAAAATTATATTTTTTGATGACCAATACTAACACAACACTACAATAATTGTTAAATTATTTAAACAGTCGTTTTGTAATATACGGTAACACAACTACACTGTACAACGACATAATTTGAAAGAAATTTTGAACGGCTTTAATGTTTATCAAACACATGTTACCTTAAATGCAATAAAATTTCCTAAAATGTAGTTCGAAATTTAGCAAAAAAGTGCGCATAGCAGTTCTGGCTCTAGTTACAATTCAAGGTCGTGCTATTAGACAGAGTAGTACTCAGGAATTTTTAATAAACCAGAGTTGTATCGGCATTGTCTGGACCATCCGATCTACATAAACCAAGTTAAATAATTGCTACTGCCGAAGTAACAGCTTATAATTAAGGGAAAATGTAGGTTTTGTGGCATTTTGATGTGTTAAGACTTCACCTAACGTTAAACATTTATTTCTTTAAGTGCAAGTACAATGTAAGACTGCAAACATCAAGTTATTCTACAGTACTTTTTGTAATTTTATTTTAATATTACTTTCAACCTGAAAGTGCATGTAATGTAAAGTTTACCAAACTTTGTATTTATACGATTAAACAAATGTAATAAACCATTTACATTGTTTTTGTGGTAATTCTTATGTAAATCTACATATTGAAAAATTTGACTTGGGGGTATTTTAACATGCATTTTTTCCAGTGAGAACGCGCACACAAACAAACTTCTCATCGCAAAACTTCTTGAAAACGCACCGAATTCGTTAAAATCTCCAATCTAAAAAACACTTTGTCCTTTTTTTCTGCATTACCATTTTTACACATTTTAATCAAAAGAAGCTTAGTCAGAACGCTTTTATTCGATTACAACGTTTTTATGGGCACAAAAATTTAAATTAGTTAATCTCCTTTAAGAATACAGTTTTCTTTTACATACAAGAGCTGTCGAGAAAATTGTTATAAAACGCAGCACAGCGATAATGGTCTTTTAAAGTTGATTAATCTTTCGCTTTCCCTCATATCAAAGCCGTTTATATTTTCATTCATTTTTCTTTTCTACTATTCATCTTAATGTTTCATAATTTATAACGAGAAACTTGACTTCTACTTTTTAACTTACGATTATTATCTCTCTTGAATAAAGTGACTAATGGGCTAATTACATTCTAAATATAATTATTTTAATTAAAAGAGTGTTGCTATTTGCTAATTACGCCAAATTGTAAATTTATGATTATTACGTGCTCCATTTATTAGAATAGTATTTTTTTAAATTTAAACCCTAATATAGTTTATAACAATGCAATCTGGTCTTTTGAGCCCAGTTTAATTCTAACCTAAATTAATAATGTTCAAAGGTTCAAACTTAGTCTTCTAAGGTTTACCCAATAGTAGTCCTTAGTTTGCTAATATAATATACCTAAGTACACTAATTATTAACGTGCACACTACCGCACAGTCTCTTCTTTTAAACTTTTGCTTAAATTAACTCAAAAGGTTTAACCCTTTTAAGTCTTCTTACTAATCGTGTAGTGTCCAGCAGCTGGATCGCCTCGACGTTTACATGTTGATGGAGCCTTTCTTCGCTCTTGGCAAACTTCTTAATGGTGTTGGTTACAGTGTCCATGTTAAGGTTCCGATGTATGTCACTATTTCTGCAATACCAAGGTGCATAAGCGATGTTCCTTAGTGTTTTGTTCTGGAATCTCTGGATGATCTGAATCTGTTTGGTGCATCGCCATAGCTATAACACATGGGCTTTAAAATTTGTTTGTATAGCAAAAGTTTATCATGTAGGGACAGAGAGGAGTTCCTCCCGATTAGCCAGTACATTTTTAATATTTGACAACAATATTAAAAATTTTAAACCGTACTGGCGTCGTGTGGTAGTTTATTGTAAATACTATGTTATGTAACATACTATCAAATCAAATAAGACTGTTTTAGTGCTAGCAATTGTTGTTCAACATAATCGTTAAATTACATATGTATGTAAATGTAGAGTGAAGTGCGCAAAATGCAAAATAGGTTGATATTATATCCTGTGCGTGCTTATTTGTGTTTATCGATCAGGACATCGCTTGAATACTTCTATTTAGAAGCTTGTGCTCACTGAATAACCATCGCAAATGAAGCGATTCACAGTCCTTTGAAGTTTCAAATCGAGAGGAATCAATAATTTAAAATTGGTAATAAAATTTGTGTACATTTTCAGAGTAAACGTTTTTAAAAAAATTTATCTTTCTAGAGCTTTCGTGTGTGTGCACAATTTTTGTAAAAATGAAACTGCTATAATCAAGTTTTATGTTAAAAACAGTTATCCAACGAACTTCTGCTTACATTTAGTTATACAGGGTGTCCCAGCAGTCATTACCACCTCGATTACCAAAACAATTTATTACTATTTCCACAGAGGTGGTCCCCTTTCGGGTTCCTGTACTGCGACCTATTGGTCTATTATACCCTCTGGTGATAGCCCCTTAAAGAAGTCCTGTGTTTTTGAAAAACTCCACGATTTTCTTTAAGGGTGTTTTTCTTAACTCTTCTTGGTTGGTTTTTTCCATCCCAAGAAGTCTACGCCGATAGGGTGTGAATCCTTCATACTGGCATATTACGTGAAGAGGAGTTTCCTCTTCTTCACCATATCCTCTGCATATATTGGTCTCTGAGAGCCCTATTATGTTGCAGTGTAACAAACACAGTGCCCTGTGACGAATCCTGTGGCTGCTCTGATTTCTACTCTGCTCATCCTGAGAATTTCTTTTGACTTTTCTTTGGAGGAACCATGGACAGGATAGCCTTAGAATGGGCTTGTCCTGCAATTTTTTTCCAATGAGCATTATGCTCCTGTATTGATGTCATTAAGACAGAGCTTGGCTGTTTCATAGGATGTACCAACTGTGGGTTCTGGTCTGAAGAAAGGTGTCTCGCTGCCAATTTTGGCTAGGCGACACATATATCCGCATACTTATACAACAGAAAATTATATTTACTTAAAATAGTTTTTAAAGTAAGCGTCATTTAGGTATTCACTAACTCCATAGTAAGCTTTACAAATTAAAAACATTTTTTAATCTTTTTTTCAAGTTGGGGGTGGGTAGATTTTTTATACTCTCAGGTGATGTGTTAAATTTGTTATATATTGCAATAATTATAGAGGCAACAGTTGTTTGAAAATAGGCATATTTGAAGCAATCGGGCTTTAGATTTCTCTTATGTCGAGTATTGGCTGCATGGTTTCTTATATTCTCTTACAATACATATTCAATATTATTTAAAATTTACCTTTAGTTAATAGTTAATGCTATATTGCGGATCAATATTATTGCTCTTTCAATTACAAATTGATACGTTTGGCTAATTGCAAGCTTTTATGGCTTCTATATTTTATGTAATTCTATTTTACAATGTGTATATTCAACCAATCAGGATAATACGAATTTAAATTCATATACGTTTTAAATAATTTTTCTGTAATTTAAATTGAAATGTTATATGATGACTAAGGCAGAATTTAACATATGATGATATTCTCGTTTTTTTAAAACCAGTATCGTGGGCTTCAGATTAATTTATTTTTGTATGTGAGTGGCAAAAATACGCTCATAGTTAATTAAAACTTTTTGTTGCTGTGTCGACGATTTTGTAATATAAATTACAAGTTGTGATAGACAAATTAATTGAATTTTTTAGTTATATTAATTAGTAACATACAACATTGGTTTTAATTTTAATAAAATCAGTTTTCTGAGTACATTTAGGGCATTAGAAGTAATTTTAAACTCGATAAGATAAGCAAACACATAGGCACTGCTTAATTTTTATTTGCATCAGTGTCACAAGACAACTTTTTATTGCTTTTAAATTACAAAAGCTATGAAACACAATAGGTACCCTAAAACAATTTTAGCGAAAAAGTTTGTTCGGCGTAAGTTGTAATTCCTAGATATTTTACAGAGTTTACACGAGTTATTAGACAAGTACAGTCACAATTATTTATGATTACATTTAACATCATGAATTTTAATATTCTCCCAATTTGGTTAATGGTTTTTATACACAGAAAATGTACTAAACTTACTTTTTTTATAATTAAGAGTGAGAATATTAGTATCCAACCATTGTTTAATAAATTTAAGATGTGCATCGCCATATTCTTCTCAACATCAGCCCATGTACTTGCCTTAAGGAACATAACAGTGCAGTGGCGTAGCGAGAGTTTGTGCCGCCCGGGGCGGTCCCTGAATTTGCCGCCCCTAAAAATAAGGGTCGCAAACTTTTTCCAAAACCAAGCAGAGATTGGCAGAAAAATGTGGGGGGGGGGAAATGCGCCGCAGGCGAATTTTTTTTAATTTTAGACGTTCAAACGGGTTTTAATGCAAAGCTAGATAATGTAGAATACTTAACCATCTTCCAAAATTACAGTTTTACAGTAGAACCTTTTGATTTTTATTTTCTTTAATCAGATCGCCCCCACTCCTACGAAATTATTTTTAATAAGGGTGAAAAATCCCTGTTACAATAGAGTTTAAAACTGCATGGAATTTAATGGCTTAAATAAATGAATTGTTTCATAATTTTATTGAATGGTTGGCACCGTATAATAAATTTTATTAGGTACTTGGAATTTCTGTCGTTACAAGGGGTCAGGTTTTCAGTGAAGAAAGGTCAAGTAGACCGTTTTATCCTCTAGCTTCGATAAGAATTCCTTTTTTAAAAATTAATTTTTATGAATTTAATAGCGCCAGTAGTGATTATTATATCTACTATTCCTTCATTACCCCGACAATTTCATTTTGACCCCATTTGGGTAGACTAAAAGTGCCGCCCCAAAAAATGTGCCGCCCGGGGTGGACCGCACCCCCCGCCCCCCCTTGCTACGCTACTGGAACAGTGTCATCTGATTTTATTAGTGTTGAAGAATGAAGTATGCGGTACTTTTATTAAATTTCCATTTTTTTTTGTTATATTTGAAAGAACAGAGGTAAGGCGATAATAATTTATATCAGAAAGTGATCCAGATTTATAAATTGGGGTCATAAAAGCCACTTTCAGTTGTTCAGGAAAGTATCCTTGAAGGAAACAGTTATTAAAGATAATACGTAAAGGTTCTGAAATGTCTGAAACTATATTTTTCAATATATTTAATGTAAGATTATGCAATATACTCGTAATAAAGGTATTGAATTAGATTTTAGACTTTTGACAGCAGATAAACATTATTATCCTAGCTTAATTTTAAATTTCATCACAGAAATTTTTCTTTGCTTGTTAAAGCTTTCAATATTTTGCTGAAACATTATGCAACTTTACAGAACACCTGTTAAAACACTTGTTTAAACCATCAAACAAATAAAATTTAGAGCTTAGAAGTACCGATGAATCCCAAAAGCTCCACGTAAAGCACACCCATACGTGTACAAATACATTATGTCATCGTGAAATAACACATATTACTTATTTAACTTTTCTGTAGTGCGTTGCATTTTCTAACGCGTTTTTTAAAATCTTTGCTTTAATTTAATAAATCTCATTATAACGATCTGACATGTAATGGAATACAGTACCAATGCAAACTGTGCCAAAAAACATGAAGTTATTTACAAGACATTCCCTTACGTTTTTAACCCACCGTGGTACGTTTCTTTATGAAATTTTATACTAAAATTGTTCATTTTAGAAATTGAGACTATTTTTTTCTTTCAAGTGCGAGATTTATAAGACAATAAATTATAATAATTTGTGAATAAGCACTACAAAGATAACCTAAAATAGAATGTCTATAATATATTGTTTCAACCGTAACGAAATCTTGGCAACGATAAACAAGTACCTACTATGGCTTATTTACCCCAATCATCGCTTTTGTATCATATTACTAATTACTTTTGCTCGAGGTAGTAAGGAGTTATTTAAACAAATATGCTGATGCGCGAAGTGGTACCGTACCGAATAGGGGAGGGCAGAATAAGTCGACAAACTACCGCCTCCTCTGTAACTAATGTAATAACCTTAATACATAACAAAATTTTATATTTGCACCTTATCCTCGTGCAAAAGACGTGAGAACTTCGCACGATTTTAATATTTGCAACTAGTGACGAAGGAGTTGCTGCACTTAATATTTTACTTGTAATGTAATATTAATGGGTTTTATCAGGACAAGCAGATATTTTACAGGCGAAATGTCAACGTCTTTCTCGGAAAGGTAAATAAAAATTGGGGTTCCCGAGTGATGTGCTTCTGGAACAACCCTTTTTTATGAATTAAAAATCAGCTCCGGCAAATTCGTTCAGCCAATCCGTGGACAAGAATAACTGACGAAGAACTAAGAACAGCAGGGAAGACATTGAGGGAATCAAACAAACTGGCCAAAAACAAACAAAACTGGATGAGCTTTGTGGACGCCCTATGCTCCGAAAGGAAGTGAAAGGAACCTTTATATATAAATATATACAGGGTGAGTCATTGGTGCGGGATCGGTCGATTGTGGCTAAGCGGCTTGAGATAGAAAGTTGATTCAAACGCTATTTCATACAGATTTTTCTTCCCTGTATATTTGAAAACATTTTTATCATGTTCGGAAGAAAAAACTGTTTGAAATAGCGTTTGAATCAACTTTCTATCTCAAACCGTTTAGCCGCGATCGACCGATCCCGCACTTATGACTCGCCCTGTATATTATGGTAACCGAGATACCCCGCAAAACATTCGAATTTAATCCACCCTGCATATACGCTGTTTGAAAATTCTAAACAACGTTCTATTAAAGTAATCAGAAATTATTTTGTGTTTTTTTTTAAGCAACGCTCTTTGCTCAAGTAAATTCCTCCAATATTATTTTTAACTTAGTAAACTGCATATTATACATTAAATACTTAAAATACTTATTAAGCATTAAGTTCAGATCCTTACGACGTGATGTCGCATGAAAATATGGCTCATTCCAAAATGTATTAGCATCATAGGAGTTTATTATACACAGTTGACCAACTCTTTATTCGCAGTACCTACTGCTTCACTGAACCGGATGTGCTAACGATGGAAAACTCTTTGACTACTGAACTATGCATTAATTGAATTGCTCATACGATGTTTTTCGATACGTAATGTTCATTTTAGCGACAAAAGCCACATTTTAAATTTAGTTCAGGAATAACTGGATACGTATTGATTGCGGTGTAGTTTAAATTATACATGGACAAACAAATTCGTTTTTATGATGTGATATGATTATTGATTCGACAAACATACACTGGCCGTAAATTTACTCTCTGACCTACAATCGCTTCACTTTTGTATAACTAAAAACAAATGATTACATTAGCAGTTGTTATAGATGGCGTAATTAAAGATGTAAAACAAAAAATGTAAGTGTTTCACCTAGGTAGCTGGAAAATGGAAAAAGAAAACATAACTGAGCTAATATTCGCAGACGACATGGTCTTAGTCTGGGAAACAGAAAAAAATCTGCAACATAATCTAGAAACTCTAAACCAGGTATTGGAAAAAATCAATATGGCAATAAATACCTAAAAAACTAAAACTATGATCGTTATACAACAAAGCACATAACATCACTTTAAATAGGCTTAGGTTGAAACAGGTAGAAAACTAAATATTTGGGAGTGATCACAGACAAAAACTGAGGAATGGACAAGGATATAAGCGAAAGGACAGGAAATGTGGGAAGAATATTTAACAGTTTAGGAACAACATTTTTTGGAAATATAGAAATCGCAAAACGAACAAAAGTGGAACTAGTCAAAAAGGTAGTCATTCCGGCACTTTTATACGGAAGTGAAACGTGGACACTCGCAAATAAAAATAGTAGCCGAGTGAATGCAGCAGAAATAAGACAAAAATAAAAGACAAAAAAGAGAGAATCAGAAATGAAACATATAGAGAACAATTAAAGATGAAATCAGTGGACACAAAAATACAAGAAAGACAGCTGGGGGATGGTTGGGTCACATTTATAGAACGAAAAAAGAAAGGTTAACCAGAAAAGCCTATGAAGCAAGATCACAGGAAAAAAACAAGAGTTAGACAAAAAAAAAAAACTGACAAGACGAAGTTAAAAAAAACAGCAATGGATAGAAACAACAAATGGAAAAACATAACAAATCTAGCACAAGACAGAAAAACGTGGAAAAAATTCAGCACAACACAACTCAACAGTCCTACACCTAACAGTAGAAGGACTCATGACTAAATTTAAAAATAAAAATAATTAAATAACAAACAATTTTTGTTAAACAATATACTTTTACAGGATAATATATTGATTTAATGGATTTTTTTAAATTTTGATCCTATATTTCCATCGCGTTTTGGTTAATTTGATTTGGTTTTGTTTTTCATGCTATGACAACCAACTTTCTTATTTTAAGTAGAACGCTCTATACTCTATGTCTATACTGTATAGAATCTATACTATACTATTACGTTTAAGGATTCACCTTTAAATGCTCTTTATAAACTGTTATAGGTTGTCATGCACATAAAATTAACAGTTTTTGTGTAATTTACATTTTAACAAAAATTTAGAACAATGTACTTTAGAAATCTGCGTGCATAACAACTGTTAGATGACAGTTATATGTTTGATTGATGATTGATACTAACTTTACAGAAGCTCTGCGCTAGTTAAAAAACAAATAAACCTAACTTAATTATTCAATGGAAAGTTTACAGTTTGTTTAACAAACTATTAAAATAATATAAAAAAAAGTTTATGAATTTTCCCTCGTCCAGTACCATCGCTAAAACTTCTTATAGAATTCATTCAACTTATTTGGTTTAAGCTTAATTAAAAACCTCTTAGATTATTTTCGAAGATTCTTGTTTAAGTGCAAGACCAAGACGAGAGTCTTGAAACTTTTATAGTTATTATTTATATTAATCTTATGGAAAAACAGCACGAATTTGGCGGTAATACTAGTTTTCTTGAGCGATTTTTATACACTTTGTCTTTTTATAGAGTGCATTTTAAGGATAATCCAAAAATGTAATTATGCATATTGTTTTATTTAAAATAATAAAGTTGTTTGCCTAAGAAACGAAACTGTGAAAAACAAAATAAAATCGAGAAGGCATAAAAAGGGCAAAATTAGCGAAACATATTTTTTTACAAAAATTTTTTCGTTTTTTATTTTAGAAGATATAAACGATATACGTTACTTTATTGATACCCTTTAATATTTATAGTTTTATCTGTCTCCAACATAAAATAACTAGCGATAACAAGGACTCTGTCGGATCGATGGCGTATGCAAAAGGTATCTTAAATGTCAATGTAATATAATTTTTAATTTAATCCAAACCACGACAACACAATTTTATGAGTTTTCTCAAACAGTATTAAACGTAAAAAACGCACGAAGATAGCCACTACAAACAGATTAGTCTTTTATTTGAGGTTGAACCTGAAACCAAAAATAAATAAATAAAACCGAAAATTTTTATTTTGTTAAATTTGAAATTGTTGTACCTATATTTATAATGGAGTTTGTAGCATTTTAACAATCAAAATATAGTAGGTATTCTTACAACTAAAAACATTGCGAAATGAAATGAAAAAACAAATTTATAATTCTAATATAAATTCCACAGATATTAAAAATGTCCTTCTAGAGAGAAATGAGATATTCCGGGAGATTTGCAACAAGAATCTTATTTCATCAACAATATTTTTACTGTTCATCGAGCCCTTAATAACTAACTGAGTTTGAATCGAGGTGTCAGATTCGATTTAAGGTAAAGGTTAAAATTTACGTTTCTTGTTCGGCTAATAAGGTACGAATAATTGTAATGGATTTAATTTATTTCGAGTTTCCAGTTTCCTTTCTGTCAGTCTCTTTAATTGTAAAATATTTAATATTAAATTTATTTTACCTTTGTTAATTTTAATTGAATGTTTTCAAAACAAATCTCATTTTAAATTAGAACATTTTAATTGGCCAACTTTGCAACAGTTGCGCTGATAAGCGTTGTGTTGGATCGCAACCTCACAACACACTTTTTACTGTTAAAAAGAGGTGAGAAATTTTTAATTTCAGTGTTTTGCGTTTAAACAACGTTTATGCAATGCGTAACGCGTTCTATTTTATTTAGAAATCGATTAAAAATATTTTTTATAGCTGTTTATTAAAGTTTTTTTCCTATTTTGTTATGGGCCTAATTGGTTGTAAAAGTGTTAAACAACGTTTATGCAATGCGTAACGCGTATTATTTTGTTTAGAAACTGTTAACAGTTTTCAAAATTTTTCCAAGGGTATACCCTTCATCTTTTATGAAAAAAAATAATATTTTGTTATGAGCCTAATTGCTTGTAGAAGTGTTAAATAACGTTTATGCTATGCGTAACGCGTATTATTTTGTTAAAATTAAAAATATTTTTTTACAGCTGTTTAAAGCGTACATTCAAACAAAACTAAAGTTGGGGTTATTTTCTGCTAAACCACAAATGAAAAGAATTGAAAATATCATCAATAAATTCTTTGTTATTGTTTCTGACCATATATTGAGGCCAAATTAAAAAAAGGGATAAAAGAAACTAGGATAATCAACCGTTCCGGGACTTTCCCCGACTCCTGTTACTCTGTATATTATCAAAGCAATACCATTGGTAGAAGGGGTAGTGGATCAAAACAAAATTCTCCTTATAACCATGGTAGTAACCTTAAAATCTGACGTTTATGTCAAACATAACCTCTAAATACGAAGTGCGTGAAACTTGCAAAATAAACGAAATGCGACATGTTCAGTATATTTTGTGCATAAGAAATCTATCCAAAACAAGAAATTATTGTTCTGTTTGTAATTTAAGACAAAAATTATGTGCAAATCCATATAACCGATCTTCAGTTTCCATAGAAACACCATTGTTTATTAAAAATACCTTAGTAAACAAGTTACAAATCAATAAAACTTTTCCATTATCATCAGCAACAGACAATGCTGTCGTTGATAATGTAACGTTTGAAAAAGTGTGCGAGGAAACTCTGGATTCTCTCACGGATTATTTCGAGGACTTGCTTGAAAATTCGTCACATCTTACATCTACCGATGTGTCTTATAGTGTAAGTATCTGCAAAAATTTTCCTTCTTTAGTTAAATAGCCTATCATATTTGTTGATTTTTATACCTGAGTCAATGACTACTGTTTTTATTGTTGGTATATTGTTCTCGGCAAATAATAGCTGAAGAATATCTTAAAGTTTTGTTAGGTAATTGTGTAATTTTTTTAATTGCAGAGTGGTGTATTGACTATTGATTTAGGAGCATCTTTTGGTACGTACGTAATAAACCGACAGTCACCTAATCGACAAATTTGGTTGAGTTCTCCCACATCTGGACCGAAACGTTACGACTTTGTTACTGATGGCCGTTACTGGATATACAAACACGATGGGCAATCATTACATCAACTTTTACAGAATGAGATTTCAAAAATAACGAAAACAAATGTTGACTTCTCCAAATGTTCTTACAGTCGAATATAGTAGTTATTTTGTTATTGTAGATTAGTAAAGTATTATTTTCCTTTGTAAAAAATTATTTTAATACATTGTTTTGCTTTTATTTTGTGGTTGTGTTTTAATAAAATATTGTTAAATCATGGAGGTAATGGAAGATGGAAATCTAATGGATAAAGTCCATATATTGATACAAAGGGATCTGGAATATTACGGAGTATTAACCATTATCCCTGTGTTTGTTGGTTGTTATAAATTTTGCTTTCTAGCAAAAGCAGTCCGTCCTACAAGAAACCATCTGTCCTGGGGTGGTAGGAGGTAGACTTGATTTTCCTCGATCTGCTTCATTCGCTGCAGTGAAACTTGTGCTGTGGTGGGAAGATGAATTCGTGGCAGGCTTCCGTAAAAGTTCTAACCTAATGCAAAAGAAAGTAAATTCTGATGATAATGCAGAAGCAGAACAAGAATCGATTGTGAAAACTTCAGATCCAAAAACATTTATCACTGCAGCTGCAAAGTCTTCTGAACAGTTATTAGGTACAGTAACAAAATTTGTCAATGCTTTGAAAAAAAATTTAAGATCCAATAATTTGACAAAGTCTAATAACCATTAGGATTCTGAACTAAAACAACATCAAATATATGTACCTACACGTTTTTTGTACACTTGAATACAAATGACATGATAATTTCATGGTAAAATTATTCAAACCAAACTATTTGCTAATTGTAATTTAAACGAGCTCTGTTGTTTTGAAATTATATTTTATTCAGCCATTAAATAATTATAACTGGCTTTTTTGTGTCTTAAAAATAAACATCAATTTAGTGTACACTTGTGGCCAGAAATAAACAAAAAAAACATGTTTTGTTTTTTTGAGGAGTATTGACAAAGTACAATTTACTATCAAGCAATTGTTTCTGCACTAATTTGCACCAGTAAAAAATATAATTAGGTTTTTTTTATTATGAGTTGTCTTGGCAGAACCTGGAAACATCCAAATGCATTTATTTTTGGAAAAAACAAATTTCGAGTGGCTTTTACTCCAAACTGTACATCATAAAACAAAACCATTTTAATTTCTACAATTTATGAACCCACAGTTTTCTTAAATATTATCGAAATCTAGTTGTGGGATTCGCAAGAACCTGTGTTTATAAAAAATTCCAAGTTTGGTAAATTGGCTAAAAAATGTCACCAGCCAAAAAACGTATTTGCAAATTTTGAGTTACTACAAATATAAATTTTTGGCCATAGTCTATCAGTTTTTGAAATCCACTACTCTTTATATCTGCATTGATATTAAAACCTTGCAGTATTTCATTATTACAGAACACCTACATGTTTTAACACAAGAAGCATTGGATCATGCAGATTTATCAGTACTAACAGGAACGATAGGGGCTGCAGCGCTCATAAAAAACTGCCTATGGTTTTATATGCAGTTTTCCTCGAATTCTTCCAAACGATATCAAATCACTGAACTTCAAACCAGCCATAAACAATACCAAGAAATGGTAGAAGCTTTAGCTGAGAGATTATTGGACTTGCACTGTCGCCTTCTATCATTGTATGTGTTGCAAGATGCGGAGTCCCTCGATTGGGAGAATAAAAAACCATTTTTTGAATCTGAACGTGGATCATACGTCATTCAAATGTGGTGGTTATACATGGAAGGTACATACAGACTAAAATATTTTCTAGATCAATTAGTTATGAGGCCTACAAAAATATTATTTTAGTTTTTGTCTAATAAGATCTTATAACAGCAGCATATATAGTTGCAAATGGTACTAAATATACAGGGTGTGTCCAAAAGTTATGGAATATGTGCTATATATCTCAGTAAATACCTATCCACTATAGGGAAAAATGTTTTGAATTTAAGTTGTTAAGTGCTTAGTTTTCTACCACAAGACAAAATTTAAATTATATTTTTTCAATAAACAAAAGCGCAATGAAAAACAATTGATTTTTTTTAAATGACAAGATACCCCGATATTATACTCATTTAATAGAGAATTTGTTTTTCTCTGTTCAATGATGCAACCTTACTTAAGTAACTTTTTAAGAAAAATGCAAAAACTACGCTAAATTATTTTAATTGCTTTGTATTTCTATCAAAAACATCATAAGAACTAGCATTTTTTGATGAAATCTACAATAAGTGTTCAAATTGTGAACCATTTACAGCTTGGCAATGATAAAGTCGGTTTTTAAACCCGTTAATAACATTCCCAACCATTTCAGGTGAAATAGACCTCATCTCTTCTCTAATACGATCTTTTAAATTTTTGATATTCTCCAGCTTCTCAGCATAAACTTTGTTTTTAAGGTGACCCCATTATTGAAAAGAGAAAAAAACTCTCTATCAATTGAGTATAATATAGGGGTATATTGTCATTCAAAAAAATTCAATTGTTTTTCATTGCGCTTTTGTTATTCGAAAACCAAAAATTTAAATTTTGTCTTATGGTGAAAAACTAAGTACCAAACAACTTTTATTCAAAACTTTTTCCCCTTAAGTGGATATTTACTGAGATATGTAGCAAATTCCATACTTTTTGGACACACACTATATAAATTTTTATTGTAATTAATGAAATTGCCAGGAAAAAAAAAACTTAATCTGCAGGTACAAGACAGGACTTATGGAATACAGTACCACCAAAAATGGCCCAAAGGGTGTTTGCTGGAATGCTAAACGAATCACTGACTATATTAACAGTTAGATTTACACAGGTATCTACCTTTAATTCACGAATTATAACATAACAATCTTGATTCACCTTTTTAGGCCGTACCATCAGAATGTCGCAGCAAGTTGTTGGCAGTAGATATAAGTAATCTATTGTTATGCATTGGCCAGCTTTTGCCCTCCATATGTAACAATGCCGAAGAGTTGATTGGCCTGTCTCTAAATTCACAGAGTAAAATTTTGCGAGATGTACACTCAAAATGTCAAGAATTATTAGTGTGTTTGATTTTGAGGGGAACACCGTTAAATATATTACACAAGGTATTTACTTAATTTTGCCCTTTTGTAGTTCACTAGAGGTCTTTCAAGATAAACTGAACTGTGACGCGGAACCAAAACTGGTCTGAAGTGTTAATTACTGCGCCACCAAAAAACATATGTCTGTTTCAACAGCAGGGTTGTAATCTACAATAATATAACGTTCTTAGAAAGGTCTAACATTTCATCCGCCATCCCCTCTCTTTGTGCATTTTGTGGTTCAGTTCTCTTGAAAGACCTCTAACAATTCTATTATTTCTTTCAAAAGAATTATCTGAGTGCTAAAATTTTGTCTATAAAAACTATTCACAAAAAATTGCATTAGTAAATAGATTTTAGCTAATTAACTTTCTATGAGTCTTCATTACTTTCAAAATATCTATTTTCACTGCTTGAGCATTTGTAGTATTTCCCAAAATATATTTCGTGTGATAAATAAATATTACTTGTGTACATTTTTTGGGATTACATGGGAATCTCGCTTATTACAATTAACACAGAAGAACATACTAATTTATGCAAACATTTTTTCCTACTTACAGTACACATTGGTTCAAATGTGATTGTTTTGCATAGTTATCTAGCTCTATATTAAAGATACATGGTTGTACAATTGTACATGATATGATAAGTTGGAAAACTGCTTATCTATATATATAAAAGAGCTTGTTTGTTTGTTTGTTTGTTTGTTCGCTATAGAATCCTAGGTCCGTTGACCGATCGGGACCAAATTTGGCACAGTTACTATTTAGGACCTGACGGATCAAACGCCGTATAAAGAACGGCCGGAAATGCCCGGGAACGGCCGGAAACGTACGCCGAGCGCGAGCGCGGAGCGCCAGTAGTCTGTAATTGAACGTTTGGGAACGTCCGCCGGGCGTGAGCGCGGAGCGTGAGTAGTCTGTGATTGATAAAAGAGAATTGTAATCACCCGTGCAACGCCGGGTAAATCGCCTAGTTTATAATAAAAGTATAGGTAATTGCATAATTACTGTGTTGTATAGCAGTGCTTCCTAAACTTTTTTCTTCTTAATCCACTTTTCCAATACAACAAACTATTGCAATCCAACACAATATTATTACTTCAAAATTATAATATTAAAAATCTATTACCCTCATTAATTTCATCATTATAAGAAAAACAAATGCATATTGTAACAAAAATTATATTTTCGAAAATAAAATCAAGTTCAATATTTTTTGTTGTGACCCAAAATAAAATGCACGGACCCATAGTTTAAGAACCACTGTTGTATAGGGTGCAGTGCACATGAGCCCAATCTAGAAAAAAAAGTATTATCAACTTATTAAAATAGAGGAGTGGTATACAGGGTGGTCCACATAGAAGGGCCACTATTGGGATTTCATAAACGGTAAGAGCTACAAAGAAGTTTAAACTAGACAAATTGTTCCCCTTTTCTGAGACTTTATTCAGTGATGCTTTAATGTTTTAAAAAAGTTCCATGGCACACTAGATAAAAAAACAATTGGGCATTTTTTTAAAATCATTAATAGCTCGGTTATACTTGATGGTAGAAAAATATTTTTGGGGAAAAAGTTGTAGCTTTTTTTGGGCACTTTAAAATGAAAACATTTATTTGCTTCAATATTGTTTAAATTCATGGTACTCTATAATAAACAAAAATCAAATTGGGCATTTTTTTTAAATCGTTGATAACTCAGTTATACTTGATGATACAAAAATATTTTTGGGGAAAAAGTTGTAGATTTTTTTTAAGCACTGTAAAATTAAAACATTCATTTGTTTCAATATTGTTTAAATTCATGGCACTCTATAGCTTCGTAGGGACTTTTTGATGGATTTTATTTGTTTTGAGCCTAAATATCAAGATAAATACATTAATCTTAATGTTATTAAAAAGAGGAAAACGAAATGCTTTTTCATGAAGTCATAGCCAAGTATGGTTTCCATTTAAAAAAATGCAAGTTAGTAATTAATTTATCTAAGAATTTAAACAATATTGAAACAAATGAAAGTTTTCATTTTACTGCACATGAAAAAATCTACAAACTTTTTTCCCAAAATTGTAGAACAATTTGTCTAATTTAAAGTTCTTTGTGGCTCTTACCGTTTTTATGAGATCCCAATAGTGGCCCTTCTATGTGGACCACCCTGTATATATATATTTTAAAAGTTAAGCAAAATACATGACAATTGATTTGCCTCTGCACATAATTATAGTGATGTGCATAATTTTTATATGTTCAGTATCTAATACATAATCACACATTTTAGACATTTCGTAAGGGAGTAGATTCTCTTGAAATATTGAGATCACGAACTACAGGTCCTAGTCCATGGATCACTTTGGGCTTACCATACATGTTTCCGCAATATCCCAAGGGTGCTGTAAAATTTTCAGATCTACCTGCAAATGTAGCTGTAGCACTTGAACTAAATGTGCTATTAGCTCAACCTGAACCAAACTGGACTTTACTGTTAAAAGTGTGTATGTTAAAATTAACTGTGTGTACTGAGTATTAACATGTATATTTCTTTGTGTAGGTTCTTGGAATGAGAAACGGTATAGTACTCAGTAAAATATTAAATTTATCAGTTAACAAATGTGCTACTGCAATAGCAAAATCTAAGCCTTCACCAGCACCGTGTAATGGCTTTTTATGTCCAGGTGATGGTACTTGTCAAGATGTAGTTTCACAGGTATCACACTACACGCAGTTCCATTTTCATAATCTTGCAGCAGCTGCTACGCATGTGATATTAACTATAGGCAATACTTCCGATTTATTAAATTTGTTTTTACCTACAATTGAAAAATCATCAAATTGGTCGGCCGCTTTTGATAGGAGACAGGTAAGAAACATTGATTTTTCATTATCACTGATGTTACACAAAATTTGACGACACAATGATGTTATACGTATGGTAAACTTCTGCTGAATTAACAGACTTTTTAGTTTAGACTTAATAGTTCATTATTAAAAATGACAAATGGACAAAAAGATTATGAGTATAGGGGAGTGATTGGTATCTTAAACAGTAACCAAAAACACAGGAATTATAAAAACAAATTACATGAAACACTTTACAGTTTTGTTAATGTATTTTGAGGAGCATGGGTAGTACATATTGGCAGGGCCGGTCCTGGTAAGCGTGGGGCCCTACTAAGGGACAAACTGTGGGGATCCTAAGCAATTAGGAAAAAAACAAGTTTTATTTATCATATATTATTGTTATACAGGGTGGTCCAAATTCGATGGGATTACATGGTTATCTCGCTTAATATTCAAGATAGAGGAACGGTTAAATTACCAAAAAAAGTGCAGTTTTTTTGAGACAAACTCAGAACCGTTTTCAAAAATATTCCCTCATTTCGGGTTTTTGAGTTATTAGAAACAAAGTGTTTTCTTGTCATGTTAATAATGTGTCATATCTCTGAAGGTACTTTTGTATGTAGAATGTAACCATTATTTTGGATTTTTTCTATCACTTACCATTTTTTTAAAAATTACCCCTAATTTCGTTTTTTCTTATAGGCCATGAAGTGTTGGTTATGGAAGAGTTAAATGTGCTTTTTTCTCTTTTAAATGAGATATTACTTGCTATATCTATTGAATTACACAACAATACTATAAAATTCTAATAAATGATACCGCACAAATAGTGACAAACATTTAATATTTAATTAGTTGTTTTTTGTTTTTATTTTCAGAGATAGCTTGATAAGTGATGGGTAAAATACGATTTTTCTTAATTGTGTGACTTAATTTAAAAACAGATATAGCAAGTAATATCTCATTTAAAAGAGAAAAAAGCACATTTAACCATTCCATAGCTAAATTCGCGGCCCATATAAAAAACTAAATTAGGGGTCATATCTCAACAATGGTAGGTGATAAAAAAAATCTAAAATGACAGTTACATTCTCCATTTAAAAGTACCAATAAAAGTACTAATAAAACTGATCTAATAAATAAAATAAAAAAGTTACGAGAGAAAAAAGAAATTCAACATTTTCATATTTTTTGCTGTAACATCTGAAGTACGAGGAGTTTTGTACTTTTAAAAATTGATTGTGGCTCCTCTTATACTAAGGAACAACAAACCTGTATCGCTTATAATAAGCGAGATCCCCTTGCTGGAAATTTAATCTGGGACACCCTGTATATGACTAACTGCTGTTAAATTGGTGTCACAGAGTTTACCTACAAAATGAATTGATTATCCATTTAAATTTAAACTGCTACATTAGTTCATTAGTAATATCAATTTTAGGTATGGAATCAAAATAGGCAGTCATGGTATGATGCGATTATTAAGCTGATAATACCTATGCTTGAGCCCGTTTCTAACACTGTTATATCAGCAGTACAAACTGGTGCAAGTATGTATCAGGCTATGACAATTGTATTGGCTTGTTTAGGTCAGTTGTGGGACTGTGTCAACATTGCAGTTCCTAGGGTAGCATTTTTGTTTCAAGATGCAATACCAGCTGATGCTGTTCCTTTAGGAAAATCAGCATTATTGCAATTGCTGTTGAGTGCTTTATATACAGAGTTACTACAGAAATCGGAAACAACAAAGGTTCATGTAAAATTTGCCGAAACAAGCGATAATGATCAAGCTTCAGTTGTAACAAAAACTAAAAATGTGCCTGTAGATGATCATAACGAACTGCAACATAAAAACTCGGTCTGCAGTTTTGATGGCACTTGCAATTCTCCAGAAACTATTGCACTGGCCATTGCTGAAGCTTTGTGTAGTATTGATGAAGACAACAAACATACTGATGAAATAGACGGATTATTACAACAAGCAATGCTTTCACTAGAAAATGATGATGAAGGTTGTAAACGAGTTGAGCAAAGTTTGCAGATGGCAGAAGCACTTGTTAGTGACATACTTATGACATCTGAAGGAAAAGAGAGTTTAAAGGTTTTTTTATTTTGTTTAATTAATTATTTGACTTTCTTATACAATGATTTTAGGTAATCTACCATTTTGTAAAACATAACTACGATTGGCTGCTGCAAAGTTTGGGTGTAAGTGAAACAAAAGAACCGTGTGTTCCAAACAAAGCAACATCTACCCCAGAAACATTGTTAAGCACCATGTTTCATATTGGATGCCGCCCATTTGATCAGGTATTAAAAAAACAATTAAATTTCATTTGGCTCTAATTAGTTATTTCAGGATTCAGTTTAATGAGAACTAACTTTTTGGAATATTTTCAGTTGCTTACGGGCGAATGGGAGCCAGATTGGTCGAATTTGTTACACACTCCAATGGGTGTACCTCTGGAAAGAGTTTGGCATCAGATATCTCAGAGGTGGGAATTTCAAGACAAAAATAATTCTAGTCTTTCTGCACATGATGCGCAAGTTGTATGCACATTAACAGGACTCCTCAAACAAGCATAATTTACAGGGTATGTTTCACCACTATTATTGCCAGCTACTCAATGTTGGTGTTGCTCCATCATAGGTTTCATGGAAAATTTATTTATTGAGGTTTGTATGGCAGCATTGGGTTTGGGAAAGGTAGCCAGTGGTGAGTTATTAATTTCTGACATCAAATTTTGAGAAAGGGACTAACACACTAACATGTATCTTTATTTAACATTAATATTTGGAAAATCACATCAATTAAATAATTAGTCTGCATGTACCTAAAACAAAGAAATGACAAAGATAAGATGACAAAATTGTATAGATGTGTTGTGTAATTTATTATTTCCTTAACATTAAATTTATCTTTTTAATACAATTTTTGTTAAAAATAGTTTCTGTTAAATATGTCTTATTATAGCCAATTCATAAAAGATTGTTGTGTATCTTTAAATAATCCAGATGTTCTTTAGAATGTCAGTTTGGCATGAAATCAACTTCTGGTTAAATATTCCCTCTAGATTTTTTAGTGTTATACAGGGGGTGAATTTTTCGATGCCAAAATCTTGAAAAACAGTAAGAGATAGATTAAAGAAAAGTTGCATATTACTATGGTGATTAAGAATCTGAAAAAAATTCTGGATATTTTTATTCTTTTTGATTTATAACAAAAAATTGTATTTTAGAAAAAAAAAATTATGTTCTCTATCCTTGAGCTATTTCAATCACACGTGGTAACTGTTTTATTTTTTGACTATTTCTGGGTTGAATGACTTCAATAGAAATTTTCTAGGCCTCCTAGATTTCAAGCTGTGGTAATAAACTTTTTTATTTCTAATTGCCACTATATTGGATTTTTACACTATTAGACAAAAAAAAATTGCTCTATAGATTGGTAACCAACATCTTACCGTTTTCAAGATACCAATGGTGAGCATAGAAAAATTCACTACCCTGTATCTATCTACAGTGTGTCTGAAAGGTATGTAATATGCTTTATATCTTGCTAAATATCCACTTTGGGAAAAAATGTTTTGAATAAAAGTTGTTTGGTACTTAGTTTTCCACCATAAGACAAAATTTAAATTCAATTTTTTTGAATAACAAAAAGGCAATGAAAAACAATTGATTTGTTTTAAATGATAAGATACCCCTATATTATACTCATTTGATAGAGAGTTTTTTCCTCTTTTCAACAATGGGGTCACCTTAAAAATAAAGTTTATGCCAAGAGGCCGGTGAATATCGAAAATTTAAAAGATCGTATTAGAGAAGAGACGAGGTCTATTACACCTGAAATGGCTGGGAATGTTATTAACGTCTAAAAACTGAGTTTATCCATGCGAAGCTGTAAATGGTTCACAGTTTGAACACATATTGAAGATTTTGTCAAAAATTTTTAGTTCTTATGATGTTTTTGTTAGAATTAAATATTGAACAGTTAAAATAATTTGAGAGTATTTTTTGCGTTTTTCTCAACAAGTTGCTTAAGTAAGGGTACTAAAGTTTTGCATCTTCGAAAAGAGAAAAAATGTCTCTATCAAATGAGTACCTATAGTATAGGGTGTCATTCAAAAAAATTCAATTGTTTTTCATTGCGCTTTTGTTATTCGAAAAAATATAATTTAAATTTTGTCTCATGGTGAAAAACTAAGTACCAAATACCTTTATTCAAAATAGTTTTCCCTAAAGTGGATATTTACTGAGATATATAGCATATTCCATACCTTTTGGACACATTACTATTTTTGTGTGACAATTAAATTATTCATGTGACAATGATAACATACTGAACCATCAGGTTATTCAAATATAATTGCGAGTGTTTACTTGTATAATTGAATATAGATTTAACAAGTAAGAAATTTGTTTAGTATTCACGTGGATTGGATATTTTAATTGTTATGAAAAACGATTAAAGTAAAATGTGAAGCAGTTTTCAATTTATTTTTGGCTTCATCTACAATATTTAAATGCCCAATACTTTCTGAATATAATTTTATTTACACAGTTTGTTGATTTGCTAATTGAAATACAGTATAGATACATGAAAATTGGAAACATTGTACATCATTTATACATTGTTATATTATACATATAATTTACATACAAAGCTGATGGTTTGTAGATGGAATCTTAGTATATTCAATATTGACTGTTTCTACGCATTAAAAAAATAATTCTGGTGTAAACACACTATTTATCAAAATGTTTTGATGATGCATTTACATTTTTTTGCCATTTTGATATGCAAGATTAAAAAAGTTGTAAAAGAATCGAAACAAAATCAAACAAGCCCAAAGTTGATAAGGCCAGCAAATACAGAATAAAAATTTGCTGTGAAATTCTTATGAAATTTAAAAATGCTTATAAATAAAACAGTGAGGAAATTAAAACCATTGCAGATACAGTTAAATAATATGAATCAGCTTAAAATTTAGTAATTGCTAAATTTGGACTTATCTTTAATAATGAGCAAATTTAAATATTCGTATGAATAGTTTTACAATACAAAATTTGTATTTGTTGCACTAAAACTTTAATAAGAAAATGAAAAATATTTTGAAGTGTAGCTGTAGAAAGTTTTTTTAAGTTAAGATTCCACCTACTGTAGCATTTGTTTGTGTGGGTAATACCTGTATATATGAACCAAAAGTTGTGAATAGTTTTTTATTAATTATTCATATATGTGCAAATACTAATCATTTAATAATAATAATATCTAATCAGGAATGTAGCTGCCTTAAATTAATTACATTATATTTATTTTGTAAACCATTAACGAAATAATCTTTACAATTTAAATTTAAAACAATTTGAACACTCGTTTTCAGTTGTCTGCAACTGTCTATTAAAAAACAAAAAACTTCAAGACATAGACTATGGCGTGGCTTTTGTTCATATAAATATATTTCAAATTATAATTGATTATGAAATTTGTATTGAAATATATTTACAAAATATTATCTACCTGTTAAGTTAATCTAGAAATGTTGCAATGAATATAAAGAATAACTCTAAAATGATATTCAAAAACTGATGTTATGGATATACAAACAATGATTAATTTAATTTTGGCATTTACCTACATAATATAATGCTCATAGAACAGTTATGCTTCAATAGAAAAATGAACACCGCTTTCAACACAGGTATAAAAAAAAACAAGATTGAATCGATATTAGGCAGAACTTTGAAGCAATTGTTATTTTACGGAAATGAAATATAACAATTTAGTAAATTAGATACAAACATATTTTTATGTTAAGTTTAATGTATATTTATGAACACAAATAAACTTAAAAATGTATAGGGTTGTAATGAAAGTTTTAAAATAAAGAGTTTAAAATATTTTATTTACAGCATTAAGTTTTATTTCCCTAATCACCATAAAACACTTTGCTAATAAATTTTTAATTAAAATTGATCCTAAAGCAATTTAGTTATTCAATTATTGGATGTTTATCACGAAATTTCTAACCAGGGAAGGTCACGATATGTTGTCGCTAGAATCTGATCAAGGCTGTATTTATTGCATCAAGAACATCAAAACTAAATGTTTTCCAGAGTTATTGTGCCACTGGCCATTTCCCCCAGAAAAATAGGGAATAAACTGAAAAGTTGAATAATAAAAGTAGGTAATGTTTGCGATCACGTTGGCCATAAAACCGTCAGAGTTAAAATCGAAATTCTTCTATTTACCAATGCGCGCATCTTTTGCAAGTAAAATGGTGCAAAATTTTTTTGAAACTGTTTCGGAGAAAAATGTCAAAAACGAAACCCATGCAAAAGCACTATGATTTGAGAAATTTCAGAATTAAATCTATGTGACTTGCATAGGCGTTTACCATGGGGCAAACCGTTTTTACAAGGGCCTCGTTTTTCACGTTTTTACAAGGGCCTCGTTTTTCGCGTTTTTCTCCGGAACCCGTTTAAGATTTTTTCAAAAACTTTGCACCATTTCACTTGCAAAAGGTGGGGGCATTGGTAAATAAAAGAATTTCGATTTTATCTCTGACGATTTCATAACCAACGCGATCGCTAAAATTACCTTTATTATTCAACTTTTCAGTTTTTCCCCTATTTTTCCGAAGGAAATGGCCAGTGGCACGTATAAATCTGCATTTAGCTTTGATGTTCTTGATGCAATAAACACAGCCTTGATCAGATTCTAGCAACAACATATAGTGACCCTCCCTTGTATCATAATTTAACTCTAAAATTGTTATGTGAGTCAAAAACTAATTTAAATGTTTTAACTTTGTAGAGTAGTGTTTTTCAACCTTTGCAATATCTTACCACACTATCTACGTAATTGTATTGCTTTTAGTGCAAATTGGAGAACTTTCGAATTTTTGCCCGAAAAAAATTTCTAGGTTTAGCTAAAATAAATATACACTTGAAAATAGTTTCACAATTTTAACTGTTAAAGAAAATTATCACGTTTCTGAACGAAGAGAAAGTAGAAATGTATTATTCACAACTATAAAGTTAAGTGGAAAATTTCTAAACGTTTGTCAAAAAAATCGCAAATTTTATTGATATATCGAATTGAGGATTAAGTTGAATAATTTTTTGTAAGATGTTTGGGGGCCACAAAAGTACTTTCGCGAGCCGGATGTGGCCCGCGGGATGCCGCCAGTTCGACAGCGCTGGCCTAGACTATAATAACATAAATAAAGTTGAAACTTTTGGTTCACACTTTGCTATTTACAACTTATAGATTACAGAATTACATATCTTGCCAATATACACATTGTACATATACACAATTTTTAATCCATAACATTTATTTTCAGCTCACAATTTTTCAAGTTTAAAAACTTACATAGCGAGTATTTTACAGCTTTTAAGATAGGTATCACAAATTTGGTCACATAGTTTGGCTTGGTTTACAGTTTTATTTAAACTTTGGAGTAATTAACAAATAACCTGTAAATACTTGTAATTTTAGCATGTGTCAACGCCTATCTTATATGTATTTTTTGAATAATAAAATTTGTAGTTATGTCCAAAACATGTGATCACTAATTGTAAGGTATATAAATACATTTTAGTATTTTGGGGTAACATTGTACTGACACAAAAAATATACTACATTTATTATAGTTACAAATATTGTTACATTGGTTTGAGCAACATTAATTATTTGTTACAGATTGTCTAGAATATTATATATACCGATAATTATGTACTGGAAGCATTGAAGTTGTATCTTGCAAAACTTTTTTTTGTGTATGATATCTATATACACATATCTAAAATTTAACGCCATTGTTCCTAATAGAATAAAACAAAAGAGTCTATTTTTATTATGAGTTTATTATGCAGTAGTTAGTACCAACATTATGGTAAAATGACTCATAATTCTAGACTGCTTATGATTATAACTCATAGTTATCAGAAATAAATATTACAGAATTATATTTGAGACATTTCTGGAATATAGATTTTTGGCAGTATACTTAAAATACGGCTTTCAAAATTGTGCTTTTGACTTCTGTTTATCTAAAATATTTATACAATAGGTTTGTTCCAACAAGCGATTTAAAACCAGTTCATGAATAAGCACATGAACTGGTTTATTCGCATGCGTGAACTATGTACTAATAAATGTATTGGCCAGTGTTAGCCGTTGTTGGAACGCTTTTACGACTGG
Organism: Elmis aenea; assembly: GCA_947652605.1. Classification (NCBI taxonomy): domain Eukaryota; kingdom Metazoa; phylum Arthropoda; class Insecta; order Coleoptera; family Elmidae; genus Elmis; species Elmis aenea. The sequence goes on along the minus strand of OX393576.1, from coordinate 68,156,779 downwards.
CCTAACTCTAAATGACATTCGTGTCTATTGGGTTCATAGAAATGTGCGCAAAGCAAGGGTAAACACCTTAAGAATCCAGTACTAAGTGAGCTTGGGAGCGCGATGCATAGCTACCAGAGCTCACGTTAGTTATGAGCAGCGCATGCGTGTAAAAATCCAAGCGCTAGTACGTGCCTTCATTCGCGTAATGTTTTGACCGTACGCGTACACTCGCTACTTCATGTATTAATTTTATGACAGTTGAAACAGCCGACTATCCGTCCGGTGAACTATCAAAGACTGTGCTGGAACGCGATATCGATACTGCGCAGAATCCTGATAGTACATTGGAACGTACATAGCCTTGCTGGAACAAACCTTTTATATTCTGCTGATTCTTTAATTTTATTTAACACGTTCATGGACATTAAGAAAAACTTGCGGACTCAAAAAAAAAAACTTGCATTTTTCGAAATTTTATGTTTTCTGCTGGGACAGTAAATAACAAGCAACAGAAATCCTTGTTCAACGCTTTGCACCCAGAGCGCGAAGTTAATTTGGACGGCATATTCCGTCATGTCCGTGAATATAGCATCAAGTTTGAAGGCATAATGCCGCTTTGTCCGCGAAAGTGTTTAATGTTTCTTTATTTGTTATTTTAGTTTGTCACTGAAATACTTTTTTTAGCTGTCCATTTACTTGCAAATACATTTTTCGACTTAATTGCGTTGGAATTTATGACTGTTTAGTTGTTAAAAATACTTGTTGCATTTATATACCTCTTAAATTTAAGTTTAGATTTCGTGTTTGAAAGTTATTTCTACCCTTTAAAGTGTGATAATCTATGTCACGTTACATATAAAGCTTAAATTTTTTAAAAAAGATGTGGTAAAGCGCTTCTGTTTCCCAGTGCAGGACTAGACATTGTTCATCCTACTTCTAAAATTTATTGTACAAGTATTTGTAGTGTAATCATATTGTTCACTGTGATTTAATTTAACAAACAGACCATTGTTATAGGATATGTGAAAATGTTTAATCTAGTTTCAAATTTTCAGAGTTTCTATAGGTAAATACCCTGTTGAATCTCCGCCCCTTCTAATATCAAGTCTTTTGAAATTTGTTAGTAATTAACTATTTTAATTTTTTAACGGCTACTTACAGCAAACATCTACATCCGCGTTTCTAAAATAGGTTTTTTATTTATTCCACTGTTTTCCTCGCGAATCCAAGGCAGAGGCCTGTTGGATCGCGAGGCCTGGCACTAGATCCATGTTCTACGTTGACGTAGCGAGCCTGGTTCGTCCTCAGTTATTTGTTTATGTCAGGCAATGGGTCTCATTTCTGTGTTTTTCCATCGTTTTCCGCGTCCACAACCATCTTCCTCTATGTTTGTGTAGTATGTGTTCGTAGAAGTTGGGTTCTGAGCATGTAACGACATTCTCATCGTTCCTGGAGAAACTTATTGTTAGTAATTTCTACATTTAAGAGCAAATAAAAAAATATTTAATAAGGTTTTAAGGAAGTGGTTGTTGTTTAATTAATATTTTGTTTGCAATATTAGTATAACACTTCAAATATACTTACTATAGTTGAAAACAAACATTTTTTTATTTTGGATGACGCTGTACATATGCATTTACAAAATCAGGCTCTAAACAGGAAAGAAATGAATTAACGTCAAGAATTTGTGTATTTAAAATTAATTTTGTTATTAAAATACTACGTGGTGTTATTATCTAATTTACAGATAATCAAACTACATTACTGATGCTTTGCAAACTAATTTTTATTGGTAAATTGTACTGGTAATAATTCAAAAAACTTTTTAAAATATTTTTTGTTTAATCCTTGCAACACTCCCCAAATGCAAACCTATTCTCTATAAATGATAAGTGATATAACAATTATCGCACACAAATTTTAATCAGTCAAGGCCCGGTTGCATAAAAGTTGAACCATGGGTTAACACCGGGATTAAACCACGTTAACACTAGAACTAGGGAACATAGTAGGCTCTGATAGTGCCTAGTTTTAGGGATTAACTTGTATCTTAACACTAGTGTTGCTTTATGCAAACGGGCCTGTCAAAAATATAGTTTGCTGGTTAAGGTTTGGATAAAAACAGTAAAAAATTATATTTTGCGTTTAAAACAATAATGTGTAGGTACAGAACAAAAATAGTTATTGTGGTACACTGCTAAACAATAAATAAAATCGCTTTGGGTTTAAATAAGTTTTGTTCAGATAAGATTAAAATATTTCTATTGTCATTCAGACAGTAGCAAGTAAGACACTTACCGTTTCTAATAATGCGGTGACGATCAGGAGATCCAGAGTAAGATCGACGCCCACTTGTCAGAACTTCTCTTCGTGTGAAAGTTCCAGGACTAACGTGAACAAACGGTAGACAGGAAAAAAATTGCTTGAATCCTCTTCGAAACCTGAAATTTACGAAACAACGTAAGGATTAGTGGCATAACTAACTAATCAAATTTTCAAAAGAGTATCTCGACTAACACAAGTGTTATATATTATAATCTTAGGAGAGAGACCTGCCCGACAGTAACACTAAATGATCGTCAACTTCCTCAGGCATGCGAAGCCAAATACCTGGGTATGCACATTGACAGGAGACTGACATGGCGCAAACACATATGGGCCAAGAGGAAGCAGCTTGGCATCAAACTTTACCAACTCAACTGGATGATAGGACGAAAATCACAATTGTCTATAGAAAGCAAGCTCCTCATATACAAAGCCATATTGAAACCTATTTGGACCTATGGCATCCAGCTATGGGGAAGTGCTAGTACGTCAAATATTGAAATCATCCAAAGATTCCAAAATAAAGCTTTACGAATCATTGCTGATGCCCCCAGGTATGTACCAAATTTCGTAATACAACGCGACCTTCAATTAAACTCAGTGCATGAAGAAATTAAAAACCTTTACCTTAAATATCAAAACAGAATTGAAGTGCATCCAAATAAACTAGCAAGAAATTTAATAGTGAGTGCCGGTGAAGTGCGGCGACTCAAAAGATATAGACCGGCAGATCTCCCTACAAGGTTTACTTGAAACGAACTCACTATACAGTTTTATGTTCTATTTTTAAAAATTTTAGCTTAGCGTAAAGAGAATACTCAATGGAGAATTCTCTACATGACATTTTTCTTTTCTTTTCACCTACCTTTCACCTGTTAAAAACATTTACTTATTGTTCAGTTAAGAACAGATTGTAAAGTACTTGAAACTATAAAAAAAAAAAAAATATATATATATATATTATAATTCTGAAAAACTGTTAAATAAAATATTTTTGTCAACGTAGAAGTTGTCCAATTAGAAACGAGCATTTAACACTATTAAGCTTCATATCTTAATCTAACAAAATGGTTACGTCCCTTTAAGAAAATTTTAACTTAAAAAACAAAACACCCAAATGTGGATACCGGGATACCTACATGATACAAAATAAGTAAACAGCGGGCAATTTACGACAAAAATTGTCGCGCTGCGTGTTATTTATATTCTTAATTGGTGTAGTTGCTAGAAAAAATCCGATTGTGATGATTTACAGCTTCAATTTTAATGGCGTGTTCTGGAAGCAGATGCTCACGTAAGTAAAGGTTGAGCGTTAACTCATAATATTCGCGATGAATTTAGAACACAGCAGGGTGGCTCAATGAATTACATCACGTTTTAGGAGACGCCATTATACCACCTAGTATAATATAATTTGACGGTATTTTACGATTTGCATAACCATACAATACAGAATTTAAATATGAAAAATGAGCATGATCATATCAAGGGTAAAATAAATATGTTAGGTATATTAATCTTCTTTGCATTTTTTACCTTTAAAACTAACAAAAAATATTTGCCAGAGCGACAATTAAATTAAAACTTTGTAACTGTATTTAAAGACATTTTTAGTCATCAAAAGAGTATTCAGAAATTAAATATATCGCGTCTTCCAGTTGGAAAAAGCTACACTGCTGCAGCACTATTTCAACAATGTCATATTTGGTATACTACGAATGCAAATATTGCAGCAGTTGTACGATCAAAATGAGAAGATATGTACAAGACAATTCCCTTGACAAATGTGTAGATTTAAAATGATGGTTTAGATTTATTTCTCTATGAAATCTAACTTAACACGTTAAAAATTTAGTAGAGCACCGATTCGTTGGTAAGTTTTGTTAGAAATGCGCTAGCACAAGAACTTTGTTAATTTTCTGTGTATATCTGATGTGACCTACTTTCAATTTAAGTGACAAAGTCAGTAATACAAGCGTTTCCGTGCAGTATGAAGGATTATTAAAAATATACAAACACAAAATGAATACAGTTTCAGCTAACCGTAATGTAATCTGCAGTGTCATCAAAAGAGTTTCATCAGAATTTGCTTTATGAAGAAAACCATCCAAACTACACTATTACAAAACATGGTAGACCAAATTCTAATGTTTTATGGGGTCTGACTTATAACTCGGTTAATCTAGACAGCAACCAAACAATGTTGTTTAAAATGCTTGTATATGTAGTATAATCCCGTTGTTAAGTAATAGGCGTTTCTAACTTGCTCTTATTCAATCTTACGTTTACATTCTCTTCGTACTAAATAAGGCACGCAACAATCTATTATTAAAAGTAAATCAAATGTATCTGGTTAGCATACATGTGCAAGCACATAATCAAAATCTTGAAAGCTATTTAGACCAACGAAGTCGTCCCTGGAGTACCCATTGTCTGTGCTCGGTTTAACCTACATAATATCCGGTTGCATCCCAGACATTCATTCAATCAAAGAGTAATTCAGCGTCCATAATGTATTTACGGAGCATGGGCGACTTGGCTGCTACTTGTGCAGAATTCCAGATTAATAATATTCACTGTGAATATACCTATATGTATAAATCAGTAACACAATACCACGTCTTAAACGGAATAATTATTACTAGTTTGGAGTTGCTATTGTGTAAAATCGACAGTGACAAACTGAACAAAAATGAATGAATGTCTTGTTTTCTTCTGAAAGTCGAGCCAATGCAAAGCTTTCTTGAAATAATTCCAGTTGAAACGTTTACGGAAACGCAAAAAGTGAAGCAGAGTCTTTGGCTACTCAAATGAAAGATTACAAATTCTTGGTACCCTTAGTTTTCTGGCATGATTTGCTTTTCCAAGTGAACTTAGTAAGCAAAGAATTACAAAACCTCAGATCTGTCTGCGGGAATACTTGCTTTTGAAAAATTGTGCAAATGACTAGAAAAGCACCGAGAAAAAGATTTTAAAGATGTATTAATCGGTGCAAATGATCTTGCAAAAGATTTAGATGTTGTTGCACAATTTCAGTTGAAACGTTTACGGAAACGCAAAAGGCAATTTGCATACGAGTCCTCAAACGACCCTGTTGTTGATGCAAAGGAAGCATACCAGATAAACTGTTTTAATCAAGTGTTAGATAAAACACTGCAGTCTCTTCAAACTCGATTTAAACAATTTAAAGAGACCATAGATTTATTTAGTTTTTTATGGGCATTTCATAATCAATCCAAAATACGGCGAATCGGTTGACTTAAATGGATTCATGTTGGCGGAAGAAATAGAAGCTTTAAAAGTAACTATTCCACAAAGTTGTAGCAATTCTTTAAACATACTTAAACATTTGGTTAGTAATAATCGTCCAACCTCGTTTCCAAATTTATTTATTGCACTAAGGATCTTTCTTACTATACCGGTAACAGTTTTTGCGGGCGAAAGAAGTTTTTCAAAATTAAAATTAGTTAAAACGTATTTACGATCCACTATTTCTGAAGAGCGTTTAAATTCACTCGCAATTATGTCAATTCAAAGTGAAGTCATGGGGGAGATGGACTTCGACAACCTATTAAAAAAATTTGCGGAAGCAAAATCCAGAAAGATTAATTTTAATTGAGTTTCTATTTCGTTTATAAAAATATGTTGTTCTGCTTTCCTTCGTTCATAGTCAATTTGTCAAATTTTATGTTTTGTTATGTTTGTTATATTATTTTAGCTTATGTTCGTTCAAAATTTTAATAAAATAAATTATCTGTATGATAATGTACGAATAATTTTTTTATGGGGGGGGCACAGCTTGTCGTTGCGTCGGGCCCTGCGCTTACTAGGGCCGGCCCTGGTTATAGGTACAAAATGTACGTAATATGTATTTTGAATTTAATTCAAAACTACGAACAAGTTTACACAAATAAAATTTGTATTGAATTGGGTTGAATGTCTGGAGGGGTAATCTAAAAGTATTTCTAATGTAATGCGCGTATTATTACATTCTATCAATATTTACTTTTAGTTTAGTAAACATTTTATATTTCTTATTAATTTTGCTTTAAAATTTGTTCATCGTTTTTAATTTTGGGAGTACAAGAGTGAGGAACCAAATAACTAACGCAATTTTGGTTTATCTTCTGGGTATGTCATTCACATAAAGCAGAGATCGTATTTCAGTTTTATAACACACATTTGTGAATGAATTGTCAAGAAAATATTTCTGCGAGGGATATTTATACAACGATTCATAAATTATTTATATCAAAGGCATAACTTGTCCTTTATTGGATTTTGTTACAGAACTATACTCAATGGAGAAATACCGCTCTGGGTATTGTTTTAAATAAAGTATTTATAATTTTAAGGACAATAATTGTATCATTTTGAAATATATTAGAGTTTTTATTATTTCCGTTATCTAGGTTTCTTATCCATCTTAAGTTTTTACTTGTCATAAAAATAAATAAAGTCAAACATAACTCTCTTGAAATTTAATGTGGTACTATGGCACATTTAACAGTGACAGCGAATAGAAATTTTAATTCTTGTTGGAATTAGCCGTGGAGTCATTCAAACGGTATAGAAAATGCTAAAAAGCGGGTCAAATTGAAAAATCGTAAGCAAGATAATGCCAACAAAACTTGTTTTAACAACGTATATGTGTCCGAGATGCCCTGCAAGTGTTGAACCTGACCTATTTCTCAATGGTTGCTTTGCAAACTAGAGTAGTTAGTTCAAAGTCAACCCAAGGACAGAAAACTCTTTTATTAACTGACCACTTTACCTCAAACTCAAAGTCTGTGTAACACGTACAACATTCTTAGATGATCTCGAACGTAGAATAAGGCTCTAATTACAAGGGATAAAATTATTTTTATTTCACCGGCTACGTTATTGCGAGTTAGGGAAAAAGTACAAATCACGTAATTGAATGCAACAACAAGATGAGATCTGGTCAATGTATGTGGAACAGTACATAACTTTTAGTAATTTTTTTTATATGTTCTAAAAAGATGGTTTCGACAAATAAAAATTTCTTTAGAAACGTTGTATTTACGCTACATTGTTTTTGAGGATTTTATTGCTAATCACTGCGCAAACAAGTTTATTTATTTTAAAACTGATTTTTTTTGTGAATAGTTTTATGTAACTCAAAATGTATGTTTTATTGGGAAGTTTAAATAGAATTCCAAAAGAATTATATCGAATCTTTGTGTTAAAAATATTAGCGCACTCAAACTGCAGCCATTTTAATGACTTGTACTTAAGTACCACTCGAACTGAAGAATTAAGCATGAGAGTTAAGCCGATACACGAACTGCAGACATTCTTTAATTATACCTTTCCTGGTATTTCGTATTCAGGTAGGCAGTCAGAAATAGTTGGAGCATTCCTAAATATTCACTACTTAAACTGAATGAAATTAAAAAAAAAATTCTTTGACAATAATATGTACATATTAACTACTTAATAGGAGTATAAAATTTCTACAGTCTGAAAATATAACTACAACATTTAACAAAATCTACTCGAGAAATCAAATTGTCTTTGTATTGCTCAACTTTTTTTCTAAATACATATGGCGATTTTGAATGTTTCTTCGTGGAGTTTGATTGATGCAATAAATACTGTTAATCTTAATATAAAAAACTGTCTGAGTATTTATGAAAGTTGCATAAAAACGTAAATATTGGACAATATGAATTGAATTCACTATGAAAAGATCCACATGTGTTTGTAGTTCTCATAGTACATCAGTGCGTGCAGCCCATATTGTTGGCGGAAAACGGAATTCATTATCAATATAATTTTCAATTAAATAGTCAGCAAATTCAGAAACTCTCTGGTCATCAGGCTGCGTTGAGGCGAAATCGAAAACAAATGCTTTCCCAACTTTCTCTGGCGTTAAAAACACCAGTCCACGAAGAGAGTGCAGCCACTTTTCTATTTCTGAAGTTGAATCTTTATATTCTTTACTTGCTGCAGTTTGATTGATTCGTTTATTTGTGTAAATCGAAATGTAAAGACATCATACTTGCCGCATTGTATTTACACTTATAAAATTACCTGTTCATTGGGCGAATTCTAGGATTAATTCTTGGAACATTAAATTAGGATCTATCTATATGATCAAGGGTTAAAAAATATTTGTATGCAGGTCGAGTGTAAGGCATGGTCATAAAAGTTGGTAATGATGAGATTAGAATGTCTGCAGTTCGTGTGCAGCGAAAAATATAGTAGGTACTTAAAGCGATTAGGAGTTAGAGTTTTTAGTGACGATGTTTTACATAGTTAGGCTTAGCGCCCAAAAGGTTTTTTCTTTTATTTGAAAACTACCTTATTTTGTTTTTTTAACTTGTGTTGTCTCTGTCGTTAATGTATTAGTTAAACAGATTCTAGGTGCTGACATCTTATTAAATTATTTACGATGTCTTTAATGCGCCCTTTGGTAATTGCCTGAACGCTTTGTACGTACAATTATGCGAAATACTGGCAGGCTAAGTAGCAGGACTCGCCATTAGCAACCCATACTATAAGAGATACAAAGTTGGTTGAATGAGAAAGCTACTTAGTTTAAAAAGCAACGCAGAGATGCTTTTACTATTGTTTAAATTTTTAAGACACACTAGATACAGCCACACCACTCAGTACAATTAACATTTTATTGTATTCGATTTCCCATACGTATTGCCAACATAAAAATCTATTTTAAGCAAAATATATAAACAATAATTTAGAAAAAAAGATAAGCTTTTGATTTACACTAAAAGTTGACTATCTTTACGGTAAAAAATGCAAGTTTATCATTTATCTTACGATATAAAAAGGTTCCACAAATTAGATTCACTGTTTAGTGCGTAAACAACACCATTTATTAATTCCCAAGAGAAATATAGGTATGCTAATTTCGCAGTTCCATGTTGTTTTTCTCATCATAATTTTTGAGTTCGTTTACATACATATCATTTAAAAAAAAAAGCCTTCTAAGACATAACTAACAAAATGTAAAGTTTAAGAAGAATTATTTTCTTGTTACTATTAACAAACACGGTCCATGTTACAACATAGTATTTATTTATTCACTGAACCGGAACAAATACTAACACAGTAGGGACTCCAGGGCGCCATATGACATCCGGAACTGACAACGACCAAACTGGAACATGTGATCATTCATACGTTAAAATTGGACCGAATAGATTGTATACTACAAGCCGTGAGTTGTGATGCCACATACTGCAACACGCCAACACACTGATTGCTTCTTTATTTGTTTGTTGAAGGCATTTGTGACGTTTTCAATACAAAAACAAATGCATCAATAAAAAGCAAGTTCCGCATTATGTTCCAAAAGTCATCTTAAATTCTAGACACAGCTTAAACAGGACACCCACGGAAAATATCTCTTAAAAGCTATCCCAAAAATAGCAGTGACGTTTTTATAAACTAGACTTCTTTAATTTAAATTTGATTTAAATAAAAACAAATGTTTCGCATAATTGTGTAAATATCTAGAAATTAACTAAATAAAAATGGAAAGTGGGTTCATGTTAATATCAATAAATTTAACTTTTTTTATGCTGGACCAGCTTTAAGACTCTTTTCTATTCGTCAGATGAGAGTCGCGAATCTGGCCTAGCATTCCTACGCGAGATCCTTAAAAATATAAAACAGAGAATTTTAATTTAACATGTTTATGTTGCTGAATAATTCACTTTAATAATGGAAGCATTTATCAATGATGAGTATTTAAAAACTTGCGAGGGAAATAGTTGTCTACATTGGTGATAAATAAAACTGTATTTAATTTTTCGTTATACCTAAATAAAATTGCAATCTTTTTTGAAAGATTTCAAGGGCCCCAACAATTCCCATTAGAGATATATCAAACTTGTGAACATGTCTACGAGATGATGAATTTTTCTGCTGGGAGTAGCGAGTAGCGTATTCTTTAAAATCATTCCTTTTGTTAAAAAAAATTGTAACTACGGTTGGTACAATTTTACTTAGATTTATGGGCAATGAGCACCTAATCTATAGAATTTAATACATATACTTAAAACTTAATTGTACACGTTTTAAGCCTGAGGAAATAAATTTTTTATATAGAACTACTAACTACGTTCAAACAATAACTTTACATTTTGTTAGCACGTCTTAGAACGCTTTTTTTAAATGCCATGTATGTAAACGAACTCGTTTTTTTTAATATTGAAAGCAGAAAACTGTGAGATTGAAAACATATGTGCTTTCCCTATGTATTCAGCACTCGGAATATACTACCAGCATGTAAGTTAGGATTCCTTGGTTTCAATTAAGGCATTCCAAGTCAGTGCTATTAATAGTATTAAATATGAACCAAAATTATGTTAATACGCTCACCTTGCGTTCATCCAGCAGTAAATTATTGGGTTGTACATTGAATTGCTCATCGCCAGCCAGTAGATAGCAAGATATGTTTCTTGGATATAAGGTAAATTAGTTATGTCAGGGTAGTATGACGTTACTATAAAGTAAAGATGAAACGGCAACCAACAAACGGCAAATATTATCACAACGACCATCATCATTTTTACAACCTGAAACAAATAACATTTTTAATAACGCTATTAACTCTACGTGTATACATCCATAACTTTACAAATCGGACAAGCACAAACGTAAAAAAATTGATTGGTTTTCTCAATGTGAATATATGTCTTGTCCTAAGAATGCGAAGTTAGTTAAATTTAGATAATGGCACGCATCTTCACAAAAAAATATTCTATGGCAGTTGTTGAAGGCAATCGAAACGACGATTTTTGTTTTCCTCTTAACTCTGCCCATACAGAAACAACCAGGAAAGTATATTCTTTCCATAAAAAATAAGTTGAAACTGATTTAAACGTTTTAAAACAAGAACGCATGATACATCTGTGCCATTACATGGGTTTTGAAATTCAATAAAGTAAATAAGTCAGTATTTAGGCACTAATTTTATACAGATATAGATGTACCGTGTCATATATCACCTTGTACATCTTGGGAAAGAGCAATTACTATTATTATGATTATTTTTAATTAAAGCTCATGATCGTTTTATAACGTGGTTGGACCCTCATACATTATCTTACGAAGTACACATGTTCAGAGCAATTATTATAAAGGAAGACACAAAACTAACGCATTAAACTTAACAATAAACTCCTTGATTTGTTAACTTAAAATGAGAGCGTTTCACATAGGGAACTGGAAAATGGAAAAAATAAACATAACTGATCCAATGTTCGCGGACGACATGGTCTTAGTCGCGGAAACAGAATGAATGCAACATAATCTAGAAACTCTAAACCTGGAATTGGAAAAAATTAACATGAAAATAAATACCAAAAAAACTAAAACTATGATCGTTATAACAAAGTACAAAGGGCATAACATCACTTAAATGGGCTTATGTATTTTATATCAATAACGACGTATTTAAGATTTTATTATATAAATTAGAAATAAGAGATCATATTTGTAATTAAAAATTACTATTCAAGTTCCAAATTGAGTTGAAAACACTCCAAAGTTTACTTGGCGCTAAATGTTATATTATCCGGAATAATTGTAAGAAACTTCTCTAACACAAGTTGTTTTGAATGACACACTCTGCCTCTAGCAAAATAGAGAGTGATCCAAAGTAATTTTCAACGTCATTACTTGGAAATCCGCATATATCATACTTATTATTGTGTATCATTGGATTTTCAATGAGATTTAGTTTTTAAAATATTAATAAAACAACAGCAATAGAACAAAAGCGATTAATCCAATTTAAACAAAATGTAGATAACGTCCCAGTTATCAACCGAATGGAAAATTGTAGTGTCAGGTGATTTGACTCAGTTAAATCTATTGGAATAAATATATTTTTCTTGAAAAAATAATTAAATCTATTTGATTTGACTCAGTAAAAAAACATGTATGAAAATTGTTATTATGAAATAAGTTTAAATAAAAAAAAATTGAAATTTCTTGGAATGCGATTATTTAGATTCAAACATTTAAATTTTCTTTGGTATTTTTTTATTGTATGTTAAGATAATAAGAAAATAGCAAATAAAAGTATGAAGAAGAACTTCGGTATTGTCTAGGGAATACAAGCTGGATATGAAAATTGCAGAAATAAAAGCTTATTTCCTGCAACAAACGAGTGAATTGAAGAATAAGAGGCTTTGAATGTTACATATAAGAGGTAGGAATGTATGATAAATGCTTAGTAAATTTCTCGTTTGTGCATTTTAAACAGCAGAGATGTTTCACTGATTTTGCATAGCGCAGCGATAAAAAGTACTTTTTTATTTGTAGCGACGTTTTAAATATTGCTGTCGTCACACATCTTACTGTTGCTCACTACGTCAATAAATGTGCTTTCGAGAAACGTGATTTAATTTTTGGGTTCGTACAACAAAGTGTCACAAATCCACCCGATTGTTTCATTTTCTATTTGATAGGTTAGTATGCAACCATAACTCAAAGTTCCTTAACTCATTAAGTTTAATGGTATTAATTGTTTTATTTTGATTTTCAGTTGCCAAATCGATTAACTCCCTTCGCTATGCGAAACATATAACAATAATAACAATAATTCCAGGAGTATATTATTTTATGGATTTTATATATCGTTACATAAAACGTAAAACCATAATAATACATTTTTCAATGTTCATTGCATTTAAATTTTAAAGGAAATTTTAAAAAGAACGTATACTATTTTTTTATCAATTTTCTCTGGTTTTGGTTTTGTGGAGTTAATCAATTTGACCTATGAACGGCTAACTATATAAATAAAAATATTAGTTTGTCCCCAGTTTTTGCCCTACACATTTCTTTTTAATTGACAGACATGTTATGGAAGTGTAAATTTTAAAGAAATCATGAATATTTTATGATCAACATATATTCTTGAAATTTTGTACTATATATTCTATATATACTTTTCGCATGTTTGCGAAGAGCGTAACTAAAACATGTTTTATCGAAATTGACAAATTTAAATATTCAATTAGACTACAAACTCAAACACACTGCATTTCTCCTGGGGTCATTACAAATTTAATCACAGGATACGTACATAAACCCACAAAAGGATCGTGTTCATAAGTTATTCGCTCAAAAACTTTTTTAAATTACCTCTCTATTCACATTCCTCTGGGACTTGACAAATACTTTAAAAAACTTTGGATATAAGCAATTATAAAAAAAAGCCCTGCCACAGGAAACATAAATTAAAATTATTATTGTAAATTATACCTACATGGAGAAAACAGAAGTATTTTGTATATTGAACTAGCGTAGTACTTTTGAAAAATTAAATTAATTATAGGCTTGCCAAATTCTGACTTTAAATTTTTTAAACCGATTAGACAACCTGCACCTCTTGTTTAATAATGATCTTTCGTGGTTGTTAAGTAAACTTGGGTTTTAAAAAATGAGTAGATAAACAATAGCAATAAAATAACAGCCTTAAATTTATGGAAGGCCTTTTTTAAAACAATAGTTTGTTTTCAAGGAAACTTTTTATTTAAATAAAAACAGTAATGTACTCTCATTCTTATTCATTCACAACAGTTTTTTAAATACAAAATTAACAAACTAAGGTCTTCATCAACTGCATTTTATTATTAAAATTTGATTCACTACGTTTTACAAAAAAAGTAGGTACATACTAACAAGGGAGGGTCGCGATATGTTGTCGCTAGAATCTGATCAAGGCTATGTTTATTGCATCACGAACTCAAAACTAAATGTTTTGCAGAGTTATATATGCCACTGGCCATTTCCTTCGGAAAAATAGGGGAACAACTGAAAAGTTGAATAATAAAGGTAATTTTTGCAATCGCGTTGGCCATAAAACCGTCAGAGATAAAACCAAAATTCTTCTATTTACCTTTGCAAGTGAAATGGTAAAAATGTTTTGAAAAATTTAACGGTTTCGGAGAAAAACGCGAAAAACGAGGCCCTTGTAAAAACGGTTTTCCTTATGTTAAACGCCTATAGAAAAACGTCCAAAGTTAAAAAAATTATTGAATTAATGTTTTTATCCTTTAAAAGTCACAAGGAGTTAACATTTTATGAGCAAGACGCAACAATAAGACATTTTTTTAAAATTACCTTTAGTTGTTTCTTTAGCATTATAGTTTTCATTACATAAATAACAATTTTCATTTTATTTGCTGGAATGAAAACAATATAATCCAACACATTATTTCCGGTAAACGATATCAAATAGTGCGCGTTGCGTCACACATATAACTTGTCTAATATAAGAAGTTTTATATATTGCTACAAAACAAAGTTATAACGATATTTTCTTTTCTTGGCGCAAATATAAGAGAAGTAGTTAAACTTGGAGCTACGAGGATACAAGAGACATAATGCCTTTTTAATTAAAAATATAATAACGTTGTATATAAATTACATCGTTCTTACTTTAAACAGCCTATAAACAGAAAAATCACAAGCAACTGACAAACTGAAAACAGGGTATATTTTAAATGGCTTGTTTAAAATTAATCAGGTACAAAAAAAAACATTTTTTTGTAATTAGCATTCGAAAATTGGTTTTACATCACCTATTATGTACTTATTTGATGACTTATTTAAGTTTTATAATCTTAGAAGAAGCAAGTAATAGCTTCCATCAAATAATAAATCAATTTTAATTGCTTAAATTAATATCAGTTAGTCGCTACTGCTTTTTGTATGATGATGCATAATTTTTTTTGATAGCTGTGGAACGTATCCAATTTTACTGTGATTACTGTTTGTTATATTAACCCCAGCGTTGAGTCATAATCGCCATGGTTACTTACAAACTTGTTTTTTAGACATCCAACTGCAAGTACGCCAGTACTCGCGTCCCTATCGATAAAACAAAAATGGTGCACTAAAAATATGTGCTCAGTTATAACTTATTATTTTATTACCTGTTCGAAAATAAAAAGCTGTTTTGTAAACAATAATACGGAGTGTGTTTTCATTATTGACGGACTTTACACACGTGAGTATTTTGTTGAGATCAAAGGAACAGAACATCGTATTACTTACTTTACCCGAGCGTACATTATTGTTCGATGTTATTTTTTTTACAAAAATGCAGTGTACCTAAATAGTAGCAAAAACTATGTTAACTCGGATCACACAGGTCCCATAACATTTCGTTTATTAAGTTAAAAAAAAAAAGTTTTCTCAATTTAGTTGTAAAAAACGTGAAAAAGAGATAAGTAAGTTGATAACTTAGTTTCATTTTCGTCAGTCCCTTTAGATTGCACATTCGTAACGCAAGTCAATGTTACAAAAACATGCAAGCATTCTTGTTGGCCTAATAAAATAACAATAAAAACATTTACTTTATAAGACATACCGGGAATAGCTGAGTGCTGGTACACCCCCTTTTATTCTTTAGTTTCGATTTTAGGCAGTTTAAATTTTAGACATATGATATGCGTAAAAAACCAGATCATTTGAATACATGTGCACTATTGTTTAACTTCCGGTTCCACCGGAAGTTTACTTATTTTATTTTTTACTCAAAAACTGTAGGTTTACGAGAAAAAATAAAGAATAAAAAAAGTTTTTGTATAAATCAAGCTTTCCAACAAAAATTGTTAAATTGCAAAATTTCAACCCATCAAAAAGTTCTGATAAAAAACAACAGGGGTCGCAATTTTCAGCCCCCTGTGAAGGTGGGAGATGATTGAAAATATTACTATGGGAAACCTTTTAATAAGTATAAAACATCTACAGATCCCCTTTAGGGAAGGGGTAACTCCGAAAGAAGACGTCTAAGGAAAAAAATGTATATAAAAGACCCCCCTTAATTTTCGATAAGGAATCACCTCCCGATTTTTTTACGAAACACCCTGTATATTTTCCTATAATCATTTTATTTCTTTATTTTCAAATTAAAGATAAATTAAACGGTGCATACGCGTCGATAAAAACAAAATACAATAAAATTTATTCTGCGATGAAACCCAAAAAGAGTACGCTATTTGGCGATACCATTCTTACGCTCAACAGAAAATTTCCTTTGAACTTTAACAAATTTCTTGCAACTTGGAAACTTTCACAAATAAGAGTTCAGCTATGAACGTTGGAAAAGTTCCCAGGAATATATAGGCCTTTAAGCAACACACGTATTGTGCACCGTACCGTTAAATGAGACACTCATCTGACTGAAGATTTTGTGTATTCAAAGGCTTTTGAGAACGTGAAGTTAAACATTATATTTAATTCTGCTCACTGCAGTGGACTGACAGCTGTCGCACATAGGCAAACCATCCGTTATTTTGTGATACTATCGGTGAATGAACTAAAACTTGTTCGAAAGTTAAATTCATAATTTTATGTTATTACCGAAGGCAGTATTTAGAACTGTGATTTAAACGTTCTTTATTAGCGTACAAGACGCACAAAGCTTTTTAAGGTCGCGTAGGTAGTTACACAAAACATGGTAGATAGTATTTAAATTCTAGTCGATGTTACTTATACAGTGTGTTTGTTTTTTAAGGTACATAATATGTCACTAAAAATATAAAGGTAAAACCAATGCGATAAAGAATCGACATGGGACAGTGATTCTGGAAGATAAAGAATACAAGCAGGTATGGACAGATTACTTTAAAGAGTTACTAACGGATTCTGACCTAGACGAAGAAGAATTAATGGAAGAGGAAGGTGAACAAGAAAGGGATACAACAGATGAACCAACAAGAGAAGAGGATAAGGAAGTTATAGATAAAAGTAAGAACGGCAAAGCACCAGAAACGGATGGCGTTAATATAGAACTAATAAAATATGGAGGTAACGAACTGAAACAAAAAGTATATCGACTGATTAGAAAAATATGGAAAGAAGAAGAAATGCCAAAGGAATGGGAGAGTGGACAAATAGTAAATTACATAAAAAAGGTGACCAACAAGTATGTAAAAATTACTGAGGGATCACCTTACTTAATGTAGCCTACAAAATCTTATCATCAATAATACAAAGGAGGTTAGCCAAGAAAACAAAAAATCTAATTGGACAATACCAATATGGATTTACGCAAGGAAAATCAACCTTTGTTGCAGCTCATACTATAAAGCAAATAATGGAAAAAACATATGAGCATAAAATAGATTTAGAAGTGCTCTTCATAGACTTCGAACTGGGATTTGACTGCATAAAAAGAAAACAACTCATGTAGGCACTGAAAGAATGAAGTTTATCAAAGAAACTAAGAAAAATAATTGTAATGATAATAAAAAAGACTGCCACTAGAATCAGAACTTTGAAAGGAGCTACAGAAGAGATGGTAGTTAACAAAGGACTAAAACAAGGAGACTCCCTACCAACCACTCTATTTAACCTGGCACTGAAGTACCTACTAAGAAAAGTGTATAAAGGTAACCTTCGAACAGCTGGTGGACAAATCATTGCATTTGCGGATGACTTAGTGATTATAAGTAGGACAAGGAAATTACTGGAAAGAGTGACGAAAGAAGGAGAAAAGATGGGATTTAAACTAAACCAGTCAAAAACAAAATTCATGAAATTTGGAAGTAGACAAGCAATAGGAAGAGCCAAAATCGGAAATCTAGACTGAGGAAGTGGAAACATTTAAACATTTGGGAGTTATGATATCCAGAATGGGAGAAAAAAAAAATTAAAAGAAGAAAAAATTACAAACGCCAATAAAGCTTTTTATGCTAACAACAAATTATTGGAAAGTAAAATGCTAACAAAGAGATTTAAAATAACAATATACAATATAAAAATTCGACTTATATTACTATACCCCGCTAAAATAATGACCATGACAAAAAAGGAAGAGAATGATTTGAGAATATTCCAAGGAAAAATCACGAGGGCAATACTTGGACCAGTTAGAGTAACGGATATGGAATTCAGAGTTAGAACAAACACCCTGTATATTTCTCACAAATAATTTCTTACTGCAATACGCTCACATGTATAGCTACATTTTATAGCATTTAACTGAAATTGTATTTTCGTTATTGGTAGCCGCCAGAGAACAAAGCCTGCAAATGTAAAGTTCATGTCATTTAATTCATACTGCAAAGTTTCTTGTTCAAAATAACTTAGTTCCATAGTTACAGAATAACATAAGTTAAATACGCAGTTCTAAAGCAACAATAAATTTGATGTGTACACATGACTTAATACATACAAAAATGTAGTTACTATTTTCAACGAGATTCCAACAACTTTAATAAAAAACTTTTGTGTATTGTACGAGCACTGGATTAAAATTAAATTCTACTTTTAGACTCCGTTCCGAATTTTTGTCCCAGTTTAACAAAATCTTTGATTCATAAAGCTGGCGTGTCTTCCTGAACAATTTTCTGCTGGGTAGAGGATTATTTAATATCATTTAATATGAAAAAATGCTTGCATGAACCAGTTCAAGCATTTAAATTAATTTGGAATGTTTCATTACTTACCCTTCGTTTACTTTTGATATTTTCCATTTGTCGTTGTGTGCATTCGCCAATACTCTGCGAGCCCCAAAGTTCTATTCCAATCCTTGCGTATGTGAATGTCATTGAAGTTATTGGAATGACGTAAGTCAGAACCATTAACACGACGTTATAACTGAAAAAAGAGAATTGTAAAGATTTTAAAATTCGCTTCTGATATTTGTTTACAAAGTTATATCTTAATATTAAAAGAAACTTTTAATTACATAGTGATATCTGGGACCTTCCCCAAAACTTTTAATGTAAAAACGAATGTGCTTTGAGCAATATCAAATTAATTCCATTGACGTTCCACGTCAGCCGGTGTTTGTGCCACGGAACTGCCGTAACAATTATATTGAGATGACAGTTTTACTCGTTCTTGGTAAAGTAAATTTACTTGCTGACAAAATTAATAATGGGATGTATATAAAATGTTTTTCAAAGACTTCGTCAGTTTGTTAAACCTTTGTTCGGTTCAGGCTAAACATAGCCAAAAGACATGTTCTGCACAATGTATAAAATTACAACTAACTCTGAACACCACTAATTAAGGGCATAGGAACCCTTCGGGGTTTCATTACATATATTGTTTATGATTACGTGTGATATTGTGCAATGTATAATATTGTAAACGTGATTAAGGCGAATTACACGGATTGTTTCACAGGGTAAAGTCTTATAGTTTCATTAATTAAGTAATTACACTTTACTTAATCACAGTGACATCGTAAATAGCAAAATGTTACATATGTACTACCGAAATTAAAGTGTATTGTCACAGACAAATGTTAGGCACGGAATATTATATTTTAGCAACAGTTACATAAATAGAACGTAGCTGTTTTGAATAACACAGAGGTTTGAGTAAAATGAATTCTAAAAAATAAACAAGAATTCATTGTTCAACGATTACAGTATGTGTCCGTTTTTGCAACAAAGCAACTAGCAATTTACACTACACGCCTATTCTGAATAGAATCGTTGCACATGTAGGATTAAGTGGGATAGTAGCAAGTGTTTTTTTTTTTATAAAGATAGTTAATTATAAAAACTACAACCTATAAAATGAAATGGAAAAAATATCAACCGCAAAAATGATATCATAGAAAAATGCTTATATTTCTTTACTCATTTTCCACATAACAATGTGTTTAACAAGTACTTTATGAATTATTATTATTATTATTATAAAAGGCTGTGCATTCCACATTGGAATAATAGCCGCTAATTGGAACCCTACTGATTATTATTTTTCGGATAGTAACTCCGCTATTTCTGTTCTTTCACTTCCTATAGGTTGTTGTTTGTCTTTGCATCTTGCACGACTTGCTTTCATGTTTTTCTATCAAACATTTTCTTTCTCCATCCTGTTATTTCTATTTTTCCTATATCAGCTATCACCTGGTCTTCCCAGCGTATTTTTGGTCTTCATCTCGATCTTGTCGCTTGTGGTTTCCATTTTTGAGATCTTTTTTAGTATAGACTGTGCCTCTCTTCTACATACAAGTCAATACCATCGAATTCTTGCAGCTTCTATTACTTTGGATATATCGTCCCCTTTTAGTATTGTTTTAATTTCGTTATTTGTTAATCTTATATATTCCTCCTCTATTTTCCTCGCCCCATATATGTTTCCCACTGTTTTACATGTAAGTTTTATATTTCTAATATTCTTTATATCCCGCTTGTATTGGTTGTTTCATTTCTTTCCTCTTGTGGTTCTGGCGATTAATTGCTGTCCCTAGATGTTTAAAATTTTCTACTTCTTCGAACGTATAATTTCCTACTACTACTTCTCTGTTTTCTCCTTCTGTATGTTTCTTTTTTATTTCTATACATTTTATTTTTTCCTAATTTATTTCAAGCACTCTTTTCTTTGCCTTCGTCTCGATTTTCGATAGTGCTTCTTTTAAACTCTTCGGTGTATGCTACTATATGTAATGATTTTTCAATTATAGTCCCTTTTATTCCACATTTTCTAATTATACCTTCTAACGCTATATTAAATATTGTCTTTATGAATACGTTTATAATCGCCCTTTAGCGTTTACATTTATCGTTTATCCCATGGGAAAAGGTTATGATAAACTGATTATTTGCATTAAATTTAATGATCTCTAAGGCTATTAAAATCGAGAGTAAAGGTACACAGTGTATAATTAGTACTCTACACTAAAAACTCCTAGTCCAACAAATATGTATTTGTTTGCCCTCTTTTGTCTTTATTATCAAAACAAAAAACACCTTTTTTTGCAGTCAAAATCAAGAGAAGATGCTAGTAGTGATAGTGATTGTTGCTATAGGCGAGGTATAGGGAATTATTTCTGAGGATGCGTCGGATTAAATAAATGCCTAATTTAGCTGTAAATATGAAGTAAAATTGAGGAGATCATGGGTTAAACTCCTTAAATTCAGAAAAAATTTGAACCAAGCAGTACAACTCATTGACTTTATTTAAAATATGTTTATTTTATGACCTTATCAACCAAGCTCATTCTTTTATTATTCTGTTTCATGTACCATTGTTGAATTTTATTGCTTTAAGGTGAATTTTGAAATTAATCTGAAGCATTCTAAAAAATATTGCAATAAAAAGTAGTTGCTGTACCAATGGATTAAAAATGTGTACCAGATGTACACTTTAAAGTAAAATGTTGTACAAGAACTTAAAAAAACGATCACAAAAATATATATAATTCTTACTGTTCAACATGATTAAAAAGCCGGGCAAAAAATAATATACAGCGTCATTCAAAAAGTATAAACAAATAAACAAGTTTTTTACTAAAAATTTCTCAGAAACTATTATCCCTGATCAAAATTGGTGGATTACCTAAACTCCTAAACTAATAAAAAGATAGAAAAAAATTCACGAAAATGTATACGACAGATTTTAGCGATTCAAACATATTCACAAGAGTAAAGGGTCCCTATTTTAAGAGTTACAAAAAAAACTTCATACGGAGGCTGTAGATCTTTTACCTTATAAAAATTAATTAACTTAACGTTCGGATTGACTAGAATCAGTCAAAATTATTTTTATATTTAAAACTTAACAACCTATTCCCTCGCTGCAAAAAGGCAAAACGCATTGTTTAGCACAATTTTTGTCTTGATATCACCTAAACCATTTTTATACCGAACTGAAAACTGTACTTTCCATTTAAATCCGACGTTTTTGTGTTGGTTATTAATTTGCGTTTGTTTACATCCAATTGTATCGTGTGCTGTGCTGTATTGTTGCTGCATATACTAAACGCGAGCTTTTCTGCTTAAAAAACCATTTAAAAAAAATCAAAGCAAGTCACAAAATTTAAGGGTAAATGTCATTTGCCACTGTTGATTTACAAAAAAAGTCAAACTGACATCTGAATATTTATTTTATTTTGTTAACGAAATCTATCGAGCATTTAAAAGGTAAAATATGATTTGAATAGCAATGTCTGCTGAGATATTAAATAAATAAACTAATAAAAAGAACTTGGGTTTACGAACTTAAATACAAAAAAAAACAATTTATGATTTATTTTTGTATTTTCATACTGGCACCACTTTTTTACATTTTACCATCTCTGATCGACTTAACATGACCTAAACCAACTTGTCAAACGCAGCTTTAAAATGAAATTTACCGCAAATTAATTGAAAGCGTCAATTAATTTTAATAAAGTTAAGTTCGACAAGGCAAATTGTATTACCCGATGAGGTCATGTAAACTTAAGCCATTAATTTATTTAACTATGGATTTAATTCTTTTTATCGTGCGCTCTACAGTTTGTAATACACGTATCGATTTACGACGCACTCGACTTACGGCGGCCCGCACTTACGACGGTCAAATATTAGTAAAGTTAGCTGACAAATCGGTAACGCTTTTTTTCGTTTTTGCAATTGTTTTTTTTTTGTATTTTGCATATCACTGTACAACATGAAAATTATAACGGATTTGATTCTAGATTTTGATGTTTGTGTTAGCTATTAACATGTTTAAAATTGTATTAATCTGTACTACTCTATACGTTTTCTGTTGCAGTAGAAGCAGTATCGAATTATCAAGCACCAACAAAAAATATGCACAATGTATATGGAACAATACTGTGGATATAGCGCATCTAAAAATATTCGACCACAAGAAAAACGAGAAGCGAGTGAACGCAAGAGAACAATTCTGATACTAATTTATTCGTATCTTCGAGAAAGCAGTTTACACGAATCAGCAGACACACTCCTCAATGAAGCTCAACTTCCTTACGACTATGAAATTTGTGATAATGTTGATCTCGATATAATACTCCAAGAATATCAGAGTTTCTATTTCCTTAAATTTAACAAGAATCCAAAAATGATAAAATACCTGAAAGAGAACAGCCAATCGGTCCAAAAAGAAAATAAGAGAAAATCAAACTTGACGATGCGCCATTCTCAAAATCACGGATCCCAATCGAGTGCTGTAAATCGTCAAAGTTCTATTAAAAGTTCAGGGGATGCCAGTTCAACTAAAAATAATGCAAGTTCTAACCTCAGCTCCACTTCAGCTACATTGATGACCAATAAAATTAATAAAGACACCAGCGATTTTTGTTTCGAAGTGAGGAATTTATCGTGTCCTTCAAAAGATTTACAACAGAACAGTTGCGATGCATCTTCAATAACAGATGCTACGAGTAATACGATTTTGCATTCTAAGCCACTGTGCGATTTTACAGGATATTCCTGTGAATGGCGTGAAATGGCAGAACTGATCATGAACGATGTCGTTCCTAATACATTGGATACGTCCTGGAAAAACTGCATAGGCTTGGAAAAACCCATAGAATTGTTGAAAGAAGCCATTGTGTACCCTTTAATGCACCCTGGACTTTATCGAGGTTTGGTGGAACCATGGAGAGGAATATTGTTGTACGGTCCACCAGGAACGGGTAAAACACTTTTAGCAAAAGCGTTAGCCTGTGAGGCCAAATCCTTAATAATTAACGTAACCAGCAGTTCATTTGTTAATAAATGGAGGGGCGAATCGGAGAAAATGCTTAAAGTCTTATTTGATGTTGCAAAGTTTTATGCACCTACTACAATTTTTATGGATGAAGTGGATGCCTTAATGTCTCGACATGAAGATTCGCAACACGACGCTTCACGTAGGTTTAAAAGCGAACTACTCGTCCATCTCGACGGAATTATGACAAGAAACGAAAATGTATTTATACTTGCAACGACCAATAAACCCTGGAACCTCGATAGTGCAGTGTTGCGAAGATTTGAAAAGCGGATTTTGGTTAATTTACCGACGAAGGAAGCGCGGTACGATATGTTCAAGTATTACTTTGCTAAGCAACAAATAACTTTTAGCGAAGTACAGCTTCAGAAAATGGCCTCAATGACTACAAACTTCTCAGGTTCCGACATTAAATTGGTTTGTAAGGAGGCCTGCATGTCTAAAATACGTGAAGGATTGGTGCAAGTCGCGAACAAGGAAGTCAAGATTGATAAACTTCACATCAAAAAACCTTGCGAAAATGATGTAATATGTGCTATGGAAAATTCAAGTCCTGTAACAGATGCAGAACATTTAAAAAAATATTTGGAGTGGAAAAACAAATATGGAAATAATTGATGCAATGAAGAATATTTTATGAATAAAAAATTGTAAAGTTTATAAGAAAGTTTTCTGTATTTTTATACGATTTATACAATTATTGAACTAAGTGTGTAATGCTTGCCTAATAAAAACATCTTTTTTATCAAACACAAGTTAACACATTTTGTTTTCTTTATGAAATTTGCAGGTTGCTTCTTCAATTTTAAAAACTCTTATTATTGTTCCAAGTTGATTACTATACAGGGTGATTTATTGAGACCGAGACTTAAAAAGATATGAAGAATGAAAAAGGGTATTGATCTAAAATTTTGGTTATGACTATAATTGCATATGATCTTTTAATGAAAATATTTTCAAGATGGCAACACTTCCGGATATACCGGAAGATCACGTCTACTTTCTTATTTCAAATACAATGGTCTATTTTTTATTGGATTTTTGGATTTAACACGTTATATTAGAGAGACTTTTAATAGCATTCCCTATACCTAAGTGCAGTCGTTTTTTGGACTTTTTTGAAATTTTTTTTGATTTTCATTGTGATGCTTAATATTATCTACCGCCAATATTTTTAATGAGAAAACGCTTAAATTTAGATCATGCCTAAAGGAAACCTTGGAGTAAGTACATCCAAGAATTTTTCCAATCGATGCATTACTTACAGGGTGTTCAAAATTTAATTTCCTTTTAATACAACTTCAGACCAGTAAAACTCATTTATTTCAAAAACATTGCCCATTTTTTTTACATTTTATAATGCAAAATTACATTCTGCCTCAATCTGTATTAGCGTTTCCTATACCTATCTGCAACAATTTTCGAGTTATTAAGAATTTTTGATAAAGCTGAGAAAAATTTAAACATTTTTAAATAGTAGGCCTTTGAAACGTAAACAAATACCAACTGTTAACCACTTTTATCGCATTTGTCTGTAGTGTTCATGAAATGGAAAATAAAGAGTATTCAAACACAGATATTTTGAATTTATTTTACATTCATGGACAATATCAGAAGATTGTTGAAAGTCCGAACGAAGAGTTGTGCATTATTTAACGTAGCTTGTACTGCATAGTATGTTAAACCTAAGTCTTGCGCTGCCGATCGAATTGACCGCTGAAGATGGGCATTAAAATATCCCAGGATGTTAACTTCATTAGTTTCATTGTCACACGCTTAGGTCGAATACTAGCAGATTTCACTCTTTTAAATTGCAAAATTTTTTATTCTATTCATTGACATTTCTGTCTGGTCATTACAGTAAAATGAGGATACTTCTCACTGAACACACCGCAAGTTCTTTCAATAATCTAGTTACATTCTCCAAGAATATAACATAAGTTAATATATAAAAGAAATTTGTTCCAAATCCGTTTTTAAAATCGCAACGTTTATACACAAATTTATTACAAAGCACGCTTTGCTGTAATTTCACTATAACATTTGCTATTCTGATTAAGGTAATATGTCTCTTAAACCTACATATTTACCAATCGCCAAATTAAAAACAAACAATTTTGTGACTTTTTTTTAAAACAAAATTAAACTCAAAAACTTTTTTTAAATTGTACGTTATAAATTACCTTTACTTAGCAAGAAATCTTTACACATACAAAAACATGAAATTAATTGTTAGTCAAAATTTCAGTAATCCTGCAAAAAAGAATTTCAATTCCCTTTAAAAAAAAAAGAACTGACAGTTTCTAAAGTGATGTGTCTGGTAACATAATACGAGTTAACAAGAAAAGATGGAATAACAAGGACATGTAGAGCACTGAATACAAAACAGAGCTGGTCTGTCATTTGTTAGCACCATTTTACATTTCAAGTTTAAGCTAAACAGAAAACCACTCGCGACTAATTTAACGTAACGTTCAAATTTGACAGTAATCATATAATCCTCGAGTGGTTTTATGGTACTCTTTCAGCGGGGCCCCATATACTTAGATGCAAGGCACATCTTTGTCGAGTGAGTTAAATTTGGGATAAAAGTTACGAATTTGTATAATCTAACGTTTTATTAAGAACAGCAAAGTTCAGAAATATTTGTTTTCCAATAGTGAATGGTGGATTTACTCCTGAATTACTAAATATAACAACGTTTCCTTTTGAAGAGTTTTATTTATGAAGTTCATAGTTCAGTTTTAGACAAAACATAAATTTAAATCAGTTTTCTTAAAGGCATTCTAGCAGCTATTTGTTATCTTGTTTATAACATTGCAAACTTTCAACTTAGGTGTAAATATCTATTTAGTTCTAAACATTTTAAACATTTTATGTGCTGTCAATAAAATTTAAAATATACACCTTAGTTTACTTCTTATTTATTACTCTAGGTTTCCGCCTGCAGTAAATACGTCAAGTACTCTCTCACAGAAACATTTGTTTTTAAAATTTAATATTTTGTAGTATTTTACGATGTTCTAAAACACTGTGTTGCTCATAGTTTATTTTCACGTATATCCTGAGAGTAGTCTTATAAGGGTGGTCCACATAGAAGGGCAAGTATTGGGATCTCGTAAATGGTAAGAAAAAGGGGAACAATTTGTCTAATTTAAACTTCTTTGTAGCTCTTACCGTTTACGAGATCCCAAAAGTGGTCCTTCGACCACCGTTCATTTTGAACGTTAATTTATTTGGTTTAAATACATGATTATAATTATGTTATTAGAGATATTTGTTTGTCAGTTAAGGAGTACCTTTCTTAAGTGCGCCCTGTTTATTTCACATCAACACCAGTTATGTTTTACAAAGTTCAGTCAAAAGTTTTTGAACAGAAGTTACACCGCTTGCAAGTCCCGTCAATTAAACATTACCAAGAGACTATTTACTAACTTGGGTAACTTTGATGTTTTTAGCTTAAAGGGTGTTGTCAGTTTTCCTGCACTAAACTTTGTGACTACAAAACTAAACTCAAAGGTAAATTCACAAACATCTAGAATAGTAGTTAGTTGTTGTTTTTTTTTTTTAATGGAAGTTAGCAAGCAGTGCAAAACACGGTTTTACAGAGCTATACGTCGCTATTAATACTCGTAAGTTTTGACGGAAATCTAGACTTTACAATATGACTTTAAAATGGATGAGATTATTCGGTACTTAAAAATTAAATCCTGTTCATTTTTGATGCTGAAGAAAACTCCAATCGAGTTCAAATTTGTTGTTGTAGCCAAGGAAGGAGCTTTCCCACAAAAATCTGAATATAGACATTTCTTGCACTCATAGGAGCTGACACTTTTTCAAATCGTAATAACCACAGGACATGCGTAATAACCCATAACTTCAAGATGCTCTCGAGATTATTTGGTGACTACTTGCACTAGTTAAAAAATTAATTAACTAGGTTTTAAACCAACTTGATTTTGACAATTAAAACTCAAATTAGGTAAAGAACTAAATATGGAAATGCATAGAAATGCTAGTTATTTTTATTCTCAATAAATTAAGCTTGGTCCTTGAATTCAGCAAAAATAAAAATCCTGTGTTGAAAGTTCTTAATTATTATTCATAGACCAGAAAAAGAAAAATTTATTCCTTAATAATTATATGAACAGCTTAGTGTTAAAACTCCACTGACTCTCTCTATTTTATTACAATCTTTAACATTTGAAATTTACAGTACTAAAGTGTACTCATAGAAAACAAATATAAAAAGAGTTTACTAGCTTGCAAACAAGAAAAAAAAAATACGTTTTTGCTATGCACAAACTACTTTTTCTGTTCATTAAAAATTTATATCTGAAGAAAATTGTTTAAACAAGTATAAATCGCAGTTTTTTGCGAGATGCTAAACCTTAATCTTACTTGTTTTTTATAAACAATTGCAACTGAGTTACATTATTAAAAAAATGGCATTAAATATTTTCGGGTTATCCATTGTGTGGAGATTTTTTTGTATAATCAAAAGGTTGATTTTTAGTGCAGGTATCTTTAACGTTAAACACTCAGATTTCGGCTGTTATAAAAAATGGCATTATTCAGTAAAATATTTTATCGATGTCCCTACCAAGTATTTCCATTAACACTTTCTTATAACTCATAAAATGTATGACGTAAATAAGTTACTTTTAAATATTCAGCCGTGCTGTCAGTCCAGCACAACATTGTTAAAGGGAGTAATCTACTGTACTCTGAAAGTGCACATTGTAGGAAAACCAACTTTCCTTATTTTTAGTAGTTTTAAATGGATTCAATGGACTAACCCAGTGTTTAGCTCTGTAAGTGCTTTTAAAAATATGACGTCAATTTAGTATTGGGTGGGATGATTGTGACTGTTAAATAAGACAGTCCATTTGAAACTTGAGGTGTAGTATAACAGTTATTATAACATAACATAAATGAAAAAATCTAAGTTAATGGCGTTACGAATAATTGGCCCGTGCTATGGATTTAATTTGTTTTAAACTAAAAAAAAAAAACATCATTACTGCTTTTTATTAGTAATTTTTTTCTAGTATATTCCAAAAACTTATCGACTGCGTTATATCAGTCTATTTTAAATATATTTTGCCACTTTTAATGCACTAAAGTAAGAAATTGATTTAATTTGGGTACATAAAGGGTAGTTCACACGGTGATAAGTCGGTGATAACTCGAAAACAAAAGACGATAACCAATTTTAGTTTTCACCGTCAACTTTTTCTCGAAAAAAGAGATTCAGGAAGGCGGTTCCGTTTTTCCATAATTCTTATAGTTACCGAGATTCCCTAAGAAAACATCGAACTTTGCCCACCCTGTACAGCAGAAACAAGAGAAAATCATAAGAAAAAAAGCATAAAAACCACAAAAATTTTTGTTTAGTTACAAGACAATATTCTAAGCTAAAAGAAGAATAACTACAATTCTAAAATATTTTACTTAAAATAGTTTGATATTATGCAATAATAATGTAACTTGGTGTACAGTTTAAAACGTTTTTTTTTTTTTAAATATACTATACACATATCTAATACACATTACAATGACGTACTGATTGTTTCAGCAAAGAAAGCAAAGCGATGGTTTTTTTGTCACGTTATATATATTTTCTTAAATTTTATTTACGTCGCAGTTACAAGTTGAATACAAACTAACATAAATTCCACTTTATGTTATGGCTCTCTGGAGGCATAACCCACCTTGCTAAAGAGAAACGTAATTTAAGTAACGCAGTGTCGATTTCCCGTTTAAATAAATAAAAACTTTTGGTTGTACGGACCCTTGAATTTGTTATTTTAGAAACAATTAAAATTTGTTTATCTGCGCCCGTCCAGAAAATCAGTTGTTTCTGATCATTTTTTAAGAGGGAAAATATATCTTTATAGGCCTAGACCAGAAAATCCTGATTGCTATAGTGACGAATTATCCTTATTTAGTTTGTTAATCAAATCAAATCTACGATTATTTTTTTTAATGTCTATTAGTAACTTTAGAAAATATTTAGCTCAATTCGTCATTGGTAGTAAAAATGGTTTAAATCTGTGAAATAAATTGCGTTGCCATATTTTAAGTTATGTCTACAAATTGGTTTGATTACAGTTCCGAATATTTGGGCTTTCCTTTGGAAAATATTAACAGACAAGAGAAAGTAAATTGCTAATTTTAATATAATAACATGCATGGAAGAAAATTAGGATCTAGGATGTTAATTATAATAATTTGACGACGTTAATAATAAACTAAGCATAGTCTAGAGCAGTGTTTCTCAACCAAAACGTACCGCGGACCGGAAAATATTTAATTTTTGCTTTCGTGGATCGGTGGCAATATTCTTTTTCTACTACCACTAATGTAAATGACCGTACAGTCTGCATGCTTGGTAAGTGAGTCCTAACGCACGGTAAGCAAAACGCACACGTCTAGAAAGATCGAAGTAGCATTACTGCCTGCATGCATATAGTAAGTGAGTTATAACGCACGGTAAGCAAAACGCACACTTGTCTAGAGATGTCAAAGTAGGCTTACGTCAAAATTTACAAGACAACGTAATTACATGTGTATATTAGCCAAAAAGCCTTAAAATCGTATGTATTATGTGATCGTAGAAAAAGTAAGCTACATAACACGAGTTGTAAAGCAATTACGCACTCGTGGAAATACGCACTTTTCTACTCGTGCGTAATATGCTTCTTACAACTCTTGTTATGTAATATACTATTTCGTTGTACTAGCTTTAAATTGATTGACATAAAATATTAGCTTGATATTTTCGTGAACCGGTTAAATAAGGGTCGCGGACCACTATTCCGCGAACCGGCGGTTGAGAAACACTGGTCTTAATTCTGTAAAGTTCAAGTTCAAATTAACTATTTGAGACAAGTTTATTTGAAATTTTGCACATCGGGGAGATATTTTCCACAAATAAGTTAAATTCATGTTTGTAATTGAGTTTTGTAATAGTTTGGTACCGAAAAGAAATATTTTGTGGTGTTTGACATGTTTTTCAACACGTGCGTAGTTTATAAGTGGTTTTATATAAATTCCTATTGCGTTAATTATTATTAAATTGGGCGTAGTTGTTGAACGCGTTATGTTAGTTCTTTAACCGAGCTAAAACTATGATTTTGCTTTCAAAATAATATAAAAGTAATTAAACATTGTTCGTTAATTTAAAATATTTTTAAATTGAAGATCTATTTATTTGAGATATCAACAAAAACTTATTTTATCAACATTTATATGCTGTATACAAGTTTAATAACCACTTACATGTATTCATATAAGGATTCATTTGTGGGTCCGTCTGGCCATTCACCGTAGCAGATGATACGTTGTTGTCCGTCGCTGTACGGCATAATGTAAGTTGTGTAAAAAAATAAATATGGACTTGATATACCTATCCCTACTAACCACGTACTTAGCGATAAACAAAGAGTTATCGTTTTACCCATTCTTGGTCTAAGCGGGGTCATAATCGCCAAATACCTGAAAGAGATAAAGAGAATTAATAACAAAAAGCGACTTTTTTAAAAAACACTACCTTATTTGGTGTTACAACAGAAGCTAAATTTATTACGTATATTGATTTTTAACCTGAGACTTCGTCCAAATAAATTTCGGTGTACATAGTATAAATTTAAATTTATAAAAAAAAAACAGTAATTTTAATGGTAAAATTTTAAATTCTGGATTTGCTGTAGTTGACTCTTTTTTGTTAATGTGATTTTTCATTAACAGTTTGGCACAAGAGTCGACTATAGTGTTTTTCAGAGCAGACAGGGAACTAAAGAAGATGAAGAAGTATGCTCACAAATGATTTTACATTTCACTATGTAGATATCCAAAATTATGTATGACGTGTGTTAGAAGAGAACTCCATAAGTTGTAAATTTCTACGAAGGACTTTCTTTATAAAATTCACGTTGGAGTATGTTTACCTTTGTTAAGATGTGATGAACTAATGTTGTCGGAAGAAACACCAGCATACAAAATATTGTGTAAACAAGTAGTTTATAAAGATTTTTTTGGATGATATCCACTAACGTAAAGGACTGCTTTAGGTAATGGGCGCAAAACATCGAAGACTAAGGAAAAGGCAGGTGGAGTCCAAAAATTACATGGATTAGTACAAAGCACTTTTGTGTTTTCAAGAATGTACTTTTTGAGAGTTCCAATATTTTTAGACAATGTTTTAAAATACGGAACAAATACAGATCAAGAACAATTTATTAAACTGTATGTATAACAATATTATTAAAACACGGATTTAGAAAATTTCATGAAAAACGATTATGTCTGTTTTGTAATAGAATTTAAAACAAATTTGTCCTATTCACTTCGACAAAAAAGCGGCCCATAATGCCGAAAAATATTTTGAGTGTGATTTCAAATAAGCAAGCTATAACCAAAAATAAAAAACCTGTTGTTTTGCTTTTTTATCAATAGCGCAAAAACCAATAGCTTTATTCAAGATTTTTTTCATAGAACAGTTTGTCTTGAATCATGGATAATTTTGACCCGTTTAACCAACTTCGTATCTCTAACCGTTTACGAGATCTCCATACTGTTCACGATAATTGGGACTCTCTTTGTGAATGCAAACATTAAAAAAATATTTTGTTGTAAAAACGTTTAATTTTTAAGGTCCTAAACATTCGATTTATGCCAAAATTGGCAGACATACCTTGTGGGACACCCTGTACATGTAGGACTTCGAAAATAATGAGGTTTTATGTACAGGATGTTTAAAATTCGACTTTAAACATGGAAATCTTGCTTATTATAATAGTTGGTGCTAGAGTATAAGTTTAAATTTGGCAAAGTTGCTAAATTCAGTGTTACTGAGTTACTGAGAGAAAAGTTTCCTAACCGTGTCATCTCACGCAATAGCGACCAGAAATGGCCACACGAGGTCGTGCGATTTGTCACCGTGCGACTTCTTTCTTTGGGGGGGTTTGTGAAATCTTGTGTCTATGCCAACAAATCACAAGCAATTCCTGAGCTCAAGGAGGAAATTCGACGTGTTATTGGCGAAATATGCGAAAATTTTGTCAAAAGAGGAAGAGTGAGCCAGCAGAGTCGTGAAAGACTTTTTTCGGATATTGTGTTCCACAATTAATCGTAGCATGATATGTACTTTACACTGAAATAAAAATATCAGCACTTTTTGAATAAATGATGCGTTTTATTACAAAATTAAATCCGGTGCTCTTATTGGGACACTCTATACATTGATTGTTAAATTTGTATGACATTTCCAATTTCTCTTCGGATTATGAATGAGCACAGAATTTAGCAACTTTGCCAATTTTAAACAATTACAATAAGCGAAATCTTCATGCTTAAACTCGAATTTTAAACATCCTGTATAATTAGATTACCAAAAAAAGGACTCGTGCGTTGACATTCAACATTCGTTGTGAATTGTACGGTTTACTTTATGTAGCACTTAAACGATGATAGTTTTGACAAAGATTTCCTAGCAATTTCCTGCATTAAAACTTTCTCAATTATCTGTGTACTATGACAAAAGCGACAATGAAAATGCTATAGAGACCGGCTCACCAAGTTGCGTAATAAGCAGTTTAACGTAGTTAATTATTTATGACCGTGACAGGCACTGTTGAGCGGCGCATATTCGTTAGACATAATTTTGCTGTTCATTTGCTAAAGAATGTACAATATCTGAAATAACGAAGCAATTTGAGGCATATCAATGCTTTATAAACGTGGTATGCGTCGACATTAGAAACTGTAATTAGCCACTGAAGCGTTTTAGAACTGACAAGACGGAGATGTGCTTTTATATTCATAAAAAAGTGTCTCGACTGTTGTGTTAGTTCCTTCCTTCACGTCCATTACGTTCGTTACACATATTGTTCTGCGTATAATTTTTTGCAAGAAGCGTTACACAATTACATTACAAGCTGGGAAGTTGAATAAAAAGTAATTTTTATTTGTTTTTCATTAAAGAGAAGATATTTTAAAAATTGATGTACGGGGTGGTCCAAATTCGATGGGATTAAATAGGTATCTCGCTTAAAAGTCAGATAGAGAAACGGTTAAATTACCAATAATTTGCAGGTTTTTGAGACAAACTCAAAACCGTTTTCAAAAATATTTTATTGTTTCCGGTTTTTGAGTTATAGGCGAAAAACTGTTCTGGTCATCTTTATAATAGGTTTGTTCCAACAAGCTGTTTAAAACCAATCCATGAATCAATGCATAAACTGTTTTATTCGCATGCATGAACTATGTACTAATAAATATATTGCCCAGTATTAGCCGTTGTTGGAACGCTTTTACGATTGGCCTAAGTGTAAATGACATTTGCGTCTATTGGGTTCATAAAAATGTGTGCATCGCTAGGGTAAACACCTTAATAATCTAGCACTAAATGAGATTGGGAACAGCCGACTAAACCGTCCGGTTTAGTCCGAGACACAGTCTCAGACTGTGTTGGAACGCGATATTGATACTGCGCACACTTCTGATAGTGCGGCGCACTGTCAGCAAGCCTGTTGGAACAAACCTAATGTGTCATATCTCCGTTAGCTTCAAATATCCAGATTTTGACCCAAAAAAAAAACAAAGTATAGAGCTTCTATCAAACTCACCCGACTTTTGGTTATCTTTTGGAATTAAAAGAAATTTGCCGCATAGGATTTTCTCGTCTAAGGAGATTAATGCAGCTGTTCACGATCATTCTGCTAGTAATTCGCAAAAAGATTGCCTGGGAACTTCTAAGTCGTAAACAGTAAGAATGGTTAAGATTTACGAATATATTTACATCAAAAATTAAAAGGCGATGAAAAATTGAACTAGTAGTAAATTAAAATTGTAGTCTCGTCAATAATAAACGTACTCTAGGAACTAGGATCGACATCAAAACAAAGTTTTTGAGTTATCGAATCAATGAAAATTTTCCATTAAACCCAGATATTGCAAAAGAGAATTTAAAAAACGGATGCAATATCAATTGAATCGAGTACGTGCCAAAAAAAAGCGACAACGAAATATTGAGAGAACTGGAAATAATGGAAGAACAATCGGAAATAACCGGTCTGATATTGGATGTGGAAAAAGTTAAGTAAAATATATATCTGAACAGTTCCGTTGTATATTGCCGTTTTATTATTTGAGTGCATTTTAAGTAGGACGTTGCTCCTCAATCGAACTAAAAACTACTTTCGAGCGAATTGTTTTATTGAACTGAAAGTGATTTCTGATAGAAATTTATGAATTCGAATCTGAACATCGATCGGTTGAATTTAAAATAATATATCGGAAAGTCCAAAATACATTGTCGTCCAGTTGTAATGCTTATAGAGGGTGTTTCAAATTGAAACTTAATGTAAGGATCGCTTATCCGAAGAGCTTCGAAATCCGTTTCATTGCAGTAGCCTTGGGTTGATGCTAAATAAGAATTGGAAAGGAAAACTAACATAGCAATCTTAGTTTAGGAGTATTCAAGAAGATCCAACACAAATAGTTTTTGTTTTATTAGCTTAATACAGGGTTAGCCAATAGGTATGACCATAGATAAGGGTATGACGGGGTTTTAGTAGGCTATAAAACGAACAAACAAAAACCAATCACATGTTCAAAAACTAAATATAATAGCTTAAATTATGCAATTTTACTACATACACCTAGTGTTTAAAAATAACTTCGTTCAAATGATTCCCATGAGAATTAATACATAGACGTAATCTCGTAACAAAATTCAACACTGCAATACATCGCGATTGATGTCCCTTACTTCACGTTCAATTGCAGTTTCAGTTCTTGAAGTGTGCGTGGTTTATCCCTGTACACTCTAGACTTGAGATAGCCCCATAAATAAAGTCAGGGGCACTCAGGTCGGGTGATCTTGCAAGCCATTGAATGTCACCGAATCGTGAGATAACTCTTACCGGAAAAAAATCTTTGAACAACACTTCCACGAGCACCTAAGTCACGTATCCATCTTACAAGAGTTTGGTCTGTGGGTATTCTTCCGTGTCTTGGAACTTGGAATTCACGCCGAAACATTCTTTGCGTTTCTACAATGCTGCGAGTTTCGAAAAACGTTTGTACTGCGAAAATTCGTTGGTTTAAAGGAAAATGCGCCATAACTTCATAAATTGCAAAGACTCTCAGAGATCTTTTGACGTTTTTGAAGTTCTAGTGTTGCCTATATTTTTTTTATAGCCTACTTAAATCCCGTCATTCCTATTGGCTATTTCTGTATGTAGAGAAATATATGTATCTATGTATAATATAAATATTTGTATAGGTACATTATTACCAGGTGTAATTGAGTTCTAGTACCTACACGCTGTTTTTTTGTTCAGTTTTGATTTTAAGTAAATCAAATTTTAGACATATGATATGCATGAAAAATCAAATTTTCTGTACATATGTAGACCATTGTTTTACTTCCGGTTTCACCGGAAATTACCCTAACTTTGTTAATTCAAATGGAACACCTTGTATATTTTTACATTTTCGGAAAGAGGAAGAAATTTTGATTGCAGCTAAACTATTTTGGTTAATTTTTTTAGCCCCAAAAAATTTTTGGACGAAATTTAATTTTTTTTTTAGTAATACATATTAAGACTTCCGTGTATGTAAATGAACGTATAACGAAATATGTACCTAATAAAACATTTATATACTTCTACTTAAATAATTGGAGACCAAAAATTTTTTTAGTCGTGTTTTTATTATCTTTTTTTTTTAAATAACAATTCTGCTTTACGTCCTTTGTCATAATAAATTGATGAATGGCGCTGGACAGATTGCAAAATGCAAAGATTAAAAAAAAACTTACCTATCTATTGATATAGCCATGAGGGAAAAAACTGATGCACAAATGGATAATACTGCTATAAATTGAGAGATCTTGCAATATAGTCGCCCAAATGGCCAATGCGAATTTAGCATGTAAACGTAGTTAAACGTCACATTTAATGTTGATACCATCGTGTCAGCCACTGAGAGATTTACTGGAACAAAATGAAATAATTATACACACTGATAACACATAAAATTAATATTAACTGCAGGGGAAACTAAACCTTAGCTCTGAACATAATAATATGTACACCAAACTTAGGTATCAAATACGTAAACTAACCAAAATTCTTTAAAATGAAGCGTTTTTGGACCCATGTTAATATGGAATATTCGCTTTAAAATAAGTTTTTGTATCGACTGTCAAAGTCCTGCTACTAAAAAGTGGACCACCCTGTTTACCAACAAGACTTAATTTTGTGATGCAATAACCATAATTTTTCCATCTTTTGATATACAATGGTACAGGTGCTGTTGATTATTCTCGATTATCTCGTTCTCTGTTATTTTGACGTATAACAAAAGGTATAATGGCTTTTTTGTAATGCAAGGGGTCGCTTATAACAAAACAATAAAGTATGATTAGCTCTTAATGCTGTTCACTCACTCAATATACATGCAAATTTTGTAGCAAGGTTATTAGACGATAAACTGTGTGATTCGCTTGATAAATGTGTTACCAATTCCCTTTTTTTTTATCAGTATTGCTATGGATCCGAATAATCTCACGCCAATATTTTTTTAGTATATAAATAATGCTGTTTAAAAATTACGGTGGGGTGTGTAACAAAATTGATGGTGGTCCAGAAGAGACAAAACGTTTAATATAAAATTAAACCAGCATATAAAAATGAAAAGTCTTGTGAAGAAAACGTTCTCAGTATTTGTATATTTCTAAAAATAAAAGAAGCAATGCAAAGAATTACTATTTACAGTGATTTTTATAAAACTATGATTTTTTTCATATACAAATCCAGCACCAAGTTTCATAACTTAGTCAACTTCACAGAACTTAAATTAAGTGATCTCTACTTTACGAATTGAATTGGGGACACCCAGTAAGAAAGGTTTTACTCATTTTAATGGTCAGGATTTATTAAATACACAATCATAAATATTCTTCTTGCAATAATTTAATAATCTTTATTTGAACAAAGTACCAGTTTCTTTTTCACTTAAGCCAGTATTCGAAGTGTCGCCCATTACACTTCATGCATATTTTAAGAAGACATAAAAATGAATTTTTTATTCATGATCGCCCATAAAATTTTGTTATTTTATGGAAGGCGGTTATTTCTGCCAGAAAAATAAAATTGTTTTTAAGATGAGGAGTCTCCCTAAATACGTATCTCCTAAAATTTTCATTTTAGTTAAAAAAAAAGGACAATATTAATTTACAAATTTAAATTAATATAAGGGTAATATGTTCAAATACATATAAATATTATCGTAAATACATAGCACCTTCACAATAATTAAATAAAGTAAGATAAAGACAATTTAGCCATATAAACATGCTAAACTTACAAGTTATTCGAAGATGAACTTTAATTTGTTACGTTTAAAAAAAAAAAACACCAGTTTTAATTAATAAAATATAAAAAAGCGCATCCCAAAATAATTCGATCTTTAATTTTTGTTGCTTGCTTACACGTCCAGCTACAAAAAATACAAAATGAAGTTAGTTTAGTAACTTTCAAGTCACGGGAAACTAGTTTTTACATGTCAACGTATAAAATATATTGGTTTTTCGGAGATAAGGTCGAAACAAAAACGTTTGTGAGAGTTTTACTTGAAGCAAATATATCACTCCAATTTCGCCAAAACTGTAGATACATTTGTGTAAAAAATTCTGTTTTGTAACATATTCCGAACATAAATCGTTGGAAGTTCTGAATATAGATTTTAAAAAACCACAGTATTTTAAGTACAATAAAACACAACAGTACTTTTAAAAAGGGTTTCTAGATTACAAATTTTAAAATATAGTGTAGGATTTTAAATTTAAATTTGCAATTTATGTATAAAGTTGCAATTATTAAGACCTTAAAAGTAAATAAATTAGAATGCTTAGTATACGTATAGTAACACATAATTTAATTCTTGTAACAAAAACTTTTTGTATGACTAAAAAATCTGATTTACAAATTGAACGTTATCTTTACCTCACTTGTGGGTTTTCATGTTTTCAACCATAAGTTAATTCTGCACGATTAATTTCGGTCTTGCACAATGGAAACGAAGTTAGTGAAGCAAGATACTGCTGTAGTCGTTCAAGTCTATGGCTAAATTAGGATAACGTTTTAATATAGGTACTTTATCGTATAAAAAACATGAACCTCCTCTTTACTTGACAAAGAATGTTATATGGGTTTTTTATACGGACTTTTATGCTTAATTAAAAACAAAATTAAATTTTTTCTAGCGACCCTGACTTTTGAGATATGAAGTAATTTTATATTTTTGCAGAAAATAACCGAGATATGGCTAATTTTGTAAAATATCATTATCAAAGTTTGCCATGATTTCATTAACAAGTAATTTTTGCAATTATTAAACAACTAAATGTCATTTCCAAGTAAATTCTGCACCAGCATAATCTGCTGTTTTTTTTTTGTCGATCGTAATTTCAATTTTTTATTTTAACAGTCGGATAGGTAGGTCTAAAATGTACATTTTTAGTAACTTAAAGTTTTTTGATAGGAACCATTGTTTTGGAGAAAAACTCGATATTATTAAAACGTATAAGTTATGGGAAATTCTCAAAAATGATGAAATTTCAACGTACTTGCAAGCAGCTGCTAAATTCATCATTTTAATGTAAAAGAGATTTTATATTCCTTAAAATGTATAATTTGGTTTCGCTTAAAAGCTGTTTTACGGACAGATTTATCGGATCTCCATTATCCAATTACAGTTTATTGTATTTAAAAATTCCAATTGCTTGAAATCAAGAGATTTTATATTCCTTAAAATGTATAATTTGGTTTCGCTTAAAAGCTGTTTTACGGACAGATTTATCGGATCTCCATTATCCAATTACAGTTTATTGTATTTAAAAATTCCAATTGCTTGAAGTCAACCGAAAATTATAATTTACAGGTTACATGTAACTGTATTATTAGATACAATTAATAAGCACCTTTTGTCAAATAAAAAGTAGTAAAAATAAAAGTTGTATAGTAATTATTTTTAAACTTACACAAAAAGTAGTTGGTGACGGTTCGCATTCGTTTATGAGCTAGGACAATCCATATGACAATCAGATTCCCTCCTGTTGCCACCATTACCATACCAGCGTACAGGATACTCCATAAGATTTGTCTCCATACCGGAAGTATAAAATTATTTTTATCTGAAATAAAATCATATAATTTTTTTACAAAACAAAGTGTTTGTGTTTATAAATCATATTTTTAAGAAGATTTGGTAATCATAGCAAAAATTTGACTTGATAAAATAATACATTATTATCTAATTGCCCATAACAAAGCATCTTAAATGACTAAATATTATTACATAACTGCAACAAACACGGATAAAAAAACTACTTGAAATGGGAAGGCATTCCAGTGATCGCAAAGGACAGAAAAAAGTGGAAAGTTTTTTGCAAGAAAAGGCAAAACTCCAAACCCTCTACACTAAGGTTGAAGAGGTCCTGATAAGTACCTAATGTAAGTAAATATATTTTTGAATTCATCTTAAAATACTTCGTTTCAGATTTAAAAATAATTTACATTTTAATTGCAATAAAACTTTATTTTAATTTTCATCAACAAACTTTTTAATTGCAGTTTTAATAATGTGTTTAACGAAGAAACAGAATTAACTCTTACGCCTTCTTATAAGATTTTATGATGCCTAAAAACTTGGAAGAACTAACTTCCATATTTCACGCCAAAGTTTTTAAATGTTCTAGATACTTCTCAAGTTTCGCTAATGTCACGACACAGTTATTTAAAACCAGCAAGTCTGCAGGCACAAAACCTCAAAACTTAGTTTAAAAGAGCCTTTTCACTAATAAAAACAAAATATAGGACTACGAGGTGTCAGCTAATTAATTTGTAGGCGTGTGCTCTAATAATTTTTACGCGTATTGCGTTGAAACACACAAAAGCTAGTCACGTGTTTGCAACACACAGCAAACATAATAACAGAGCTAGGACTGTGAAAATCAGAACAATTTGCACAAAACGTGGCGATTAAATTCTCGGTATAATGAATAACTGTGAACTAAATTATTTAGCTCCAATATGAAAATCGTTCATTTATAATCGCGCTTTACATATTTACTTCACCAAATACCGTTTGTCGCTAAATTTGGAATGTGATAAAATTTATAGTTCGCTTGATTTATGTTGCGATTCTGCTTGCATAGTTATTTGCGGTATTTAATTTTTGATTGTGTTCTATTACTAGAACAAATTATTAAATGTTTAATTTAAAAACATTTTAAAATAAAGGCTTTTAAGCCAGTTAGCCTTCAAATGGACAACAGGGGTTCTTGCGAACCCCAAGCCTACTTCGCGCTCAATCGTAGAAAAAGACAGCTTAATCGTGTTGTAAGAGAATTACATTCAGTTATTTTTTAAATTAGAAATATTCAGCTTTTTCCTAGCAGAAAATATTATCCAAATAAACTGTTAATAAAAAGTGAGAAAAACTTGCCACTAAATTCTTTTCGATAATTATTTGTGTACGTTATTATATACCATACGATTTGTATTTTTTATTGTCCATACATACCTATGAGTGAATCATTTGCTGTATATCCATATTCAGTAAAATTATAATCAGTATGATTGTAATCAGTTGTATTGGTATCATAATAAAATGCTGTAGGAGCTATTAGCAGTGGAAAGGACTGCGAGGAATTCATCTCTTGCTATTTCTTCATAAACTAGTTAGACCAAGACAACTTCAATCGTTCCAAACCTACATATTGTGTTGTTAATCGAAGATTGTTAATATATTTTCTCGCGCAGCTTCTTCTATCTCTTGATCCTAGGGATTGTCTTCATGTTCTCTGAAAAATAAAACAAAGATTTTTGTTACTAATTAAAAAGCAAGATGCAAAATTAAGTAACGCATCCCTCTTGATATTTATTACAGCTCAAAAGAACTTTGACAAAGCGTTTTAAGTCAATGTTTATTTTGTAATAAAATTCTGTAAAATTAACATTTTAAATACTAATTTTGTATAAATTTGAATGCATAAAACTTTCGGTTCGTTGACTAGCACCTTTGAAGTGTCTCAAAGTCAAAGACGCTGCGCCCCATGCTAAATGTGCTCCGATCGTTGATGTAAAGTAATAATTACCTTGCGACATGCACGCAAATTGTGAGAGCGATTTAATTAAATCTTCTGGTTAAAAAAAAAAATTGACAAGAGAAACATCTAACCTGTGAGTAACATGCATACGTGTCGCTTCGAATGTATCTTATGTTCTCTAATAAAGTTGTATTGAAACTAAAATACTAACATTGTCATGACATTATTCAAACGAAAATTATTCAAAAAGGAAAGACGTAGAGAGCTGCATCCGCACACTTAACGTGCTAGGAAGCAGGAATAATGTTAAACACTAATATATCAGGGAACGAGAAGGCAGATGGCCTAGCCAAAATTGGCAGCGAGACACCTTTCTTCGGGCCAGAACTCGCAGTTGGCATATCCTATGGAACAGCCAAGCGGTGTCTTAATGACATATTAATACAGGGACATAATGCTCATTGGAAAAAACTTGCAGGACAAGCCCATTCCAAGGCTATCCTGTCAATGGTCTCCAAAGAAAAGACAAAAAAAAATGCTCAGGATGAGCAGAGTAGTCATCAGAGCTGCAAC
Source organism: Elmis aenea (assembly GCA_947652605.1). Taxonomy (NCBI): domain Eukaryota; kingdom Metazoa; phylum Arthropoda; class Insecta; order Coleoptera; family Elmidae; genus Elmis; species Elmis aenea. Next base: position 68,114,298 of record OX393576.1, on the reverse strand, counting down.
AGGACTCGTCACAGGATACTGTGGGCTAAACAAACGCTTCGACATAATAGGGCTCTCAGAGACCGACATATGCAGAGGATGTGGTAAAGAAGAAGAAACTCTTCGTCACGTAGTATGCCAGTGTGAAAGATTCACACACTATCGGCGTAGACTTCTGGGGATAAAAAAAAAAACCAAGAGAACCAAAAAGAATTAAGAAAACACCCTTAAAGAAAATCCTGAAGTTTTTTAAAAACACAGGACTTGTTTAAGGGGCTATCACCAGAGGGTACAATAATCCGAAAGGGGACCACCTCCGCCGAAATAACATGGTGGTGGAACCAAAATTTTCGGGTTTTTCTTTCAATGGTAATTAAAGGGTTAAGAATTGCCGAACTTAAAAGTATTAAAGGAAGCTGTTAAATATTTGTATTTTTCTAGAATCCTGTTTCTGTCACTAATCAAAAAATTGTATAATTCAAAACCTATTGATTTTAGGTACATGCATTTTTTTAATGAATATAAAGGGTGTGTATAAATTGGCGGAAGCGCTACACGTGACGATATTCTTCGTAAAATTCTAAGTCGAAAATCTTAATACAAAAATGTTGTACCATGCTTCCTAAGACCTCAGGAACCATTTAAAGAAACAAAAATTTGACTACATTGCATCCATTGATTTGCATTTGGAGACTTTTGTATCAGCAATTTTTACCTAGGTATTTATAATATTTGTTCGAACTGAAGGAAAAACACAATATCTAGGAAAACATATTATTCGAAATTTATTTTTATTTCAAATCGCAGCTTTTTCATTTGAAAATATTAAATAATAACGCTTTTTAAAGGACTGAATGTCAAAACTTTGAGGACCTCTTACAGGCACAGCAAGCATGGTACAACATTTTTGTATTAAGATTTTCGACTTAGAATTTTACGAAGAACATCGCCACGTGTAGCGCTTCCGCCAATTTATCACACCCTGTATAATTTTGGTCCAAACAAATACACACACAATACTAGTATACAGGGTGTCCCAGATAACATTTCCAGTACGAGAATCTTGCTTATTATAAGAGATACAGGTTTACTTAGATTAGATTAATTGTTCCCAAGTAAGAGAGAAGTTATAATCTATTTCTATTCCTATTTTCTATTTCTGTCGAATTAACGACAACCTTTAGAAAAGTACCTATATTTTCTTCTTTTTAGTACATTTTAATAAAAGCTTGTTTATAAAAAGGTTTTTAAAAAATTAATACTTATTTAATTATAGTAGATAAAACGCACATCCAACAGAGTTGTTGTAAGCAAAGATTACAGAAGAAAGCAAAAAAATATGTTTTAATTATAACAGCTTTATATTAAATAACGGTGGAAGGCAAATCTTGCACGAGCTTCAAAAAAACATCAAGATTTTTAATTTCCAGTTAAGAATTTACAAATCTATTTGATGTCAGGAATTTAAATACACTGGAATTTAAAAATGAAACCTTTTTTATACAATCTTACGTTAGCTTAAAACACTCTCTGTTAGTAATTCTAATGGCGTATTATCGAATTTTAACTTAATTGTGTACATTTGTTACACGCAATTTGGCTTAAATTTAACAGAAATACTTTTCACGAGCTGAAAGAGGTAATAAATTTAATGAGGTATTTGAAAAGAATCTTTAAAACAAATGAGAGCGGTCGAAAGCAGAATGCAGCGTAGCCTTCGTTTTTCGTTCGTTTATGTGAAATTCATTTTTTACTGTAGATTTGAGTGTCGCACATTTTATCAAATGGAATAATATTCAGTTGTGTTATTGCTATATGACATGAAGCGCAGCTGCGTCGCTTTGCGTCGGTATAGATGTAATCTGACATAGCAGTCAGTATGTCGTGAACTTTCATAAATACGAGCCGAAATGATTCTGATATAACAGTTTCCACATTATGAGTATCCCAAACAAATTTAAATAAAGGGTAGGCCATAAGTATGGAAAAACTCTACTGTAACGAAGTAAATATTTATGAAAAAATGTTGTATATAAAAAGTGTATGGCAAAGTTTTAGCTACATTTGGACGTACTTAAATTTTTTTTGGCAAACGGTGTGCAAATGACATATTTTTTAGATGCAACCTGTATTTAATTTTTACTTTAGTTGATAGTTATTTTCTCTATTCAAACATATTTTTTTTTAAATGTTAAATAAAAAAATTGAGATAAATGAGTTTCAAAATTATTTATTACTTTTTACAAAAACGTTGTATTTGAATGTTATGCTCTACTTAGATATAAAAATTAAAACAAAGAAATAAATTGTAAAGTTTTTTCATGAAAAACATAATTCACCATTGTATTTTTGTTTCTGTGTTTCGTGTATTTTAATTCAGCTTGAATAAAACCAAACGAGTTAAAAGTTATAATCCAATTAAAAATAACAAAGCTCTGTTGTAAGTCAAGGAAAATGTATTAGGAAAATTATAGCAAAGAAAATTAAAGACAGTGTTGCGTAAACTGGTTACAAAAAACTTTCGCACCAATCTATTAAATTAATTGTCACTAAAATTATTTTTATACCAAATACTGACCTTAGCATTATTTTATTTTTTATTTAGTCATGAGTCCTTCTATTGTTAGGTGTAGGACTGTTGAGTTGCGTTGTGCAGACTTTTTTCTATGTTTTTCTGTCTTGTGCTAGCTTTTTTATGTCTTTCCATTTGATGTTTCTATCTGTTGCTGCTTTTTTAACTTCGTCTTGCCAGGTCTACCTCTTTTGTTTTTTTCCCTGTGATCTTGCTTCATAGGCTTTTCTGGTTAACCTTTCTTCTTTCATCCTATAAATGTGACTCAACCATCCCAGCTGTCTCTCTTGTATTTTTGTCTCAACTGATTTTATCTTAAATAATTGTTCTCTATATGTTTCATTTCTGATTCTATCTTTTTTAGTTTTGACTTGGATTTTTATTAGAAATCCCATTTCTGCTGCATTCACTCGGCTACTATTTTTATTTGTAAGTGTCCACATTTCACTTCCGTATAAAAGTACTGGAATTACTACTTTTTTGACCACATCCACTTTTGTTGTGTGTTTGCTGGGATGGTTGTCACATTTATAGGATGAAAGAAGAAAGGTTAACCAGAAAAGGCTATGACGCAAGATCACAGGAAAAAAACAGAAGAGGTAGACCGAGAAAAACCTAGCAAGACTAAGTTAAAAAAGCAGCAACAGATAGAAACATCAAATGAAAAGACATAAAAAAGCTGGCACAAGACAGAAAACATGCAAAAAAGTCAGCACAACACAACTCAACAGTCCTACACCTAACTATAGAAGGACTCATGCTAAATAAATAAAATATCAGTTAGCTACATCTCACTTTAATTCATGTTAAATCATACACCCGTCAATAAGTTAAATTATATTCCCAAATAATAAATAAAAAAGATAAATGCACATGTTTAAAAATAGCCCATGTTGAGCTGGTAAAAATGAAGACAAATTATAAGCGATCTCAAGAGAAATCCTTGGGCAAACAGTCGTTTTATCATTTAAAAGAAAATATTAGTTACAAAGACTTGGAAAGTGTCGTGTTTACAATGCATTTCATCTCGTCTAATTGGCATAACCTCAGGCGCTTTGCATTCCTCGTCTTGAAAATTGGTGGCAAAATAAGGAAATATGTAAAATGGACGAGAAAATCTTTCGTTACTAATTTACAAAGCTTTTAAAGAATTTTCGGTGCTAAGCATTCATTTTCATGCAACTCCTGCATTAATTTTTAACCAAGTCTTATAGAACGTATGTCCTAGTAACGTATAAAGTTGCTGCAGCTGAAATTTGTTACTATTTAGACTTTAATGTTGTTGTTTATAGCGAAAAATGTAGATAATAAGCAACTGAAATATAAAAAAAACTTTTCTACGCTTCATCTAATTTACAATTTTGAAACGACCAATAGGAGTTTGAGACTTTTCTGTACGACAAGTGAGCATTTAAGTATTATTTTGGTAATTTGGTTCATAAAACTTTGCACATTTACACTATTTGGTATAAGCGCCAACCTGGGCTCGGTTTCACCTTATTTCGTGCGTGTTAAGAGGTAAAGTATTAACTGACAAACTTGGATGAAGAAATAGAAACGCGAATCATATTGTGCCAGCCAGCCTTGGCAAATATCTTAATTAATTATATTGTTTTTTTTTTCATGCCTGGTCTTTATAGTTCTTTTGGATAAAATAATAAAAGAATGTAAGCAAAACACATATAAAGCCTACTGGGGTTGGAATAAACTAAAACCAATATCGTTAACAGAATTTGTATTTATATAAGAGTAGTAGAAATTATGTGCGAACCCATAACATAACAGCAGTTCCCAGGAATTTACAACAGTGGGAGAAAGACAAGGAGGCATATTAAGTCCACTGCTCTTTATAATTCTTATGGATAAAATAATTAAAGAATGTAAGAAAAACACAAAGAAAGCTTACTGGGGTTGAAATAAAGTAAATCCAATAACTTTAACAGAACTATCCTTTACAGATGATGTGGTGCTAATAGCTAAAAGCGAAAAGGACTTGCAATTCAATCTGGACGTTTGGACCGATACATTAAGTAGATATAATGTGAATTAATATAACAAAGGCAAAGGTTATGGTTATAGCGAAAAATCATGAACGGGTTACAATTATGCTACACCAAAAAACGATAGAGCAGGTAGCGAATTTTAAATATTTAGGAACAATAATTGCAGATAATGGTAAATTGGAAGAAGAACTGAATAACAGAATAGCGGCAGCGACGAAATTTTACTACACCACTAATAAATGTTTGATAAGTAAGAAGGAAATACATCAGAGCAACCACAGGACTCGTTACAGGACACTGTGGCCTAAACAAACACTTCTACATAATAGGGCTCTCAGAGACCGACATATGTAGAGGATGTGGTGAGGAAGAAGAAACTCCTCTTCACGTAATATGCCAGTGTGAAGGATTCACTCCATATCGGCGTACACTTCTAGGGATGGAAAAAGCCAACCAAGAAGAGTTAAGAAAGACACCCTTAAAGAAAATCCTGGAGTTTTTTAAAAACACAGGACTCCTTTAAGGGACATCACCAGAGGGTACAATAGACCAATAGGTCGCAGTACAGGAACCCGTAAGGGGACCACCTCCGCGGAAATAATAAAAAAAATAAAAAAGAAGGAAATATCAAAAGAAACGAAGACGCGAGTTTTTGATGCAGTGTAGGTACCCATCCCCACGTACAGTTCAAAAACTTGGACACTAACACAAAAACCAAAACAAAGAATACAGACACAGGAAATTAGATTTCTGAGAAAAATATAGGGATGTAGACTGATCGATAAAATCAGTAACGAAAAAATTCGAAATAACCTAGGAGTAACAGATATTTAGAAAAAGAAGGAGACGAATTAATTAAAATAGCTTGGACATCTACTACGCATGCCAGAAAGAGATACCCACAAATAGGATTGAAAATGAAGATAGAGAGAAAAAGAAATAGAGGAAAACCAAGAATAAAATGGGAAAAAGAAGTGAGGCAGAGACTAGAAGAAAAAGGAGTCAGCTGGAGAGATGTGCTACAATTAGCTAACGATAGGCAGGAGTGGAGAAACATAACACAGAAATAGAAAAGCATACCTCGACACCGAAAGGTACAAGAGGAACCGATTATGAAGAAGATGAAGAAGTATATATAGTACCTATATTCCTAAAGACCTATGGATCTTTGTTTTTGTGCGGGTATATATATTTAATTAATTGTAATTAAATTTAGTTTGTGGTAATATATAAACTGTTACAGGATTAAGTAAGGTGTTTTAATAAATTATTATATTTAAGTAATTGTAACCATTTATACACACGCACCAGTTTTAAAAATAGACGCTTGAGTATTAAGTTAAGGCAGGTGGCAGTCGACTCATTATACTTACTAATCAAATAATGCTTTTTGTATCAGGTGCCGTAAAATAAAATATTCACAACATGCGAACAATAATATTCACCTTTAGTTTATGCAATAAATATTCCAAACATACTTGTATAACAAGCGATTGTGGAGCAAATGATCTAATTTTTTTAAATGTTTTTAAGGTTTAAAATAATATCTACCAAATACATCTACAAATTCATCTCTGCTACTTTAATTATTATCGTATCTTTATTTTGTCAAGTCAACCAAACAATATTTTTACGGAACAGTCAACTGCTACTTATCGCTTCGTGCATCTCTACATTTTGCAGTTAATTTAGTTTCATATTTCCCGGTTATACACAACAGTCACCAAAAGAAGGTATTTTTATTTTAACCTTCGTGATATATCACAATTAGTTTTAAATTTTTATAACAATGAAACAAATTTTCCAAAATATTTATGATGATTGTCGTTAGTAAAATCTGATTAGTTATTGCAAAAATTCACAAATGAATATAGATTTTTACTGAAAATGTTTCTAAAATTATTTAACATTTTAATTAGCATAAGAAAGTACAAGTAGAGTAACTAAAGCCATACAAGAACGATACAGAGACACTAAAATTAAAATTAAAATAGGAAGATCGACATCAAATTAATTATGGTTAAAGGCCTTATTTAACGTTTAACTTTGTATTAACGAAGATGAAAACTTAGGAGTTGTTTAGTTATTTTTGGGTTATTTTCGATGTTACTAAAAATGCACAAAATATTTTAAAGGAAGCAACTAGGTTTCATTTAAATCCGGTTGACTATTGCATACGTATATATGTTTATTATAGCTTTAATCTCAAAAACATGGGAGAGTGAGGTTTTTGTTTCCTTGATTTGCTAGTTCTTTGTATACGGTGTTAATGGCCATTCAACTGGCGCCTTGCTGGTCATATCCGACTCGCTCAGCTAACACTTAAACTTAAACGTTATTCACTTCCTAAACTCGAAAGTTTGTGTATCTTTACATAATAAAAAAACCCTGAAATATCATCCCAAAACTAACATAGAGTTATAATCGTTAAGTTATAGAAAGAGAAGAAATAAGCATCTCCTAAGTGGAATTTTTGCAATTAAAATAATAATTTTAGATTGATATTTAGTTAAATAAAACGTTAAAATTTGAGAAAAACAATGACGTAAACTAATATTATAAGGTTATTGCCTCCAGTTTAAAGTTTTCAATTTAACTTTAACAACTTTTTTCGTTAAGTACTCATTTAACTTTGTCGTACAACTTTTGTTTGAAAAATGAGCGCTCGATTTATATTTTCCACAAACGCTTTTAGGGTTATAATTATGCCACATGGTATTGGTTTTGATAATTACTTGTTTTTTTTTGGTTCCAAATAATAGGTATACTCTTGTAAAATATTGTATCGTAGCTACAGTAAAGTACTGACCAGGGAAGGTCACGATATGTTGCCGCTAGAATCTGATCAAAGCTGTGTTTATTGCATTGAGAACATCAAAACTAAATGTTTTGCAGAGTTATACGTGCCACTGGCCATTTCCTTCGGAAAAATAGGATAAAAACTGAAAAGTTGAATAATAAAAGTAATTTTTGCGATCGCATTGGCCATGAAACCGTCAGAGATAAAATCGAAATTCTTCTATTTACCAATTCGCGTATCCTTTGCAAGTTAAATGGTGCAAAGTTTATGAGAAAATCTTAAACGGTTCTGCAGAAAAACGTCAAAAACGAAACTCCTGCAAAAGCGCTATAATTTGAGAAGTTGTATATCTAAATCTATGCGACTTGCATAGGCGTTGAACATGGGGAAACCGTTTTTACAAGGGCCTGGTTTTTTGCGTTTTATTTGGGAACCATTTCAGATTTTTTGTTGTTAATGCAATAAACACAGTCTTGATCAGATTCTAGCGACAACATCTCATGACCCTCCCTTGTGAGTACATGTTAAGAACGGAAAGTATATAGTTTGGTTTTGTTATAATATAGGACCACTGCTTTACCTTTTTTAACCTTCATTTTTACGCATATATTGTGACACCCCGCCTGTAATCAATTATTTTATTTTATTTCAATGTTATTTCATTTACTGTTAAAATGAATAATATTGCAACAAATGCTGATGCATCAGTTACTAAAACCTGTAACGCTTTAAAAGGGCCAAGTTATGAGGATTTCAACTTTAGTAAAAACACATTAACGTTAAAATATTACGGTCATAACTTGGGCCCTACAACGCCAGCATTTGGGTTTCGTCAATCAACAAATGATTTGTTGATAAAGTTGTACATCATAAGTAGAACAAACTACTCGCACAAATATGTGTTTATAGGAAAGAATGACAAAGATGCAACTACAATAAAAAAGGGACAGCAACAGGGAACCTAAAATCTTGAGACGGTCGCACCGATAGTTAAGTTCCAACCCCCGAGAAATGTACAGCCAGTCGAAAAATAAAGGAGTTTGTTGTTAAAATTGTTGTGTTTTATTTGTTCTTACTGTGTACTAATTGCTCTAGACCTGTGCACTACGTAAACCAACGTTTGAGGGTCCAACCACGTTACAAAGACGATCACGAGCCAAAGTTATCTACAATAAATATAAGAGTAATAAGTACTCTTCCACAACAGTGCGGCCTATGTACAGTACGGTCCGTCACAATATACATTAACAGTTTAATTGCAGCATGAGCTTTTAGTAAAAAGCTAACGATTACACTCTAAATTAACGAATAGCTGAGCGCAATTATCAAGAAACTATTTAAAACCAACTTTAACAAAAACTTCTGCTTGTAATTAAACTCTCATGAGGTGAAATGTATATCTACCGCAAAATGTAATTTACTTAATATTAAGTTACGGAAGTTTTAATGTGTATAAACGTATAAGCTAGGTACGCATAATTAGCGAGGACTTGGTCGGAAGTATATAGCTAGCTCAGTACATCACGCAATAATGAAATGGATGGTAAATAGTTCTTAAACAATTCGGTACAAACAATATTATTCGTATATTATTATTTACTCATGAGCCCTTCTACTGTCAGGTGTAGAACTGTTGAGTTGTGTTGTGCTGACTTTTTTTCATGTGTTTCTGTCTTGTGCTAGCTTTTTCATGTCTTTCCATTTGATGTTTTTTTGCTGCTCCTTTTTTTAATTGTCAGGTTTTTCTCGGCTTACCTCTTTTGTTTTTTCCTGTGATCTTGCTTCATAGGCTTTTCTGGTTAACCTTTCTTCTTTTTTCCTGTATATGTAACCCAAACATCCCAGCTGTCTCTTGTATTTTTGTTTCAACTGATTTTATCTTTAATTTTTCTTTATATATTTCGATTCTATCTTTTTGGTTTTTCCTTGGATTTTTCTTAGAAATCTCATTTCTGCTGCTTTCACTTGGTTACTATTTTTATTTGTGAGTGTCCACGTTTCACTTCCGTATAAAAGTGCCGGAGTTACTAACTTTTTGACCACTTCCACTTTTGTTCGTTTTGGGACTTCTCTATTTCCAAAAAATGTTGTTCTTAAACTGTTAAATATTCTGCCCACATTTCCTGTCCTTTCGCTTATTTCCTTGTCCATTCCTCCATTTTTCTCTATGATCACTCCTAAATATTTAAAGCTTTCTACCTGTTCCAACCTAAGCTTATTTAAAGTGATGTTATGCTCTTCGTTCTCTGTTATAACGATCATAGTTTTAGTTTTCTCGGTATTTATTTTCATAATAGTTTTATCCAATTCCTGGTTTAGAGTTTCTAGATTATGTTGCAGATTCTTTTCTGTTTCCACGACTAAGACCATATGTGTGTAAATTAAAAATTTAAAAAAATATATAATGACGTTGTCGTCCATACAGCGCAGTAATTATTATCACTACAAACTAAGTTACAAAAAAATTATCGAATTCTGAAATTATATATCTAAATTCTTTCATAAAATACAACCATACAAAATGTGACGCTTTTGTTTAAAAAGATAAGTGACAGTTTAATTCAACGTCAAAACAATTGCTTTTTAAAACCGTTTTTGTTTGAACTTTTACCGGCGTTCTTTATACAATTTCTTTTTATCCAGAATACAATACAGACACCTATGATAGCTTTCTGTCTGTTCCAATTCACAAATTACAGGCACCTAAGTGAACTCACTTACCGTACTAAGACGTGAAAGGCTTGTAAATAAATTTCCCACTAGAGAAGTCTCTGGTCTGGACAGTCCGTACTTGATTGTATGTACATACATGAAAAACATGAAAGTTATGGGAGGGCAATATATTCCGATTTTATTGTCAAAGGTTTTTTTTTTATTTGCATTAAATTGCTTCATTTTTATGATAAAAGCGGTTTGGAATATGTTGAGGCAAATTCGGCCTCTTACTTAGAGTTGAAAGATTTTATACGGTATGGGACAAATTCAATTTACTGTAGAGCACTCTACGTAGATTTCACGGAAAAATTCTATTTATTTTTAGTAGCAAATGTTCAGGCGATTCGTTTCCACTCACTTACACAATACAACACGTTCTGGAATGAACAAAATCGGCTTGTGTAGTGTAAGTATAGAGTATTCTGTTAAAATTAACGTTATAAAAATTACATACCTTGCTTGAAAAAATTAATTAAAATCACGCTTCAATTATAAAAAAATTAAACAAATAACAATCAGGATTTGGAGTACATGAAAACTTTTTTTGTTATGTATTTGGTTTTTCTATTTTAATTTTAGAACTGTGGTTCTGTCAGCTTTAAAGCTTAAATTTAAAAAAAACAATCAGATTTTGCCAACAAGTGTATTATGACATAATGAGTTTGTTTCATAACTGTAACTGGTTCATGATTTTTCACTAAAACCATAGCCTTTGTCTTCGTTATATTAATATTCAAATTATATCTACTTAATGTATCTGCTCATACTCGAACGTCTAGATTGAATTGCAATTTCTCAAGGTATAGTGAAATGATTAATTGCGTAGAATTAAGTGTATAATGCGCAGTTAAAAACCTAATATAAAAGTTTAAATAGTATTACACCTCAATCAAAATGTTAAAAGAAACTGTATTTTGTGCTAAAAATAGCTATTTCATATTTTCATTCATATTTCATAAAGCAATTGCCCAGAAAAGGCATAGTCATGCTTACTTATTTGTTTAACGCAACGTTTAGATTAAAACACGTTCCTAGTAGTTGGAAAGTAACGGAAGTAATCATGCTGCCCAAAACGGGCAAACCACCAAATGATGTCAAATCATATAGGCCTATATCTCTACTACCGATTATTTCAAAATTATTCGAAAAACTTCTCATAAAAAGATTAAGACCGTTAATAGAAAATAGTAAGCTAATTCCAGACTACCAATTTGGCTTTAGACAGAAACACTCGACTATCGACCAAGTACACCGCATAACTGATGTAATTGAACAAGCCCTCGAAGGAAAGCAAGTCTGCTCTGCAGTTTTTTTAGACGTTGCAGCAGCTTTCGATAAAGTATGGCACAAAGGATTGATACATAAAATTAACAAAACGCTTCCTAAGCAATACGTAGATATCTTAACATCATACATCTCTGACAGACTCTACAGAATAAAACAAGAAGACGAATATTCCGACTTGAAGGAGATAAAAGCAGGCGTACCACAGGGTAGCGTCCTTGGTCCTGTCCTTTATTTGTTATACACTAGTGATATACCAGTACTAGAAGAAGTTACTGTAGCTACATTTGCAGACGACACTGTATTACTTGCAGTAGGCAAAGATCAGCAAACATCCACTAGAGAGTTGCAAACAGCCAGTAACGTAATGCTCAATTGGACCAAACAATGGAAAATTAAGCTTAACGAGTCAAAGTCCATCCACGTCAATTTTACAAACAAAAGGATAACGGATCCACCGCAACTTAATATAAATGGGACTATAGTGCCATATGAAAATCAAGCGAAATATCTTGGCATGACCCTTGACGCAAAATTGCGATGGAAAGAACATGTTAAAAAGAAAAAAAATGAACTTAATCTAAAATACAGACAGTACTTTTGGCTTCTTGGAAAATATTCCAAATTATCAATTTATAATAAGATCCAAATATACAAACAGGTCCTGAAACCGGTGTGGCTTTATGGTATTCAACTTTGGGGTTGCACCAAAGACAGCAATATTACATCTATCCAGACTTTCCAAAACAAAGTGCTACGTAATATGGTAAACGCTCCATGGTACGTCCGCAACAGTGATCTTCATCGAGACCTTGGTATACCAATGGTTAAGGAAGAAATCAAAAGGTTTGCTGGTAAACATGAAGCCAGACTCCACCATCATGAGAATGCAGAAGCTCTTCAACTGCTGGACAGGACCTTGTCCGAAGATTGAAGAGGACCAAGCCGTTTGAACTCGTGTAGTGTGTTTTCTGTGTAAAAGCTGAGCATAGTGCGCGAGTGAGAGTGCATAGAATATAGTCAGAACAATCTAGAAGACATCAATGGATGGACACTAGTTGTTAAGTATTTAGTTTTAAGATTTATTAGAAAAAAATTGATGGTTGGCCTATTAGACCAGTATTAATAACCCAAACACCTAAGGTGTCTTAAAAAAAAAAAAAAAAATTCATATTTCACTATCACAGCGGTCAATGGCATCGCACATTATGCGGTAATTGATGAGCTAAATACATAAGAAATGGTTTGCCACGAATCTTTGCATCTGTAAGTTAGGATATTTTAGGGACAGCAATTTATATCCTAACATTTGCTTAAACTATGTCCGGTCGGCATTCTGTATTCATTAAGTAAATGTGACGTCGTTAACACTATAAGTTGCATAAAACAGTTTGAAATAGTTTTCTAAGCGTGTTACGTATTTAATTTAAATTAAATGTAAACTTATCAAGTGACAGGAGAATATCTTCAAAAATAATTGAACAGTTAAACATAATTAGTCATTAAAACTTTTACTAGCAAGTTTATGATCTTATTTTAAGGGGTATCATGTTATTGGGTTATTACTACTTTCTCGTTTTGTCTGGGCGCGGCGAACAACAAAAGTTGTTATAGGAATTAGGTATATCCAACTTCAATATAGAAAATTTGAGAAGAATGTCACAGAACTATAAAAGTATTAAACCTGCGCAGTGTGCAGATAAATAATATTAATAATATTCTTTATTGGTTCTGAATATCCAAAAAGGCGTAGAACATGTCACAATAATTAAACACATACACAAATTATATTTACTTAAAAGAGTTTTCAAAGTAAACATCGTTAAGTTGTTCACTAACTCCATAGAAAGCTTCAGAAATTAGAATATTTCTTAATCTTTTCTCCGAGTCGTGGGTGGGAAGATTTTTTATACTCTCAGGTGATGTGTTAAATTTGTTATATTATTGCAATAATTACAGGCAACATTTTTTTAAAGATAGGTATATTTGTAGCAAACGGGCTTTAGATTTTTTTATGTCGGGGTATTGGCTGCATGCTTTCTTATATTCTCTTCGAACAGAGCAACATTATTTCTTACGAAAAGCATGGCTTCGAGAATGAATAGGAAATAAAAGATTAATATTTCTTTGTCACGAAAAGTGTCTTTACAGCGATCTCGGTGGTTTAGACCAAAAATATTTCTTATACATCGCTTTTGTATAATAAAGTGGCGTTCAGATGACTAACGTTAATTAATTAAATTTAAAATAAAAATTTGGGAAACTGCGTATTTCACATTTTTAACTTAATCATCAACTTCTACGTATAAATGTTCTTTAGCGATTTGTACGGGTACCAATTTATCTTCTTCGTTAACAGTGAATTCTGTCTGAAACATCAAGTTTGAGTGACGTAATTAAAAGGTTTTTGGGCATTACAATTATAAAGAAAAAGATTGTTTCCGAGAAATCACCAGAATAAACGTTACCATACTTTAAAATTAAATTCTTGTTTAATATGCACAATATAATCGTTTGCCTTAAACCAATCATTTATAATAAATTTTTACTATTATTAGTTTCTTATTCCTTTTATTATTACAATGCCTGTATATTTTTTAAATGTTAGAAAATATATACCAACTATTATTAAAACAACAGGGCGTCGAATGAAATATAAAATAATATGTATTGTTTAACTATTTGTAAGAAAACAGAGGACAGGGCATAGGACACATATCAAAATAGAGTAAAAAGAGTAGAAAGGCAAACAGAACACCGCAAAAAGAGAAAAAAAAAACGAATAATCTTACGAACATCATCACTTTAACTATTTGTATAATCATAATGTAAATTCTAATAATAATAATAATAATAATAATCTTTATTTGTTCTGAATATCCCAAAAAAGGTGTAGAACTTGTCACAATAATAATTTACGTACATTACAAATAATATACATAGTTAATAAAAAAGAAAAAACACAGAAAAATGATATTTAAATATAACATTTTACAAAGTCAGCATCATTTAAATATTCGCTTACTCCATAGTAAGCTTTAGAAATCAGAACTTTTCTTAATTTATTCTTCAATTCGCGGGTGGGAAGATTTATTATACTCTCAGGTGATGTGTTAAATTTATTATATATAGCAATAATTGTGGAGGCTACATTTTTTTGAAGATAGGTATATTTGAAACAATCGGGTTTTAGGTTTTTTTTATGTCGCGTATTGGCTGCATGATTTCTTATATTCTCTTCGAACAGATCTACATTATTTTTTACGAACATGATGGCTTCGAGGATAAATAGACCGTAAAAGGTTAATATTTCGTTGTCACGAAAAGTTTCTTTGCAGTGATCTCGGTAGTTCAGGCCAAATATATTTCTTATACATCGCTTTTGTATAATGAAGAGGCGTTCTGAGTCACTAGCGTTACCCCAAAAAATTACAGCATAGCGTAACCTAGATTCGACATATGCATGATATGCAGTTTTGGCCGCGTTTGCATTGACCATTTTTTTAAGGTTTTTTAGTGCAAAAGGGTACCGTGACAGGCTTTGTGACAGGCGTTCGATATGGTATGACCAGTCCAATCTAGAGTCAATACATAAACCAAGAAAAGATATTTTATTAACAACATTTATACTTGTGGAATTATTTTGAAATTTTAAGTCGGAGGTTATTTTACTTTGTGAAAATTTTATAACTTGCGTTTTATTGACGTTTAAGGTTAGATTATTTAACGTAAACCAATGTTGGAGTTGGCCTAAACAGTCAAAGAGTTTTTGTTCAGAGTTTTTGGAATCTGAGTCACTAATAATGGCAGATGTGTCATCGGCAAATTGTATAAGGGAAGTTTTGACAAAATCTGGAAGATCATTTGTGTACAGTATGTATAAGAGGGGGCCCAAGATTGATCCTTGCGGGACTCCTTTTTTGATTTTCTTTTTGTTGGATTTTAGAAATCTACCTGACGTGTCTTTTCCTGCAACGTATTGGTTTCTTTCCGAAAGATAAGATGTTATAAGATTACGTGGCACGTAATTTATTTATAACGCAAAAACCTGTTTCATACAACTATTGTTAGTTTAAAACAAACACAACACTCCATACATAAAATATCATAATTAAAGAACACACAGTTTGCGCAAGTTCTTAATACTTTGTGAACAACTTCTATTTAAATTTTAAACGGGCTTTCTAAAGAGTGAAAATTACTTTTCAAGGGTTGATTATCTGGATTAAATTATATACAAAGCCTTTAACTTGCACTTCCGTTGTTAAAAACTTTTTTTAATTGTACTTAAACGAAATCCATTCATCTTTTGATAAATATTTACACGATGTAACATGTTCTTTAAAAGCAAACTAAAAGGTAAAAAATGCAAACAATATTAAAACTGTACTGTCATGAGAAAGTTGTTTTACCTTCAGAAAACGCGCCAGTGTCTTAAGCTTCTCAGAAACTTGCAAATTTTTCTTGTAGGGATTTTTTTTAAATTAAAATTTGTAATCCTTGTATTAATATTTACCAATTCGATAAAATTACAACAAAACATAAGCAGTACAAATTGTGTACCGTTTTGAAAATATCCATGAATACATAAGCTTAGTAACGAATACAAATAATAAGCAATTTACTGAATAGTACAACATACATACCACACCCAATTACTATCGCGACGATGTTTCCGTACATAACTACTATTAAATTTATTCCAAAAGAGCATGAACTGCAATAAGTGTGTAATTAATACACTTTTTGAGCATCTTGGCGATTAGTTTGTCAAAAAACGCTTGTAAATAAAATAGTATGTTGAATACACAAACTGTTTTATTATCCTCATTTAAGCATAAAAACAAACTAGCAACGCGCACTGTTAACATCTGCAAAGAATACTAAATTTTTAACGCTTTTATATTTTTATTAATAACTAATAATACTTCTGTGGTAGAGAGTCTGTTCTACAAAATGGAACCAAGACTATAGCGACTTCAATTATTGTGATTTAACCATCAAGATTAATTGGGACAGTCTTAGCTACAACTTGGTGAAGAGAGTTCTGTTTTAAACACCTTCATTTATTTGTTGTGACGTCACCGATTTATTTTTTAACACTCCGTTGCTCGCGCTCACTTTTGTTACGTTAGTAATCGCGTGGGATACTATGGTATCCCACTCGCAATAATAGTATTTAACGACTTTTAAAAAATTATTTTTAATTGTTTGTAATATATAACATGAACATTACAATTATGACAGAAATGCATTACAAAAAAAAGTAGCGTTAATGTTTATTACAATTTTCTAAATAGATAGTCGCATTTTTTGCCTCACTCCTAGGTTCTGACAATTCAGCGATTATATTACGTGCAGCTGTTCTTTTATTTTTTTGAAAATATTCTTTCTCCAGTGAGTAAAGTTATCTTTGTAAGTATCTACATTGTATGAATCGTTATCGCTACCAGAATTGATGTCTTGCTCTGCTTCCGATTCATGTTCGCTAATATTTTCTCCTCCGTCTTCATAGTCTTCCAAATCACCTTCGGATTCTTCATCTTCACTGTCTTCAATATATTCTTCGTTCTCCTCAATTTCCTCTAACTACTTACACCACTGCCCTGGATTTTTACTTTGGGACATGGTCTAAGTTTCACGAAAATGAATATATAATTGCAAAAAAAAATATGCATTTTAAAGATTTTAAATAATAAATAACAATCGTTTATACAAATAAGGAAGCATTAATATAATAGTAAAAACAAAAATAACATGAAAAATACCTTACGAACAAAAGTCGAGCTATAAAAATAAAAATCACGTTAGTGATCGCGCGGGATACTCAGGTATCCCAAGCGTAATTTTTTTAAGTTGTCAGCTTTTATAGCACTGGTCACTGATAAGCAGTAAGGCTAACTAAGTCTACAAAGTAAGATGAAAAGGTACTGAAATGACGAAGGCATAATATTGTGCCATTTGCCAAAAATTTGCAGAAATACATCACTGGGATACTATAGTATCCCGCGCGAGCACTGGAGTGTTAAATTGGTTGGTATAATTTTTTGGTGTATTCTTGAAGAGAATTTTCAGTCCTTTTAACGGTCTAGTCGAGTCTAGACTCTAGACCTAGACCTTTAGTAGAGTTATACTATGAAATGTTTGTAAAAAATGCAAAAAACTAGTTTTAAAAAAAATTACTCAAAATCAAGCAACCTTTTTTTAAGGTTTTTACACTTGCTTAACTGTAAGTCAGTGGAATCTGAATGACTACTACTAATGAGAACACTGCTATTGGATATTATACCACAACGATAACAAAACAGGACTTAAGAAATAGCTCAAACTGTGAGCCATTGTTGCTTATACATAGGTAATTAACTTTAGTAGACCAAAATACTGAAAAGTGTAAAATATGTTCATTACCAGAGTTTTTAAAAAAATTTTTGTTTCCACAAAAAAAAATTATTGCCAAGTTATGCTTCATATGCTCGACATAAAGCATAATGCATATCGTTCAGATCCGGCTAATAGGTATACGACCAAATAGCGAAACGGTAAAGTCAGAAAAATGCTCTTGAGTCCAATGAATAGTCGCGTTAAGCGCGTGCAACGGGGTCAGTTTATTGAAATGTTCGCGAGTGCACGATTCTACCAAAAGCCACTAAAATTTCTCTAGCATTCTTAAAAAAAGCATGAAAAATTCATTGGTGTAATTTAGAGTAAATTCGATTTAGAATCTATTAAAGGTATACGAGCAAAAAAATGCTTTTCACAATATTCAAGGTTTATAAATCTATTGCTTGTAGAAATAGTTTACAAGTTTTCTTTAATACGTTTAGGCCCAAAGCTACATTTTTTTAAGGCAAATAACACCGATCTATGCAGTACCGCCGCGGACGTAATGTCCTAGACTTTGTAAAAATCCCTCCATCAGCTGTTTTAGCTCTTTTTATCCGACATTATGTTAAGTTTTTCTTAGTTCGTATCTACCTACTTACTTTCTCGGCTTATTTAAATCACTAGAAGGCCTTGAACTTCGTCTATTCTTCTCTGAGACTGCGAATCGTTCCTGGGGTCACGTGCTATGTCGGTCTACCACTTTTTGAACGATCCCGTAAATTGCCTAACTTTCGATAACGCACAGAAGCCCTAGTAAGGTTCTCTTGTGTATAGCAACCTCACAGACAAACTCCAAACTACTTTTACATGATCTTGTGAATAACAGTAGTACGTTCCAACCGAATTAAAATCTATTAAAATCCTTACGAAGAAGCTGACGCTTCCATTGTCCTCCCTGTTATAAGCCCCCGTAACAAATTTCATACTAATTGATTTAAATTATGTCAAAGTGAAGTATTTTCACTGATGAATTAGAAATTTTTTTGGGTAAACGTTGTCGCACAAAAGCATAGAAATATTTTGCATCAAAGTGTTTATTAAAAATGCTCAAAATTTAAAAATTAAAACATATGAGATTTGTAAAAATATATTCTTTTGTTAATTTTTTAAACACAGTTTGGACACGATATTAATAACTTATTTGTCATTTTAATCGCACATTTTTGTATGACAATGTTTTGCTACCAGGCCGGTCAAGTAGGTGGTCAATTTTAGGTGGACACGACTAAGGGACATATTGGCATGTATTTAAATAACTTACCTACCACATCTGTTTACTTGTTTTAGAAGCGAATACTAGTAGTGGGTTAAAAAAATTCTCATTTAGTTAATGGTTTAAATGCAATCAATAAAGTAAAAAAGCTACTGATTTGTCTCTTATGTTATAGTATACAACATATTAAAAAAAATTACTAAATAATACCCTTAAATATAATAATTACACCGTAACGTCAAATCATGAAGTGTTGAAAGCCAGCGGTTTGGAGCGGAGCGCGGAGCGCGGAGCGCGGAGCTGGAGCGCGGAGCAGTGGAGCAATGGGTTTTTGCCCGGAGCGGGAGCGGAGCCCGGAGCAAATAATTTTGATTGCTCCACTTTACTATTATAAACTACAATTTTATTTTTTTTTATGAATTATTCTCATGGGTATAGTATTTAATAAAATTATAAATAAACTAAATTTTATTTTTTTAAAGTAAAATTATTATAATCTAACTTTTCTGAATATTAATTTTCATTATTTTGTATTTGAATTTTGAAAAATGTTAAAGAACTTTTTTTTCTTTTTTTAACTTTTGAAGATCAATAATTTGTTCATTTATTTAACTTCACTTGTTTCTTAGGGTCAAATATTGTAATTTTTGGTCCATTTCCACATATCTCATAAAATTTTAGCTTTGTTTTAAAAAACAAATTTTTAAATAAAAAAAACTTATTTTATTAATATTTGGAGCGCGGAGCGGAGCGGGAGCGGAGCTGGAGCAGGCATCTTGATGCCGGAGCGGAGCTGGAGCGGAGCAACTAAAAAATTGGACTGCTCCAAACCCCTGTGAAACTAAGTGACTATGTGTATTCGCCACAATGTAACCGGTGGTAATAGGACTTCATTTATTTCGTACTTTACGTCACCTAAAAAGGTTGTTAAACTTTAGAGCTTTCCAGTAAAGGTGCTGTTTAGTTTAATACAAAATCTATAAACGTATATATGTACCCTTACTTTTCAGTGTTTATAGAAACATTAATGGAATGTCAATGTATTATTTTATTGTTTTATTAGCGACTCATAATATTTTTGTTCTTGGCTCGTTGATCAGCGTAAGGCTGTCGTATTAGCAAAGTTTTTGAAGTTGTGCTTTTGTCTTAACTGAGCTAATTATCCCTTTAACTGGTAATGACGAGCTCAGTTTGTCAAGGGTTTTATGTGCCTAAAGTGGTTACCACAACGCCTGGTTTATGCAACCTAACAATATGTATCTTAAACTGAGGGTTGCCATAGCGGAATAATCCTCCAAATCCGAATTTTAGATGCTCGAAGTAGTGCAGTGGTGCCAAAATAAATAAAAAAGTGATTTTTTAAAATTTAATAATTACTTTCTTATCTGTTCTCGTATCTCGGCGATTTTTTTATTAAATCATTCTATGGCGTCTGTCGGCGCTGTCCAATCCCCAGACTGTTTCTCCACCCCTTGCTACCCTGTCACTGGTCCTCTTGCAGATTTCTTTCGCTCGTAGCTCTCTGAATGCCCTCGTTCCACGTCTTCCTGGGTCTGCCTCGTTTTCTCCTCTCAGGAGGGATCCAGTCAAGCGATACTTTTGGTAGTCGATGGTCTGCCATCCTTCTTACATGTCCGTACCAAATCAGTTGTCGTCTTTCTGCCTCTTGTGTTATAGTTTCCAGTCCGATTAATTCTTTAATTGTTCTTTGGTACTCTATCTAGTCAAGACATTCTATACGATCTTCTTAGGGCATCCGTCTCCAGAGCTTCCAGCCTTCTTTTATCTGCTTGTGGCCACTTCCATGCTTTTGCTCCATACTATAATTTTAATAACTGTGTTTTATATGTTGTATTTTCTCTTCTTTGTTATTTCTTTACTACACCATATTTCATTTAGCCTTTTGATGCCTTTTCTTCCTCGTCCTATTCGTTGTCGAATTTCTTTTTAATCTTTTTCATCATCTTGAATTTTTACACGCAGGTATTGGTTGCCATTGCATATTTTCTCTCTTATTTTTAATTCTAGGTCATCGGATTCTCCCCCAATACAAAAGTATTTAGTTTTCTCTATATTCATTTAATTATCCTTGTCATGTATTGAAGGTCATCCCTATCTTGAGCTATAAGCACCTGGTCGTCCGCAAATTGGAGAGTGTATATGTATTGCTTTCTCCTATATTTATCCCCATGCCCTTGCATATTTTTTTTCATGTTTTTAATGAGTGTTCAACTTTTTAATTTTTATAAATAGGGCACTACTATTTGAAAACGAAATTGTAACGAAATATTAACGAAGTTTTTGCAACAAACAGAATTCAGATCGGTATCCCTAACGGTTAAGAGATACGCTCTCTTAAATATATGTCATTTTTTGGTAACAACTATGATAAATTAATTTTCCAGTTAAAGGGTTAAACAAAACATGTATCCACTTGTGAACACTAGTTAATACAAAAGAGACCGTTTGTTTGTAATCTAAGAAATAATCAAAAATGTGACCATTTGTGAGAGAGTTAAAAACAATAAACGCAAATATTGTGCTAGAACCAAACAAAAGCGACACGTTTGTTATTCTGATAAAACGAAAATAAATGCTAATCAAGTTAGTTCCGTAGAAATTTCGCACATAAATTTAAAGTTTTGCCAATATCACGGAATGTAATCAAAAACTTTGAAGCAGTAAGCGTTTTATACGAGTATATACAAATATTTTTTACTCTCGTTCAATTTTTAGCATTGCGCGTATTGTGATAAATAATTGCGAACGTTCTTTCTCGGAAAAATCAATGTTACTACACCCAGAGACACATTGTAATGAAATCCCCCAGGAAAAGAAACTGGTGGTGGCTTTAGCTACATTCAAATAAATTTATGGCGAATATGACAACAATACTGTTCGCCTCTCCATGTTCTCCCAATAATTGTCCATTATTATTTAATTTGTTCCAAACGTGTGGTATCTACAGGATAAAAATACATTCGAGTAGGTAAAATTTAAACGAATTTTCCCAAAAAGGTTTTTATAATCAAAGCTTAAAGGGATTTAATTAAATTCGATTTAACGCTCATGCGAAGTTTCATACTCGGCTCATTTTTTATTGTTGAAAACACGGCATATATCCTGTAATCTCCCATTGGTCTGTGATTTACAGTTTTTAGAGAGCTGTTTAACGATAATTTATACCTTGATTGATTTGTCTACATAATGACACGTTTAACACAATATTTTCAACATTAAACAATGCACAACACATTATAAATTAAAACTGTTTTGTAAAATGATTAAAGCTATAGCTCAAATGATAATTATTTAATAGCTAGCAAAATTAGATAGACCAGCTTGTTAATATAAATTGTTGGACGTTGAATTAATTCAGGCAAAAACACTATGAGGTATAAAATTACTAAATTGTATTGTACGAATTACAAAGTATATTTATACTAAGTTTTAGAACTTTAGGATAGTTTTTTCTTTTTTCAATATTTATTTGAAAAAATATGTTAGCATAACCAGAAATGTAAATATGGTAATTTTGAAGATACGTAAAATTACGATAGTATAATAAAAATATTTACTGTTACTTGAAGTACATCATAAAAAATGACATTTGGTTTAGTGTTATGCATGTAATTAGGAAGCTACGATTATTCCCTTGTTATAGTGGCAGGAATTTGATGGTGAATGTTTGTGGAAACACAACGTGACGTTAATTTGTAACAATAAGCGATACAGTTTGAGTTGTAGTTACATATAAAGCTATGTATGCCTCAGTCAAGATATTTATGGTAAGCTTTAGATAACTTAAAAATTAATATTTTATTGCAAATAATTTAAAGTGAATAATTACTGTGGTACCATTGGGTTAAATAAATACACACATCTTTTACTTATAAATCCATGGCACTCTATAGCTTCATAGGGTCTTTTTGATTAACTTTATTTGTTTTGAGCCTAAATATGACAATATTTACATTAAACGTTATAATATTGAAAAAAAAGCTTTCTTATGAGATCGTATCCAACAATGGTTTCCATTTAAAAAAATTCAAGTTTGTATTTTATTTGAGAAATTCAACAATATTCTTCTTCTTCTTTTTCTATCGCATTTTGCACACATACACAAGAAGCCGGCTCACTCGCCCGTCTTCACAGCACAAGCATAGCAATGTACATAATATGATCAATAGAAACCAAATGTTCCTTCCGCTAAAGCAGGAAATTCTTCGCTGACTCGCTGAGTTATAAAAATTTCCAAGAAAATGCAATTCTTATAGCGCTTTAACACAATAAACGGGTACGCAATGTTTTATTTTTCTTTCGGTTCATATATATTCCCCTTTATCGTATGTATTTATTTGCCTCCTTATATTTTGTTGCGTAAAATAACGAGTTTTATTAAACCAAAAGCCCATATTTCTTCAAGACAGAAACACAATGCTTTTACGCTTAATTTCCAATTTATCTCCTTAGCATGCCTCTCTCATTTTGTGATAAAATGTAACTTTGATATCTTTAAAAAAAAAGATCTTTATATATCTATAGTAATTTTTCTTCCACATTATTAAATTAAAGTTGAGTAGCAAAAAATCACGTTATTTCAATGTTACAGCAATATTAACGGGCTTATCAAAATTGATGTATTTTTATTGTTAACAAATTTGATTTGATTCTTGTATATTGTGTATTTCGGTAAATGTAAAACAAAATTGTTTACAAGCTATTAACTAGAAGCGGTTGCACAGCGTATAAAATAAAAAACAAGTTTAGCGTTTTTCTCATTCATTGCTTATAAAGTGTATTGCAGAAATGGCATCCGAGTTATTGGGCATTTGCTTGAAATCCCGTCTGCTAGATCGAAATTGCTGGTAAACTCCCCGGCATTGTATTTAAAAACAAGATTGAATTTTGTTCTTGCAAAAAAAGCATCCTTTGAACAATCTGACGCAATCGACACGTCCTGAACACACGAAATGCTGTGTTCTGAAAGTGATTGCAAAATATTGAACCATCATGAATGATAACTTAATTATAACTAACTATGAAGAATTCTTCGTAATATCTAAACGTAATATATATTTGTAAATGTGAAACTTTAATGGCATTAATTTACTTACTGCTTGTAACTCATTATTCTTTAATTATCCAACAATTTAATCAGTAAGGACCATTTACTACATGATAGAGATGTTAAAGATATTTCGGTTGGTTTTTTGTTTTAAACTATCGCTTTAGTTAGTTAATTCACTGATACAAGAAGCAACTTTTTAACTCATATTCTTTACCTATGTTTTGCAACCTATTCTTCATAATAATGTGGTATAACTCATGGTAACCATCAACTGCTTCTGCTTTTACATTTAGTTTTTTAAGGTTAAAATTGAGCTATGTATAATAAAAGATGTTAACGACACGAGCGTAAATATTGATTTTGCAATTTTTACCATATTTTATTTAACTAATATGACATTTTTTATTGAGAGATAAACCAAAACAGTATTTTTTTGTGTAATACTAAAACACAACATAGTTATCGATACTCAACTGCTACTAAGTTGTTTTATAAATCCCTTTAAGGTTAACAAGCTGGAGCTTAATGAATGAATAGCAACCATAAACTTTTTATTGTCGTCGTTCGTGGAAAATTCTGCTTGTAGTGTTGTAAAACGTTTTGTTAATGGATCGGAAAGTGCCTCGTTTAACGAATCTCCTACTAATGTGAGTCCTCGTTATTTACTTGTAATACTTCTTTAATTTATAAATTCATAAAAGAGCAATTAATGGCTATTTATTGCCAAGATTGAGCAAATCTACCAACCAATTTATGAATTTATGAATAAATGTAATATTGACTGACTAATTTTTAATACCGGTTGTAGAATCAGCAAGAGTAAAAGAGTACTAGAGTCGCATCACTTTCAGATAATAAGACACTTAGATATATCATTTGGCGCTTGAATTTATTTGCGTCCATGAATCATATCACAAAGTAAAAATTTACATTCTATCTTAAAGTTATTATGAATCACAAGTGACTTCGTGCGTTACTAACTAGTGTCTTCTCCAGGATCTGTAGGCCCCGCTATCAAGGTAGTAGTACAAGAGAGAGGTGAAGTGAATCAAATCTGAACCAAAGTTTTTTTTTATGATACTTTTTAATTATAAATTTCGCAAATAATACTTATACTAAAAACCGAATATAACAAATCGTCGCCCAAGAGATATATAACGAATTCAAATTTTGGTTATGTTGAAGGAAAGGGAACACTTTAAACATAATATGGAACAAAATAACTCTCAGACGCCAAAACAAACAAAAAGAGAAAAAAATTGTCTATCAAATGAGTATAGTTAATATAGGGGTACCTTGCCATTTAAAAACAAATTCAATTGTTTTTCATTGCGCTTTTGTTATTCGAAAAAAAATATTTAAATTTTGTTTTATGGTGGAAAACTAAGTACCAAACAACTTTTATTCAAAACATTTTTCCTAAAGTGGATATTTACTGAGATATATAGCATATTCCATTCGTTTGGGACACACTGTATGTAATGACCTATTGACAACTATTCCTGAATTATTGGTCGGTTTAAATTAATAACAATAATCAACAATCTGAGTTCAGAACTTAAGCCAAATACGCTTAAACTATATTACGATGGGTCAATCAAACATCAAAATTAAAAATTATTTTATACTTTCGTACTGTTACATGTAAATGTTTAGTTATACCACAAATACCTATACAATGCAATGAGTAACTTTTAAATGGGTTAGCTAATAGTTTTCAGGAATTTTCATGCAATCGATATTTCAAATAAAAGGCACATATTCGTTTTCAAATATTTACTATTACTTTCAACATAAAATAATCGATTTCGTATTGAATGTCACGCCACTTACCTAATGACAGAAATGTTTGTAAGAGCAACCGCGCCCACTATATGACACTTTGATCGTTATTATACGTCGTTTAACTTAGTCATTAGATAACTTAATTCCAAGGATTTAATCTACTGTTACTGCTCAGTTCCCTTCGGCATTAGTCGACGCGAATGCTAATCTTAGGTAATATAATTTGACGTAAGTATAATAAAGAAACTAAGAGAAACTCGAAATTTCCCTGTTGGTAAGTTCTAATTTGATTGTTGACAAATGAGATTTTATGTATTATATGTATTAAACAGGTTAAAGATGAATGGCAAATTTGTATGGGGGTACAATTACTGTGTATTAATTCTGCAAGATAATTATTTTTAACGTGTTGATATTACACATTATACTAGCAGGTATATTTTATCTTAAACTGTTTGTCTTTAACAAAGCATTATCAGTACGAAAGGATAAAGAAAGACAACAAGGAAAGGCGGAAGGAATTGAACGATATTTAGAAAGATATAAAGTAACTAGAAAAAAATATGTGGTAATAACAGGATTGCAAATGAACACTACAGAAGAAAACGCCCTGGCGGAAACAATAAATAAACGAATAGAAAACACCCAGGAATTAAACTGCAAATTAAGGAAGCACATAAATGGGGACATGGGATATGCTTGATAGAACTAGACAGTAACCAAGACAAGAATAGGATCATGCAAAACAAACAAAAACTGAATAAATTGAAAGAATTATGCTATTACCACTTTATCAAAAAAAAATTACACTGTTTATTATGTGCTTCATCGACAATAAACTTTGTAAAATGACTTTAGACCAATGATAATTTACATTCAACCAGGAAGTGATTTCAACTTTGTCGCACAACCCACAAACGTTCTCCATACTCGGTCCCAACATACTTTCAGAAAGTGCTGCTACAATCATTTAAATTTAACAGTTTGTGAGATTAACTACAATTAAGCTAAACACAACTGAAAACAGGCGAATACGAACCGATCCAAAGTGGACGATAAATTGCAAATATTCGTCACGCAAGTATAAACAGCAGTTTTCACAACTTTTGTTATTACATACAGCGATGATTAAATTATATCCCACGAGCAAATGTATTAAGAAGAATTTAAAAGAGCGGTAGTAATGCTTTTTTATATTTTTAGCGTGCGCCGAACAATTTTGGAAGTTCGTCAAGTTGATCGCGAAAACTTTGCACCATTTTACTTGCAAAGAATGCGCGCATTGGTTAATAGAAAAATTTAGATTTTGTCTGACGGAAAAATGACCTTTTTATACAAATTTTTCAGTTTTTTCCCTATTTTGGCCAGTGGCACGAATAGCTCTGGAAAACATTTAGTTTTGATGTATTTGATGCAATAAACACAGCCTGAATCAAATTCTAACGACAACGTATCGTGACCCTCCCTTGTAAGATAAAGCTATCAGATTATATAATAGAAATAACTATCAGTAACATTATTTTAGATGGTACTTTCCTGCTATGGACATGCCATCAGGTAACGTTTAAAGTTTCACGCGATTTGTCCCTCATGTCTCGGTTTTATACGCTTCAGCAAATAGCAATTTAGCTTGTGGGTAAGAGTTTGTTATTTGTTTAATAGTTTTTAGCTTGCATGAGAAATTCGGAATACTTTTTTTAAATTACGTCATACTTACACAAAAACATTTTCAATGTTAATAAAACATTTAAGTTACATGATATCACATTAATTGTTCCGTTGGATACAGATAATTCTTCGCATAAGTAAATTTACTCGAAAATTTCACAACACACACGTGGAAATGCGTAGAGTCTGCCTGTGACGTGAAATTCAGTTCTTGAGGTTGCTAATCAAAATTAGACGCAACACTTCAACGCGACACTAAACAGTAAACGATGTGACCAAGAGCACACTGTGCTGTGACTTTCAACTGGATCCGAAATTAGAATGAATGAATCGAGTCATTTTTCTAAAAAGGCGGCAATTGATAACCTGCCAAAACGTAAAAAAACAAGGCGTTTTAAAGATTTATATCAATATAGATGATGCGGATCACTCGAAATATCTGTTCATATTTCTGTCGAAAATCTCATGCATATTGTATAAAAAGTAAACGGTCTAAGTTATTATTATTGAAACTAAAAATGGGAGACAATAGTATAAAAACAGTTTTAAGAAGCATATTACGCACGAGTGGAAAAGATGCGCACGGAGCCGCGTAGCGGCGAGTGCGTAATTGCTTTACAACTCGTGTTATGTAGGTTACTTTTTCTACGATCACAAAATACCTACGATTTTAACGGCTTTTTGGCTAATATACACATGTAATTACGTTGTCTTGTCAATTTTGACGTAAGCCTACTTTGACATTTCTAGACAAGTGTGCGTTTCCAATCTTGTCACTTTCTTTCTATTAATCAGTTTTGCTTGATGGCCGTCAGATGGGCCAGTTGTAAAAATTAAAAAATGTATTTTAAAAAAACATTATCAAGGTAATACCACATATGTATAAAAACACCTATATTGCGCATTCCCTATCTACACAATGAGTGGTGACTGAAGCAGACGGAGTTAGATATAAATATATTTATCTCTTTCTTTGACAGTTAGCAGCAGTTAAAGAAAATCAAATAAACTTGGTATTATTAACAAAACCTGGATGTAAATTGTTGATATTATGTTACAAAACGTGAATTCTATTGATGAACGTAATTTTCTTTATGTTATTATCAATTTCTGATAACGTTTTGCAGGCAAAACCTTATTATTCAATTATTCCTGTTAATGAGCACTCAAATATAAATTGTTTGTTGTTGACCGATTGGTAATGTAACAAACTTCATCATAGTAACGAACTTAAACAGAGAGGCATGATGCATTTTCACTATAATTAGATTGTAACTGGTCGAATATGACTAACAATAACATAAACTAAAATAGTAGTATTAGGTAAAAACATGTAAATATGTCAAAACCAAAATTTGTTTTTTTTTTTACAAAATTATATATTGTAACATTGTAACATCTGCAAAGTTGAGCGGTGTTCTCCACTTTTAACTACGAGAATAACTTACGCGGTGGATGGCACTTAATCAGTCTTCATTATGCAACTTTCATATTTCTTGGGTATCTTTGAGAACGTAAATTGCTACAATATCGTTCGCAAGACGATGGTTTGCGAATATTAAGTCTGAATAAGCCAAAATCAAAGTCATTCCTAACGAGAACCTTGCGTTTATACCGCTCTTGAATATAAAGTGGCGATAAGCCACATAGCCACATCAGAATAAATCTCAAATCATAATTCATTGGAATTTCATTTAAACGTATAACCGCCAATTTGTTACTCTTGAATATGACCGGCAAAAGTTAAAATATTATTTTTTTATAAGCAAAGCTAAACCATTCAAACTTAAACTCAAAACGAACACCAAAAAAAAAAAAGAATATTTAAAAAAGTCGGAACAATACCTTAATTTTTGGATAATTTTTTTCTCAGATGTGATTAAGATACATTTTGTTTTAAGTTAAATGGTTACCAAGATACAGACCCAACTTAAATTTCTTAAATGGCAATAATAGTAGGCTGTGCCTTCATTTTTTAAATACATATTATACTTTGCTATCATTGGTATACAAATGTAGCGTTTGTAGACTTTGATGAAATAAGATTAATTTGTAAATCTTTACGAAAATCATAAAAGGCTTTGCAAAAAGTAAACGTTTCCATTTATCTCCGTAACTACATGTCAACCTTAGTTCATTAAAAATGTGACGTATTTTATGAAGAGAAGATTGCATTCTGTAACTTCGCTTTTTGTTGAGTAAAAAAAACATTTAACATTTAAAGTTTATTCACTGTTTTTCAAAAATATAGTAACCCATAATCAACCATTTTCCTTTATTTGGGACGCTCGATTTTTTCTCAATATTCCAAAATAATTTCTAATATCGCGACTTCCATTAGTTAAAATGTGTTTTACATATTACACTTGACATATTTTTATTAAAAAAGTTGCTAATTTTTACTTTAGCAGTTGACTGTATAAAAATAAATAGTGTTTTAATTTGGCGGTTTTTTAGCAAGTGATTTTTCTGTGTGATCTCGTAAAACATTGTTGTTCTAATTTATATTAGTGGAAATAGAAAAAAGAATTCACAGGTGTGTTTTTTCATTGTTTATTTTTTGTGCCCCATAAATAGGACAATGACTTAATATGATATACGCTATACATATTTGAGGTCAAACCTTTTTCATCAACATAAAGATTCTCTGCAAGGGAAAAAAAATAATTTGAACTAATTTTTTTTTTTTTTTGTTCCAAAACTAATAAGCGAGTATAACTCGTAAATGGGAGGTGTCGATTTACTCGACAAGCAAATAACTGAAAAACCTTCGTAACTCGCGTATTATTGAAAATAAATACATCAACCCTTATATATTTGGAATGAGAAAAAAAATAAGAAGTTTAATCGCTCCCCTTTAAAAAAAGGTAAGTTTGTGTCATAACTTTTTAACGGCGAGCGTAAAAAAATTTTTTTTTTAGGATAATCAAATTAAACATAAATATGTTTAAAAACAATCTCAATAAATATTTCCGATATTTACAACAATAACGGAGATATGACACATTATTAATATGACAAAAAATTACTTTTTATTTAATAACTCGAAAACCGAAAATGGTAGAATATTATTTCAAAAAACTGCACATTTTTGGTAATTTAACCGTTTCTCTATCTTAAATATTAACCGAGATACCCATGCAATCCCATCGAATTTGGACCACCACGTACAGTGCAATTCACTTTTTACTCATTTTATAATTACGCTGTTTCTCTGAAATTTTCTTGCTGTGTACGATTTGCGGTTTTCACATAATTACAATTTAGTGATCGCAATAAATTTAACCTTTTGGAGTCGGAGCAGCAGGAGACCAGTTTATTAGGACCATCCAGGATGACACTTACAGTAAGTAGCTGCCTACCAAAGCAAATTATTTGGTGCTCATTTATCTTTCTAATATAATAATTTTATCGACGCCTTTACAATCGTTAAAGTTGCAAAAAATGGTGCCTCATTTATTGTTAACCAGCAACAATTATTTTGAGTTCTTAAGTACCGTGGCTAAGCCAAGCTTTCTTAATATGATGCTTAAAGTGGTGTAAGAGTAGGTAATTTAGGTAAACTTGATTTCCTTTGGCTTTTTTAAAGATTATTAACCCCACTACCTTACAGCTACTTTAAACCTGGTGAGCTAGGCTAAACAACGTGAAGGGGTCCTCCAGCGCATCCGACGACACGAGCCACATCGTCACAAGAGTTTTGAAGTGAAAGGGATTAAGCAATTTCATGCAAAAGCAACAAAATTCTTAAGTAAATAACGACGTTGGACAAGCGCCCGTCACAATATATCTTACTAGGGGTGATAGTATGAGCAGACAGACGTATTGTGAACTAAGGAGAATAAAAAACTTTGTTGTGGCGTAATTGTTTCATTTACTTGGTACTCTGCAATAATTACTTTAATTCTATACCCTACATAAATACAGTTAAGAATCCAATTACCTGTAAAGACGACCACAAGCCATAATAAACAAAGAGTGACAACTGCTTACCCTTGAGTGAACAAAATAAGCCAAAGCACTGCTCAATGGATGTCAGTTTTAAAATTTACTTAAACATTTAATGAATTGTAATTTGTTACCGATATTAATTGATGGTTACGACAGCGTTTTAAATCCTCTTTTACTTTTTAATTCCTCTGATTTGCGTCTACTTGGAAGAAACTTTTCCCTGCTATAAAGTTCAGTAATACCTTAATTCTTCTCACAATCTGTGAAACTTAAAATTTAATTACGAAGTTTTTATTCGTTTTGTGTCTGTATCACCATGAAACATGATTGAATAGACATAATGATTTACTTTTCAAAATCGAGTAATACGATGATTCGACAAAACTGTTTGTTGAAGAAAAATTGGGGGTTCAATGTTAAATACTTAACTTATTCGCAAAGACATGCTATACCGGGTGTAAATGAAGTGTGGTACACCCTCCTTTTTTTTTCTTTAGTTTTGATTTTAGATAAATGAAATTTTAATCACATGATATGTGCAAAAAACCGAGATTTTTGAGCACAATCACACAATTGTTTCACTTCCGGTTTCGCCGGAAATGACCCCAACTTTGTTATTTTAAATGGAACACCCTGTATATTTTTACATTTTCGGAAAGAGGAAGCGATTTTGGATACAACTGCACTATTTTTTTTTGACAAAAAACCGATTCCGAAACCTTCAAAGCCGATTAAAGTAACCTAAATGTCATTTTTGTAAAACTGGAAATGAGTTATTAAAAATAATCTTTTACATGTTTTGACTTGAAAACAACTACATACCACGATTTTGTATAATGAATATAATAAATATATAATGCAGTAAAACGTTCCAGCTAATAAATTCACACCTACGTAAATGATTAATAAATCAACATGTAAGTTATTGACCAACTTGTTTCTTGTAAATATGTAAATGCATTATCTGTTTGACCATATTTTATACAATAGTGAATTTTGATTCAATCGGGACAATATTAAGGGCCAAATATTTCAATAACTTTATGATGGAAAATTCTTAGTACTTAATTTAACTAGGAAAGCTTATTTAGAAACATATAATAAATTGCTTGTGGAAGTAAAATTAAACTGGATATAATAATAAATTGTATTAAAAATTGAGTAATAAAGAAAAGTTTGTCAAAATAAATAAACAATAGTAGTAGTATCTTCGTACGTAGTAATTAATACAACATTTATTATTTATTAATTTTGTACGGTTTAAAGTAAATTGTGGAATCTTATACTTCTTACTCAGGTGCGTCACAATATTAATTTTAACAATAATTAAATGAAGGTGTTTAATATGTTTTATTTCAAAATGCAAGCAGAGGACAAAACTTGAAACGGGCGTCATTCAATCTCAGATTGTTTGTTGCGCTAATAAGATTCTTTTACTGAGAGACTTCCAAATAATCCTATCTTAAATCCAATTCTATCCAAAATAAACTGACAAAGAACTCAATGCCTAACAAATTGTAATTGCAAAATTTTTATTTAAAATTGTCCAAAATAGTGGGAACATTTTGTATTGCAGGCCTCAAACAGAGTGATAAATTAAATTAATTATGAAATATATGTCTACTTAACGGCAAAAAAGGAACGGATAACTAACTACCTAACTATGTCTTTCTTTAAATATAAAGTCAGCTCCAAAGTTTTAATAAGCATAGATTTTTTTACTGTAAAGTTATTTAAACACAAAAAAAGTGTTATAAAAACTTTAAGTTACGGTTTTTACCACAACTTTCAAACAATAAATTTTAAATTGTTCGTAAAATAGTCTCAACAAAATTTTTATCAATTAAATAATTTATTTTTCTTTATACGATTGACTTACAATGTGCAAATGAACTAAATGGTGTGTCTTCCACAAGGAAGCGTACTAGGTCCGGTTCTATACCTATTGTATTCTTGTGAAATAATAAAAAAGAAATAACAATTAAGAGAATCGAAGCTAAGCTATTAATACATTTAAAAATAGTTGTGAAAGTTAAAGTGATTTTGAATTTAATATAAGAAAGACATAATTTAAACATCAATAATAAAAACTTAAAAGTTTAAACGTACATCTAAGGGAAACGCTGAGTGCGCGAAACGTAGGTAATTGACCCACGGCTATAATCTAGTGCAGCGCGTCAACTATAAACGAGTGCGGTTACTATTATAAGTGAACGATCTAATAGTGTGTGATAAATGGACAAAGTATTTGACAGCAACAATGCACATTTTTAACTATCAAGAGAAAACAGAAATAAAACCGGACATTAATATGGAGGAGGTAAAAGCTATGTTGGAGAGCATTAGGAAGGAGTTGAGAGAAGGTTTTAATGAGTGCAATGAACAAATAAGGAAACTTACTGAAAAAATGATAGAGAGAGAAGAAAAAGGGGAAGAGGAAAAACAGGGCATGCAAAAGAGAATTAAAAGATTAGAAGACAGACCGGAAGCACAAGAAAAAGAAAGGAAAATAAACAACATAGTAAAAGCTATAAACACACAGCAAGAAAAACTTGAAGGAGTGCAAGAATTCATTTGGAAGGAGATTGGAGCAAAAGTTGACGTGACAGAATCGTATAAGGTGGGAAAAAAGCCTGGGCAAAAAGTCATAATAGCTAGACTAGATAACGGCAGGCAAAACTTAGAGGTAATGAAAAACAAAAGCAAAATGAAAGGGAGAAAACTGTAAACGACCAACTACATACATGGGATGGAGTGGAACAGAAATTGGCAAGAAAGAAGGGAAAACAAACACTCGGATTCAAAAAACTAACAAGCAAGTTTAAAGATGGGGTAATCTGGAATTCCCACATGAGTACCCCAAGCGGAAACATTGGGAATATAAATGACAATGAGCAACGAAAAGGGACAGTAAATATAGGAACATGGAATACAACAAGCATACAAGGTAAAGAAGTAGAATTAGTATAGGAATTCGACAATAGAAAATTAGTAATATTAAGATTAATGGAAACGAAAAAAGGGAAAGGAATAGTAAAGCTCGACAAAGGGCATATATTAATAAAATATGATGGAAAATGCAGATAGAGAGAAAATATAAATAGAGGAAGACCAAGAATAAAATGGGAAAAAGAAGTGAGGAAGAAACTAGAAGAAAAAGGAGTCAGCTGGAGAGATGTGCCACAATTAGCTAACCATGGGAAGGAGTGCAGAAACATAACGCAGGAATGGAAAAGCATACCTCGACACCGAAAGGTACAAGAGGAATCGATTAAGAAGAAGAAGAAGATGTCTACTTAACGGCAAAAAAGGAACGGATAACTAACTACCTAACTATGTCTTTCTTTAAATATAAAGTCAGCTCCAAAGTTTTAATAAGCATAGATTTTTTTACTGTAAAGTTATTTAAACACAAAAAAAGTGTTATAAAAACTTTAAGTTACGGTTTTTACCACAACTTTCAAACAATAAATTTTAAATTGTTCGTAAAATAGTCTCAACAAAATTTTTATCAATTAAATAATTTATTTTTCTTTATACGATTGACTTACAATGTGCAAATGAACTAAATGGTGTGTCTTCCACAAGGAAGCGTACTAGGTCCGGTTCTATACCTATTGTATTCTTGTGATATTCCAAAGTTATACAATAGATACTATAACGATCTTTGTCGACGACACGGCTATTGTAGCAGTAGGAAGAAACAATATAGAATCATCTGAGAAATTACAAGCAGCTGTCAATCAGATCAACAACTGAATAAAAACATGGCGTATAAAGTTAAATGAAACTAAGTCAGTACATGTCAATTTTACCAACAAGATAGTTGAACATGTACCAATCAACGTAAATAATAAACAAATTCTATACTCCAACACAGCAAAATACTTAGGTATTACACTGGACGCTAAACTACGCTAAAAGGCTCATGTCAAGAAAAAAAGGGAAGAAATAGGTATAAAAAAAACAAGTACTGGCTAATCGGGAAGAATTCCTCTCTGTCCCTACATAATAAACTTTTGCTATACAAGCAAATTTTAAAGCCTGTATGGACATTTGGGATACAGCTATGGGGATGCACCAAACAGAGTAACATTCAGACCATCCAGAGATTCCAGAACAAACACTAAGGAACATCGTTGATGCACCCTGGTACTGCAGAAACAGTGACATACATCGGGACCTCAACATGGATACTGTAACCAACACCATTAAGAAATTTGCAAAGAGCCACGAACAAAGGCTCCATCAACATGTAAACGTCGAGGCGATCCAGCTCCTGGACACTACAGGATTAGTAAGAAGACTTAAAAGGGTTAAACCTTTTCAGTTAGTTTAAGCAAAAGTTTAAAAGCAGAGACTGTGCGGTAGTGTGCACGTTAATAATTAGTGTACTTATGTATTAGCAAACTAAGGACTACTATTGGATTAACCTTAGACTAAGTTTGAACATTATTAATTTAGGCTAGAATTAAACTGCTCATTGGTCTCAAAGACCCGATTGCATTGTTATAAACTCTATTGAGATTTAATTTAAAAAAATATATTGCGAACATTTAAAATTAAACTGTTCGGGCAAAACAATTTACCGGTCGTAGGTAATTGATAACATTTTTAATTACTTAATTTACAGTTTAAAGACTATCTCAATAAGATTGCACTTCCAATTACGACGTACTGATAACGCTGCGCTATAAATTGTTCTGCTATAAATTTTCTTTTAACACTGCAATAGCCAGACAGAGAACAGCTTACACTATTTTTAAAGCGCAATCGTATCACTACACAAATCAGTTTTTCTTATCATGCAGAATGCAGTTAAAACTGGCAATTAAAACCAGATATAACGCTTTGTCAAGCCTGGCAATCTAAAAATTTAAATCATTCGGAGACAGTAGTAAAAGTTTAATTAAAAATTTTACACTACATGCATTTATAGTCAATTTTTCTTTCTGCACTACGTATTTAAAAACGTTGTATCTTGTTTTTTTTTTTAATCAATATTAATAGTAACAGAAACTTACTTAGATATACGAGTAAGGTACACATATTTTTGTGAGTTATTTAAGTTATACACTATATATTAACTCTTTTATTCAAACAACTGCGTTCGTTGTTCGGTCAAAACAAAATATAATAAAATCAACCTTGAAGCAATAAACAAGCTTTAGCAAGGCATCCAATGAAAACCTGCATGTTTGAATGCATTTCTCGGAGTTTCATTCAATTTACTGCACAAATTGTGTTGAGGTATTCTGTTAACTTAAATGTAATATTGTTTTTAAGAACCTCTTGTTGGAACTTGAGATTAAATTTTGCAACTTGCTCAGGAAATCAAGTTTCACAAAGATTCTTGTTATATCCAATACATATTTAAACACTGTTTAAAAAGTAATTTTCACGATAAAAGCCTTTGTTAATTACAGTTTTATTCAGTTTGTTAATTTTAATAATTTAATTTATGTACTAGTTACAAAAAGATTGAGGGCAAAACCTATTCAAATATGTTTCCAGGTTTTGTCAAAATTTTACCAACAAAATATGTTTATCTTTTGCCGTTTTCATGTAATTTTGGATTAACGTTAAAACTTAAACACCCTGTATATTAGTTTTAACTATATGAAAGCACTTTGTAATATATTTTAAAAGGTTCTATCGATAACTTATGTCAAAAATGTTCAATTTTAACATCTGAAGCATACAAATGGGTTTAGGTTGGAACAGGTAGAGAGCTTTAAATATTTAGGAGTGATCATAGAGAAAAATGGAGGAATGGACAAGCAAATAAGCGAAAGGACAGGAAATGTGGGAAGAATATTTAACAGTTTAAGAAGAACATTTTTTGGAAATAGAGAAGTCCCAAAACGAACAAAAGTGGAAGTGGTCAAAAAGGTAGTAACTCCGGCACTTTTATACGGAAGTGAAACGTAGACACTCAGAAATAAAAATAGTAACCGAGTGAATGCAGCAGAAATGAGATTTCCAAGAAAAATCCAAGGAAAAACCAAAAAACATAGAATTTGAAATGAAACATATGGAGGACAATTAAAGATAAAATACAAGAGAGACAGCTGGGATGGTTGAGTCACATTTATAGGATGAAAAAAGAAAAGTTAATCAGAGAAGCCTATGAAGCAAGATCACAGGGAAAAAACAAAAGAGGTAGACCGAGAAAACCTGGCAAGACGAAGTTAAAAAAGCATCAATGGATAGAAACATCAAATGGAAAGACATAAAAAAGCTAGCACAAGACAGAAAAACGTGGAAAAAAGTCAGCACAACACAATTCAACAGTCCTACACCTAACAGTAGAAGGACTCATGACTAAATAAAATAACCTACTAAAAACTGACCACTTATAAAAACGTGAAAAATTTATTTTTATTATTAAAACTTGACAGATATAAACCTATTTAATTTTTTTTAAACAATTCTTTTATAATCTTGTTTATCTGTAGTCTTGTTAATATTTTCAAAACGAAAATCGCTATAAAAATTGTACTAAATTGCTTTAGAACACCTAATAGCGTTAAATTATGTTTGCCAAAGCAAATTTCCTTGCATATAATATTCGGCGTCTTTTAATTTTAATTATTAGATTATCCCAACTTCCAAATTTTCAAGCCCGTCTAAAATGAGATAAACGTGCTGTGTATGACAAAGTCTGCAACGTATTTTACACAAGTTTTTTTATTAAAAAGAATTTGTTGAACGTTTAAATTGTCACGCAGACACCGTAGTCGTGACATTTTTTTTAAATTGTGACGCAGAATTCTTTGGTACATTCTAATTGGAAGCTTAAATATTAAATTATGCGAGGGGCAATACTTATTCTGTCATAACTTATTTCGCCTTTTATTTCATTTGGATCGTTCAGATTTTATCGTTATATTGCCACAATGTGAAGAACAGTTTAAATCAATTTTAAGATGTGTATGTTGTAAGCTTTTGAGTCCTTAAATTCTTGTTTAGATTACATTCGTTATGTAAAGTGTATACAAGTATCGAAATTTATGAATTTACTAACTTTAACCTTAAAATAGATTTAAAAGTTTCGACTTCCCCGCTAAACACGTTTTGACTTTTATGTGCACCAGAGGATTGCTGCGAGTAATATCTGTATGTAACTCGTTAAAGATTCTATAAAATATTTAATATATTTTTTGCAATATTATTTATTGCTTTATACAAACCAGGGAAGGTCACGATACGTTGTCGATAGAATTTGATTAAGGCTGTGTTTATTGCATTAAGAACATCAAAACTAAATGTTTTCCAGAGTTATACGTGCCATTGGCAATTTTCTTCGGAAAAATTGGAAAAAAACTGAAAAGTTGAATAATAAAAGTAGTTTTTGCGATCACGTTGGCCATGAAACTGTCAGAGACAAAATCTAAATTTTTTTATTTACCAATGCGCGCATTCTTTGCAAGTAAAAGGCCCGAACTTTTTGAAAAAAATCTTTAAACGGTTCTGGAGAAAAACGCGTTAAACGAGGCCCTTGTAAAAATGGTTTTCCCTGTGTTAAACGCCTATGCAAGTCGCATAGATATAGTTATACAGATATACCATAACTTCTCAAATCATAGCGCTTATGCAGGGGTTTCGTTTTTAACGTTTTTCTCCGGAACCGTTTAAGATTTTTTCAAGAACTTCGCACCATTTTACTTGCAGATAATGCGCGCATTAGTAAATAGAATAATTTCGATTTTGTCTCTGACGGTTTCATAGTCAGCCCGATCGCAATAATGACCTTTTCATCCCAATTTTTCAGTGTTTCCCCTATTTTTCCGAAGGAAATGGCCAGTGACACGTATAACTCTGTAATCATTTAGTTTTATGACCATTTATTTTAGAATTTTATCATCGTTGCACAATTATTCAACACCGTAAAGCCAGTGTTAAGAGTAATACGGATTAACCAAATGTTTATGTGCTGAGTAAATCCCTATTTCGGTTTCCTGCAGCGCATTTAAAAATTAAATATATTTTCATAAAATATAGCCGGTTATCTTTATCGTTGTACATTTGTAGACTTCTCTCTCCACATAGAAACAGTGTGTAAAAGCGAAAGAAGTTCTGTGTAATTTAAATATCTTCTACTTGGGTTCCTAATTTACACATTGGAGGTGTGCGATAATGTTTGAAATATAGTGTAAGGTTGACGCAAACGGTTTCGAGAATGAAGACAACCCTACAACCTAATCAGCACGCGTTCTCTTCCTGCTAACTTTGCAGTGACATCGTGAATATAAAAATGCCTTTCTGCATAAAGAATATAGCGACGCGTGTATTGATACGCTGGAATTTCTGCGTACCGCTACTAAAAAATAAGGTAAAGGCGAATATAAAATAATAATTTTGTTGCACAACCTCATTAAGCATGTGAAATAAAGACATTTGCGTTGGAAAATTCTAAAATATGCAATCTAGATCAAACCTTTAGGGACTGATCCGCCTTTGGACCACTCGTAATAGGTGGCTTTCATTTAAACGGTGAATTATTCGCCCTTCTTCCATTAGTGGCCATCGGAATTTATAAGGAAAGCATGCGACCCTTCATGACTCAAATAGATGCATATCTAAATGCAGATCGCCACAGTATTTAACTTAGCTCAATAAATGCTTTGGGTGAGCATAGATTTAGATTTAGGGTATTTTATTAAATTGCATTAAAACAAGTTTTTGTTTGTTTTCTAGTATTTTGTTGTTGTATAGTTAAGCATTCGGTTCTCCTTCAAAACAATATTTCTAATAGAACGACCAAAGATCAAACCTACTTTGATAATAATTGTGTATTTATAATAAATGATATATATTAATTTTAACTCCTACATTGCCAATCGAAAAATTATATAAAAGAATTTTAAAAGAGGGATAAGGAAAAGTTTCGGGACGAAAAATTAAAGAGGCGCAATTATTACCTGCAACAAGATCAAATCCAAATTAAATTAAAGTGATAATGTTTATTTTTAAAAGGGAGCAAAAAAGAAACAACAAAATGAACTTCTGAAGTTATAAATAACTTTGTATAATTTTCCTATTGCATGCAAGTATAAATTTTGGGCTTTATTTTTCCCATGAGGTTCTTTAAGTCAAGATCTGTTAAACGACCGTGGAGAAAAGTTTAAATTAAATCAGTACATGTGACCTCAAATGGTTATCCAGTTACCAGTCTGATTGTGCTATAGGATTTCCAACCACATCAGCACATTTCTGTATCAGTTGTCGAAGCTTGTTTTGAATCCAAATACTGTAAGGATGTTGGAAAATAAAATATCCTTTGATGTCGATACAGCCAAGTAATTTTCTGGTTGCAAAACGGATTCGAATTCATTTGTAATATACGTGAATGGCTTGGTTCAAGAACTTTAGTTGGTATTTTTATTTTCATTGAATAAATTATTAACGCAAATAAATTAAAAGTGCACTCAAAAATATCTACCTTTTTCTTTATAGTTATTAT
Organism: Elmis aenea; assembly: GCA_947652605.1. Taxonomy (NCBI): domain Eukaryota; kingdom Metazoa; phylum Arthropoda; class Insecta; order Coleoptera; family Elmidae; genus Elmis; species Elmis aenea. Next base: position 68,073,407 of record OX393576.1, on the reverse strand, counting down.
ATATCAGCTGGGTTATTTACCTTAATAAATCGTCAAATTTAATTGTTGCATTATTAAATCGTTTCATATAGATACCGCTCCGATTATAAAAGTATAAAAGTCTCATAGTTGTTTTAATTTTCAACGTTAGGTACTTAAAAGTGATATTCAAATAATATTTAGAATAACAAAACCCAGAGTTCATCAAAAAAGTTTCAAATAAAAGTTGTTTGATAGATACAGTATTTCCCAAAATATTTTTATGTCAAAGTTTTGTTTTCTTTTGTATTTTTTTCATTGCACCATACTTTGTTTTTATACGGTTTGAAAGACATTTTCTTTCTCTCTAACAATTTTTTTAAGAAAATCGCAAACAAAAGAATTGCTACGATAGTGGACACTGCGTTCTTTTTTGTTAAACATTGATCATAAATTAATGAGTAGGTTTCGCAAAAAGAAAACAAAACAAATACATGAATTGTCTCAATTTGATCATAGTTTGGCAGTTTTGTGTTTAGTCCTTTTCTAATGTAAATTAATTAATAACTTACGCTTTTAAAACAAGTTTAATAAAAAATTGTTCTTTTGCGATTTTCTTAAAAATTTGTTATGTAAGGGTATAGAAGTTTTAGTGCGCTGAAAAGAGAAAAAAAAAATCTTTCAAACCGTATACAAAAATATGGATGGTGCCATTAAAAAAGAAAAAACAAATATGGTGTCGTAAATCCTATAAAACAAAAGAAAACAAAACCTTGACATGAAATATTTTGGGAAATACTGCATCAAACAACTTTTATTTGAAACTTTTTATTCTTTCCCATAACAAAATAAGTGGGGGTGTCATAAGTGATGCCTCACCCTGTATAATGTATGGTCAAACTTTGGATATATGTATTCAGTTTATTTTTTAAAAATAATAATTAGTGGATATGTACAGTTTGCTAAATTTTATAATTTAGTTCAAATATAATGGTCACAAAAACGTTGCATTTTTAAAACATGTTACATTAATAAAGAATGCACGAATTTACTAACAGATAAAAGTAATCATTGCTTTTGTACTGAAGGCGTAAAAATAAATTGCAAACGTATTTTGCTTTTTTGTCACGGTAAAGGGGACAAGCTTGACACCGATCTTGTTGATTAGGCTTGATCTTTTTACTTGGAAGTAGGAAAGCTGTTTTTTTTCGAACTACAACTTCTCCATTGCTATTTATTACTGTTAGGGTTCTCAAAAGGGTTTTAATTTAAAATAATTTTATTGAAAACATCACACAACCTAGAAACCTATAAATATTTAGGTTAACCTAACAAATTTTATAATTTAATGTTCTTAATTTGTATATGCTCTCAAGTGAGTGATAAGGCAAGAATTATTAAGATTTTTGTACGTTATATGTGTTGATCATTGATTATTTTTCAAATTTATTTGGGTATATGGCTGTGCTATAAATTTGCACCAGCATCCCGAGTCCCCTGGAACTCATATTTTGGAACTTTCCCGAAGTAATGTACAATTTAACAGCGAGGGACTAATTGAACTGCTAAAAATATTTAGGGTGAAAAATATTTCTTGACATCCAAAGATGGAAACAGGCAAAATTAAGCTGTTTTATTTGATGCAATAAAATGTTTCACTCGATTTTAAAACCTAAAGGTAAGTAAATCACTAGTTTGTCTATTTTCGTATTGGTCTTTAGCAAATCAAGAAATTTTTAATCAGGAAAACATCACATAAAACAATTAAATTACAGCAATAAAAGAAATTAACCAAGTCTAAACAGCACGGGGTAAAAAACGGTTGCCTGCTTTAAATTTGAAAATGTGTGCTCGAAACTGCGCTTATAATTGTTGTATAACACGACAAAACAGGCTATAAGAAAGAAACATTGTTTTAGTGAAAGAACTTAATTTTCAATAAAAAAATGTTTCTTTTTAAATCTAGAACAGCGTCATCAAAACAATATTAAGCAATTTGAAAATAAATCGTTTAAAAGCTTTGTAGATTATAATCTAGACTAGGAGTTATAGGAAGTTTCACTCTGACCTAAAACCCTAAGCTGAGTTTTTAATTAAGAAGAGACAACTTTTTCTTGGCGCTTATTTACAATAAGTTCACGCTATTTTTAAATAGGTCACTTCCCAACTATAGAACAGCGTCTTGCAAAGTGGGTTCTGCGCAAACCCTGCGTTCCACAGAAAAATTAACGTTTTGCGCGTATTTATGATTGTTCCCTAGCTTATTTTAATAGTATTTCAACCACTCTCCTAAAGGCATTCATTTTTATCGATGAAAAAATATATCTTAATAATAAGTTAATTTAATGTCTTAGTTCTATAGACGTGCAGGAGGATGCAAGGGAAAAACTGGGCATTAACACCTGGAATCATATATTGGATATATACCAAGATGGTCATACCCATCGTAACTTACATAAGTCTGATCTGGTGGACTAGAACATAGACAAGCTACAGCGTCTGGTTAGCCGCCCACGGCGGCAATAGAAGTAATGCTGGATTTACCTCCTCTTCACCTTGTGGTCAAATCACAAGCACTAAGAGGAGAGTATCGACTGAAAATCACCTTCAAAGAGGGGAGAAGTAGAGAAGGGCACTTAGCTATTCTCAACGAGATCGACACGCATCCGACAGTGAGTATGATCTCGGATAAAATAAACAGGACGCTAGCCATTAAGAAAAGCTTTGAAATCATTATTCCAACACGGGGCCAATGGGAGCGTCAAGATAGAAAAAGCCAACCAAGAGTTAAGAAAAAACCCGTTAAACAAAATCCTGTAGTTTTTCAAACATACAGAACTTCTTTAAGAGGCTATCACCAGAGGGTACAATAGATCAATAGGTCGCAGTACAGGAGCCCGAAGGGATCACCTCCGCGGAAATAAATAATGTCTTATTAAAATAGGGGGACGTAAACTATAGGTATGGTTGGGGTTCCGCAATTTTAGAAAAATCTTGTAAGGGTTCCACGACAAAAAAAGTTCGTAAGCCGCTGCTCTAGACAATTTGACAATCTAATAAAATCAATAATACACTTGCCGAAGGTTGTTCATTAATATGCTGCTTCACAAGAATATTTTAAAAATCTAATTTACGCCCTAACCTGTACGTTTGTTAAAAAATCTGTTGCATTTTTATATTTATTTAATATTGTACTCTAAATAATAAAAGCTCCTTTTTACGTATTCTATTAAATTACCTAGCTACTTGAGAATAAAATACGTTTTAAAAAATTCGATAAAACACGATATCTGCAGATGACGTTAAAATAGTAGTGTCTAAAGGCTTTCTGACCTATAGCAAAGACGAATACACGAATAAAGAAGAGGAAAAGACAAAGCAATTTTTTCAATAGCGATTAAATAAGTAGAAAATATAACAACTCTCGATAATTATTAATTATACTGGTATGCTCTGTTAAAGTAAGTACATTTGACTTATTAAAAATGTGTGCACCGTAGCTTAACCACTTTGACTTAACCGATTTCTGGGATTATATAATATTTAAACTATGAATACAATTTATATTAATAATTAAGTGGGTACCGAACATGAAACGTATCAAAAGGTTATACGGTTAAAGGCGCATACGCCATATTCCTTTAGAGACACGATAATTATAAAATGAAAGAAAAGGTGACTATAAATGATTGTAGGAATTCTGTAACCCTCGGAATTTTGAAATGTTAAGTTCTGTTTTATGGGGCTTAGACCTACAATTAGGTTATTTGAATGGAGTGTACCATAACGACAAAACACAAGGGATGTTTTTAGTACAAGCATTAATGATTATTTAACATTTTATTGCTCAGTTTAATGCGTACGCTGTAAATATCTTTAGCTATTACACTTTTTACTCGCGAATATTTGAGCCATTTGTCGTTATAATTAGTCATAATTTCAAATAATAACACATAAAAGTATATTTTGTGGCCGGTTAAATCAGTTGATTGATATAAATGCGTCTGACATTGCAATTTTACCACCAAACTGTTGGAGATAAAAGATCAGTTAGATGATACAATATACGTATAGTACTTATTTAATAGTAATATCAAGTGATAAGTGATGTTTCTACTCAAAAAGAACATCTGCATACTGCATACTGCATAAATGACTCTTACCGTACAGCCTGCATGCATAGTAAGTGGGTCCTTACGCACGGTAAGCAAAAAGCACACTTGTCTAAAAACGTCAAAGTGGCTTACTTAAAAATTAACAAGACAATGTAATTACATGTGTATATTAGTCAAAAAGCCGTTAAAATCGTATGTGATATGTGATCGTAGAAAAAGTATGCTACATAACACGAGTTGTAATGCAATTACGCACTCATGGAAATACTATTTTAGTACATTTAGAGTGCCATTTAAAAAAAAACAATTACATTTTTAAATCTAGTTTCTCACAGACGATTCGATTTATGTAAAATCCCAGTTTTATATTTCAAAACTCTCGCGAACCCCTAAATATTTTGTAGTAAATCTAAACGCTCTAAATTTTAAAATAAAAAAGGTGCAAGGCCTTGTGTTCATGCAAGTTTAAAAAAACTACAGTTCTTAAAAATTATGCACCTCAACATTATAATATTTGGTTTTGCTCGTTGGACCTGTTTTTTAAATGTACATTTCTAGTATCTTAAAAGCAATAAAACCATTGCTTAAAAGTTTCTTACCTAAAACATTCAAAAACTCGTCCCAATAATAAATTAACGGAATAGGATTTAAAGCTGCAAAATGTGCCACAAAAAAAAATAATAATTTGCAACATCAATATTTTTATAAAACACGCTCTGTCCAAGTAGCCGAGAAATAAATATCTTTTTATATCTAATTTTATTATTCTCGGGATGCTTCATCGAGCGAACTTTTGAAAACTGGAAACCAACGCGTTTATTACGAATTTACTTGCAAATCAGTTATCCCTGATAAGAGACAATCTGTGGAAGTGATATAATTGAGCTCATCTGCTTTTGCATTTACCGCACGCCGCTTCAGTGATTATAATTTAAAACGAATGCGGAGTCTCTTTGAACTTACAAATACTTCTATAGTACGGCACATAAAAATGTCCGATAAACCATTTTTGTAATCCATAAAAATAAAAAGATAAAACTGCCTAATTTTTTTAAAATCTAATACACCTAACAGGATTTGTAGGTAAATTTGTTATTATAATATCTTAAATGAAGCATTGTTTCCTTGCTGCCAAAAATCTTTTGTTAAGTTAATGCAACTTGAGTTGACAAAATGACAATATGAAAAGATATTTAAAGTCGCCTTTACGTATATTTACATAAAAACTACATAATAATTCATCAATAAGAAATCAAAGTCGTCAGATAATTTAATTTAGACGAACTCTGTAGGCCAAATCTCATTAGAAGAGTATTGTGTTTACTATATAGGAAAAAGGCAAAAAGAAAACAATTTCATCAACAATGTCAAAAATACAGGCGATAACCCATTATACAGTGTCTCCAAAAGTCATAGAATATGCTATATATCTCAGTATATATCCACTTTAGGGAAAAATGTTTTGAATAAAAGTTGTTTGGTACTTAGTTTTTCACCATAAGACAAAATTAAATTATTATTTTTACGAATAATAAAAGCGCAATGAAAAACAATTGCATTTTTGTAAATGACAAGATACCCCTATATTATACTCATTCGATAGATAATTTTTTTTTATAATAAAACTCAAGTTGTACAATTTTCACAAAGTAAAATAACGTCCGACTTGAAATAATTCCACAATTATAAATGTTGTGAATAAAATATCATTTCTTGGTTTATGTATTGACTCTAGACTGGACTGGTCATACCCATTGAATAAAAAGATAAAGGAAGGAGCGTTATAGCGATACTAAGGCGTCCAGGTTAGCCTCTCAATATGGCGGATGCATGTTTTCGCTTCTCAGTGGCGTATCTAACATTTTTAAATATGTATTGATTAATGTAAATATTTGCTTTGTTTTGAATTGAGCCTGTTATTTACTTATTTATTTCTTGTTCCGTGGTTGAGGGAAACCGGCCGCCATCAGAGGCCATTTATGTCGTCATTTCCGTCGCCGCTCAAACGCTGCAGTACAGTATTAAAAGCTCCTTCCTTTATCTTTTTATTCAATTTTTATTCAATGGTCATACCACATCGAACGCCTGTCACAAAGCCTGTCACGGCACCCTTTCGCATTTAAAAATTTAAAAAACTTGGTCAGTATCAACGCGGTCAAAACTGCATATTATGCATATATTGAATCTAGGTTACGCTATGCTGTAATTTTTTGGGGTAACGCTAGTGACTCAGAACGCCTCTATTATACAAAAGCGATGTATAAAGCCGGGTCCAGATTTGCGAGCAAAAGTGGGAACCGAACATAGCGCAATCCATCATTTTAGCGAGCCTGCTAAATACCAACACTTGGCTGACTGCGGTTTTGTTGCACTTGCGAACCTGTGGTCGTATTAAACTATTAAGAGGCAGGCTCGCTGAAATGGTGGACTGCGCTATGTTCGGTTCCCACTTTTGCTCGCAAATCTGGACCCGGCTTAAGAAATATTTTTGGTCCAAACCACCGAGATCACTGTAAAGACACTTTTCGTGACACAGAAATATTCACCTTTTTCTCGAAGCCATCCTTTTCGTAAAAAATAATGTGGACCTGTTCGAAGCGAATATAACAAACCATGTAGCCAATAACAGACGTAAACAAATTCTAAAACCCGATTGCTTCAAATATACCTATCTTCAGAAAAAAAGTTGCCTCCACAATTATTGCTATACATACAGGGTGCGCCATTAGTGCGATAAAGTCCATTATTGCCCTTAATGTCAACTTAATAAAAAAAAGTTTTTAATGAAACTTATAGTATTTCTAGAGGTGCATGTTTTAAAATTATTTCCAAGTATACAGGGTGTTTCATAAAAGTGGCGCGTCACTAAAGGTATTTTTTTTTAATTGAACACCCAGTATATTTTTGCATAATCGAATTCAGCAAGAAAATCTCCATATGACAGTATTTTGTTTTTTTCATTTTTTTGCGACGTTGCCAATTTATCTTAAAAATCTTTGAATTTCCAGAAAAACAGGGTACAATACTTGTCAAGAGCACAACCTTATGAATAATAATTGGCATATGATATTTTGCACATACAAAGTCAAAAGGTGTAGTCATAGTCTAAATACATCAAAATTAATTTATATTATACAGGGTGTTTCTTATAGATGAGCCAACTTCCCAATTTTCAAACATCAATAACTTTATTTTTTCAAATGGAACACCCTGTATATTATTAGGTCATTTTGTTGCATTTTTGTTTTTCTTCAACTTTTCTTAATACTTACCTATACCTAAAATGAATATTTTCTGTGATATTTACATTTTACTTGTTCTTATAAGCGTTGTGTAGGAATTTCCTAGTTTTCTCGGAGTAGGCCCCGACTTTGACAATAGAAACAATAATTTCTGTAGTAACAAATGTCAGAGTAAATTGCTGTCAATTGTTAAAACATAAATAAATGAGTATAACATATGCAATATGAATTTTCCAAAAAAAGAATTGATTGATACGGTCTATGTTGAGGGTGGCGTATTTTCGATGTCCATACAGGGGGGGTATCTCGGTAATTTTCAGAGATTAAAAAAAAGCTATATTTCGAAAATTAAAAAAGATATCAAAAATCTGTTTACGACAATAAATTCCTCTCGAAAAAAGAAACCGAGATTACGTACTTAGTTTTTTTAAATCTCTGATAACCGAGATACCCCCCCTGTATGGGCATCGAAAATACGCCACCCTCAACATAGACCGTATCAATGAATTCTTTTTTTGGAAAATTCATATTGCATATGTTATACTCATTTATTTATGTTTTAACAATTGACAGCAATTTACTCTGACATTTGTTACTACAGAAATTATTGTTTCTATTGTCAAAGTCGGGGCCTACTCCGAGAAAACTAGGAAATTCCTACGCAACGCTTATAAGAACAAGTAAAATGTAAATATCACAGAAAATATTCATTTTAGGTATAGGTAAGTATTAAGAAAAGTTGAAGAAAAACAAAAATGCAACAAAATGACCTAATAATATACAGGGTGTTCCATTTGAAAAAATAAAGTTATTGATGTTTGAAAATTGGGAAGTTGGCACATCTATAAGAAACACCCTGTATAATATAAATTAATTTTGATGTATTTAGACTATGACTACACCTTTTGACTTTGTATGTGCAAAATATCATATGCCAATTATTATTCATAAGGTGGTGCTCTTGACAAGTATTGTACCCTGTTTTTCTGGAAATTCAAAGATTTTTTAAGATAAATTGGCAACGTCGCAAAAAAATGAAAAAAACAAAATACTGTCATATGGAGATTTTCTTGCTGAATTCGATTATGCAAAAATATACTGGGTGTTCAATTTAAAAAAAATACCTTTAGTGACGCCCCACTTTTATGAAACACCCTGTATACTTGAAAATAATTTTAAAACATGCACTTCTAGAAATACTATAAGTTTCAATAAAAACTTTTTTGTATTAAGTTGACATTAAGGGCAATAATGGACTTTATCGCACTAATGGCGCACCCTGTATATAACAAATTTAACACATCACCTGAGAGTATAAGAAATCTTATCACCCACGACTTGAAGAAGAAATTTGGAAATGTTCTAATTTCTAAAGCTTACTATGGAGTTAGTGAATACCTAAATGATGCTTCGATAATTTTCAGTGTTTTTGTAAACTATGGGTATTTTTATTGTGACATGTTCCTTTTTGGATATTTAGAACAAATAAAGATTATTATTATTATTAACATCTCATGCAACGATTTCAATAAAGTATACATGAATTTAAAAACACAAACACTTACTTCTTATGATTATTTAGACCACTTTTTAAGAAATGATCGGAGTAAGTAGAAGTAAAAAAAGTAGCATTAGGTAAACAGTTTTTATGCCATAGAAACCAGCTTTAATGACAGTGCACACACTACCTTTTCTTATGTCAAAGGTGTATAGGAACCGCATTAGTTTCGGGTTTCTAGTTAGTACAGAAGGGAAGTGTGATTGTTTTTGGTGAATCGATTCTTTTGTTACAGTTCACTCAACTGAATTGTTGTTAAAGAATCGCTTATATCGAAGCGTACTGATTGTCTCGGGTAGGACCAGATTCGCAAACTGGATAAGCTTGGAGAATTGGCCAGGTCAGGTCGGCATTAACAGCACACGATGTTGCTTGCAGTCCATACAGTTTAAATGAACTTCTGAAATATTTGCCTTTTCGCTCACGCGATTTGAATAAACGTACCAAAACCAATTCAGTTAACGCCGTTGTGCGATTTATGCTGTACTAGCAAAGTAATAAGGCATGAATAAAGCATGACATACCGACATTTTAAATAAGAGTAAGTAAAAAAAATCCATGAGCGGTTATTTCGTACCTTGAAGAATCAACTCCAACGAATTACCTAAGTGATTTGATCGATTTGAAGAGTTCAGCCGCATTTGCAACCTGTCTATCACTTTTAGAATGTATTTTCCCGTAATTAAATGTACCATAAATCGAGTTACATAACAATCCGATAAATCAGTTGTTGATGTGGAGAAAATAGTGAGTCTCCATTAAACACATAAATTATAGTTAATAAAATTGTTTACGTTGTTTAAAACTTATACTACGGTTACAGTTTGTTTCATTTAAAAATATCGTCTTTATAAAGAAATATCCAATAATGCTACATGTGTTATATTAACCACCTGTTATATTTGTATACAAACATTTACCTATTAAGAGAAAGCACTGAGGCGCAAGAACAAACCATTTATCAAAGACAAACATCTACTAAGCCTACCTAGAACAGTTACACTATTTGCTCGATAGTGAGGATTTGTTTTGTTGAACTTAACACAAACCATTCAATTAAACCAAATTTCACTATAGTTGTATATGTACATTATCCTTCTCGATTTACATAGGAGTTGATTTGTGTGATGATTTTTTTGTCAGTGATCCGGGATTACGTAGTTTTGTGTGCGAATCACAACATTACCTAATGACAAATACAAGTATCATAAGGATTTATTATTACATTAAACGCTCCCAACCTTTTTGTACCCTAGAGAATATTCTAGAATACCGGTAGGGCGTCAAGCACCATCTTTTGTTTTTCAAAGCAAATATACAGGGTGTACCAGATTACTTTTCCAGCATAGAGATCTCGCTTATTATAGGAGGTGCAGGTTTGTTTAAATTAGATGAATTATTCCTTAGTATGAGAGGAGCCACAATCAATTTTTAAATGTACAAAATTCCTCGTGCTTCAGATGTTATAGCAAAAAATATGAAAATGTCCAATTTCTTTTTTCTCTCATAACTTTTTTGTCTTAATCATTACAACAATTTTATTTATACCTTCTGGAGGTAATTTTTTTAAAAAGAATGTAACTATTATCTTCGAATTTTTTATCACTCTTCATTTTTGAGATATTACCCCTAACTTAATTTTTTCATATGGGCCGTCAAGTTGGTTTTGGTTTGAAGATGTTGCGGTGTGACATGTAAAAAACGAAACAATCTAACAAAGAATGGGAATAAAAATACACTAACAAATACAAAGAAACAGTAACAATAAGTATGACATGAAAAGAATGTTAAAAGAAAAATACTCAAACAAATATATGAGTGGACTCCAACGAGAAGAAGAAAAAAAGAAGACCAAAAACGCGCTGGAAAAAAATAGAGACGGCGATGAAAAAGAGAGACCTCGAAGAAGATTCCTATCAAAACAAAACAAAAAATGGCTATTAGGATGTTACAAACAGCCGCAGGTTGTAAATTAGCCACTATATGAAAAACAAAAACTAAAAATAACGCCATATAATGAACTAATTCAAGTAAATAAAAGTTTGCTTACATATAAGGAAGCCTTTTCGAATTAATTTTTATTTCCACGTGATAACAAAAAGCTATAAATTTACTGTTGTAAATGTTATTTCTTATTTAGTACAATTGTTGGTAATACAATAAGGCTTCATATAACCTGTCATGACCTTTAGACGAAACTATATTTCAACGTAAATAAATAATTTTGACTGTTGTGTGAGATGCGCCTTTGTAGAGATTCGTGCTGTCAGATAATTTTATTTTACCTTCACATTATTCGCGAGCAAAAACTATACTAAATTATTTAACATGAATTATCACAAAGAAAGAACGTCGCTTTCACTTTATACAAAGCATTGTTCACGATCCCTGTTCTTAATGAAACATATTTGCACCTAAACGAACTTTATCCTGCACAATTTGAAATTAGTGAAGCTAAGGTTATAAAATCAAAAATCAAGGTTTTGCTGTAAGTAAAATGTTAGTTGCATTAGGAATTTGCAAAAAAAACATAATCAAAGCAGTTTAATTTAACTTTTGTAGCAATTATTTATTGGCGTTTTTGTAGTAAATTGTTGTTTTATTATATAAAAAAAAAGTTTTCAACGACTTACAAAAATTTATTTTAATATCTTATACAGAGTGGACCACACAGTAAAAGGGTTAAACCCTTTCACTGTCGGGTAATTTTTGTATGCATAAGCCGTCTGTGTCGGGTTTTTGTTTTTAAAAGAAAGATTCTGGTGGATGCGCCGGGTTAAAAATTTAGCTTAATTTTTGACCTTACGCATCCACCAGAATAATAACTCTGGAAATATTAACTTCAGACAAAAACATACTTAATATTTTTTAAATGCAATTAATTTTTCTACAAGAAAACGTAAAAATATACATAGTGTTCCATTTAAAATAGTAAAGTTGCATATTGATTCTCAAAAACTAAATAATCTATGCATTTAAAAATAATTGTAGGCTATTTAGCTAATAAATTCCAACAATTTTTGTGGAAAAAACTTTTTCTTTCCTCTACTAATAACAAAGATAATAAATAATTTTTTTAAAAATTAGCTTAATTTTTAAATATACAGGGTGATTGAAATTCGAGTTTGAGGATGGGGGTCTCGCTTATTATAACAGCTAGAATGTAGGTAAAAACAAAAACAAAACAAAAAAACTTTTAAAACTCATGTGGTACAAGATACGAAGGTTTTTTAATTTGTTGTTAAGATAAACATGATTAATATTTGAACATGAGATAACAATAATATAGTCGGAATCAGCAGTTATGTAGACCTGCGGTAGATCACAATTACATTACATGTCTTCGACTGTAAGTAAATCTTCGGTCAAGATTGGAGTAACGCATATTGTACAAACCCTCTTTTGAGGCAATGTGTGGAAGAAAGGGAAAAGTTGAAAATCCTCAGTCGACCGTTACACACCGGACCGAGATTTAGCAGATACGAATTTACATGTCTTCGCTCAGTGCAGGAGGTGGTCTCCGTTACTAGATCTCCGACGAAATTCGTTTTATTCTATGGATGGAACGTCACCCCTAGGTGAACTTAGGAGCGCAATTTTGTATTGCCACGTATTCAGTTGAGTACTCAGTTTTTTTGCGAGTGGGAAGTTATCATTTTAGTAAAATACATCCACAAATCAATTTAAAAGTATTAAATCAGGGGACAGTCACTCAGTTTTCAATTTTATATCGTGGCATTAAGGGTTACTTTTTAATTCTTTATAAAAAGAATTATTTCGGTTAATTTAAAACACTTTATTTACATACGAGATAAAGTTTTCGAAAGGCAAGAAGTTTTTGTAAATATGAAAAGCACTTTGCAAAATCAATGTACCATTGAATAAAATTTAGGAAATATAAATTAAATTTTTTCAGCGTTTGAAATCGTCTTGAGTTTTGTGACAAAAGGTTAAGGTAATTTTATTGCCATATTACTTATTTTATATGGCCCTTGAAAGTGTTTGAATAAGACGGTTATTGCTATTTGTTATGTCCTTAAACAAAAGTAATAAGCAGCTTTTCCGAAGCTTATGATATTTATGAATCCATATAGTACGTCAAAGATGCTAGTATAATAGAAACGAAGGTAACTTTAAAAATATTTTTATACTGTGCTAAACAAAACAAAAATTGAAAATGAGACTTTTTAAGATTTTAAATTATTACAAATTTCAATCATCTCAATGATATTAGTTGGCAGATTTGCTCGTTAATTTTTTTCTTCGTATTATGTAGTTTTAATTAACATAAATATTGTGAAAGAAATATTCAAATTATTACTGTTTGATAGGTCTACCGAAAAAATTATGTCACAAAAATGAACCAAAAATTACCCTTTGATATTATCTTATAATTAAAACTAATGCAAATAAATGTTCATTTTACACTACGTTATATTTACAACTTTTTCGAGGAAGCCATTCTTTGATTTAACAAATTTGCCTGTCTATTTTTTCCACTCAAGCAAGTTTACTATTGATTGAAAAAATGTGAAAGTAATGCTGAGTAAGAGCATTTTGTTTGATTGCCGCTAACGAGATCTCAAAAGTTGCCCATGCTTTAGACCACGCAGCACATATAATTTTTATTTTTAGATTACATAACGACATTTTCAACACAAAGGTACTTACGCTGTTGTAACAACTGTTAACACTAATTAATATCTACAATAAGTAAATTTTTAGTTTAAATTATTTATAGTTTTTAACTAGCAAACCCATAACTCTGTTAAAAATCATCATGTTTAAGAAATGCCCATTTTGATCTTGTTTATTAGTTAGCGTGCCATGAAACTTTTTTAAAGTATTAAAGCATCACTGAGTAGATCTCAGAAAGGGGAACAATTTGTCTAATTTAGACTTCTTTGTAGCTATACCGTTTACGAAATTTCAATAGTGGCCCTTCTATGTGGACCACTCTGTATAGTAGAACCTCTATTATTCGGACCTCGATTAACCGATTGTCGATTATTCGGATTGCACAAAGCAATTAATTTTTACACAAAACAATAATTTTCTGTATGTGCATATGAAGCATGTGAAGCTATATTTACAAAATAGTTATTTATGTACGAAGGCCAAAAAGTGTAACTTTTTCGGCCGCGTCTGGTTTGCTGGCCGAGACGTAGTCGAGGCCAGCAAAAAGGCAAGGCCGAAAAAGTACGTTTTGGCCGAGGTGCATATAACATTTTTTGTGCGATCGAATCAAAAACAATTTAAATTTTTAGTATTTTTAAAAATATAGGTTAGAAACTACGTGACATTCTGCCACTGACGACGGCGTATGCTGTTAAGGGTGGACGTACTTGCATAATTCTGTACATAATTAATTTAAAAAACCTTTTTTTGTTGACTAAGTAAATAAAAAGTACATCATAAACAATTTATTTATTAATGGTGTAATTGAGTTTACAATATTTGCTTATATTTACATCATTTTTCGCTATTAAAGTTGCTTTTAACATTGAAAATGTTGACCATAATGTTGAACATTTACATTGTTTCGCTTTTTGAGAAAAATAAGCAAGCAGGACGTTTTCACTATATTTACTTATTTTTTTATTATTGCACCATTCCATAAATAAATTGTATTGTTTTTCATATAATGTTGCAGATTTGTTCGGCAGAAGATTTAATTTTACTGCCTCTGCTTCTTCATGAACGTCAGGTGGTGTATTCATGGGTGATGTATCACTCTCTTCGTCACTTCCTTGGTCCATCTTTTAATTATAAATTAACTATAAATAATTATAAAATTATGTACTTGAACGTTGAACTTTATCTATACGTTGAACTCGGTATTAACAGTAACACCAAAATGTTTGGTTATAAACTTGACAGTTACCAACTTAAACACCCTACATAGCGGGAACTCGGAGAAATTAGATCAGCACGCACATTAGTACTTAAATGCAAATTTACTTTTTCGTACGCTGTAGTTACTTTATCGGACGTTGCTAAGGGCAACGGCCGTAAAAGTAACTTTATCGGACGTTGCTAAGGGCAACGGCCTATAAAGTAACTTTATCGGCCGTTGCTAAGGATAACGCCGGTAATGCAGTACTTTACGGTTGCTAACGCGTCCGTAAAACAGCTGTTTCTAGTACGATCGCACAAAAAATTATTTAGACTGAATACATATTTTTTACTTTTAATTACCCGGACAACAGTAAAACAAATAATACAGAAGCACTCGTCAATTATATTCAATATTGCTTAAATAATACTTAATTACAGATACACACGAAGTAAAGTTTTACTTCAAATAAAATCATTGACGTTGATTAATCGCCACACATTTATCAATTTCCTGTAACCAACCAATTTAATCTTTTAAGGAAGCTCTAATATATATTTGAACCATTATTTATTAACACAGAAATAGCGAGCCAACCGTTTCGTAAATGATCATAAACGAAATTAATTACGTTTTAGATACAAATAATTTTTGACACAAGAATTTCAAAAATGTTCAAATCAGATTCTACTACGAAACAAATGTTGTAGAAGGCGATACGGCCACTGATGTAAATGACTCTTACCGTACAGCCTGCATGAATAGTAGGTCCTTACGCACGATAAGCAAAAAGCACAGTTGTTTAACGAAATTATCAAAATAGACTCACGTTAAACACTTCCTGCATGCATAGTGAGTGAGTTATAACGCACGGTAAGCAAAACGCACACTTGTCTAGAAACGTCAAAGTAGGCTTACGTCAAAATTAACAAGACAACGTAATTACATGTGTATATTAGCCAAAAACGCGTTAAAATCGTAGGTAATATGTGATCGTAGAAAAAGTAAGTTACATAACACGAGCTGTAAAGCAATTACGCACTCGTGGAAGCTTTTCCATTCGTGCGTAATATGCTTCTGACAACTCTTGTTATGTAGTATAGTAAAATAAAATCATACAAAGTACGCAATAAGTTTAAATTTACATTTTGTATTAAATGTATTATTATACAGGCGGCGATTTTCAAATCGAACAGTATCTGTCATCGGTGTTTTTAATTAATCAATTGTTGAATGATACCGATATATTTTATTCCGTAATATAACGACATATCCATTATGAATAAAACAATGGTTTTGATATCATGCACATATTAGTTTTCGAAAGGGATAACGCATCGTATTTTTACAAAAACGTTCGCGAGCATACGGGCTGCTCCCTTCTGATGTATGTATTGCTATCTTCGTGAATTATGAAATAGACGGTTGGATAAATGCGATAAAAGGTAGCATGTTACAAACACATTTATGTAGTGTTAAAAAACTTAATGGTAACAATTATTTTAACACTTACAACTTGACCATTTTTGATGGTAAAAGCCATATAAAAAAGTAGTATAGTCCCATTTGATGTAAGAAAGTAATTATTTAATTTCACAACTACTTCAATTTTATAATTTCGCATTTAATATGTTCTTTTTGTTCTTAATCGGTTCCTCTTGTACGTTTCGGTGTCGAGGTATGCTTTTCTATTTCTGTTGCTTCTCCACTCCTGCCTATCGTTAGCTAATTGTGGCACATCTCTCCAGCTAACTCTTTTTTCTTCTAGTCACTGCCTCACTTCTTTTTCTCATTTTATTCTTGGTCTTCCTCTATTTCTGTTTCCCTTAATCTTCATTTTCCATCGTATTTCGCGTATCTACTTTCTGGCATGCGTAGCAGAGGTCGTTCTTTTTTCGTAAAATATAATGTTTTGCAGAGTTATACGTGCCACTGGCCAATTCCTTCGAAAAAATAGGGCAAACACTGAAAATGTTAAATAATAAAAGTAATTTTTGCGATCGTGTTGTCCATGAAACCGTCAGAGACAAAATCGAAATTCTTTTATTTACCAATTCGCGCATCCTTTCCAAGGAAAATGGTGCAAGGTTAAAAAAAACTTAAGCGGTTCCGGAGTAAAACGTCAAAAATGAAACCCCTGCAAAAAGCGCTATGATTTGAGAAGTTGTACATATAACTAAATCTATGCGACTTGCATAGGAGTTTAACATTGGAAAAACCGTTTTTACAAGGGCCTCGTTTTTCGAGTTTTTCTCCAGACCTGTTTAAGATTTGCACCATTTTACTTGCAAAGAATGCGCGCATTAGTAAATAGGAGAATTTCGATTTTAT
This sequence comes from Elmis aenea, assembly GCA_947652605.1. Lineage (NCBI taxonomy): Eukaryota > Metazoa > Arthropoda > Insecta > Coleoptera > Elmidae > Elmis > Elmis aenea. The sequence continues at coordinate 68,056,367 of OX393576.1, read as the reverse complement.
CTCTGACGGTTTTATGGCCAACGTAATCGCAAAAATTACCTTTATTATTCAACTTTTCAGTTTTCCCCCTATTTTTCCGAAGGAAATGGCCAGTGGCACGTATAACTCTGCAAAACCTTTAGTTTTGAAGTTGTTGATGCAATAAACACAGCCTTGATCAGATTCTAGCGACAACGTATCGTGACCCTCCCTTGTGAGATAAGACGAACAAAGTATGTACAGAGTTCAGTGCAAACAAAAAGCAAATAAAAAACCTAAAAGGCTTCCCATTATACTGAGCCATTGGTAAACGTTACAATACTAATTTCCTTGTATTTTCGTTGCCATGTTTTGTCAACGTGTTAAATTATGTAAAAATACTTAACATTGTCTTGCTTGGAATATGTCTCCTTTAAAATCATTTAGGAACAATTAAATCTTTATGCGCTTCACTTCGTGACACATAATATTCTACAATAACCCAACAGTAGCACCGCTTAGGACTAAATAAACCATAATAATTTTAGATAATTTCAGTCATGACAACGTATTTATCAACAATAATTTATCTTTCCATAAATCTACCTACAAACAAACTGATTCCTAGCAGACAAAAATATTTCACGATCGAAAACCATTTATTATCCTAACGAAAAACAAACAGATATACTTCCCTTTCCACGAGACCAAAATGATGTTAGCCAAACAGAATACGAATATTACAAAACTTCTAGTTTAGATAAATACAATTAAGTAATGAAAAATATGTGTTTCATGAATTGCTTCATTAATATTTTGTTGCAAGTTGCAGTCATGAACCAAATGAACGAATGTTAATAACTGTGTCACTGATGGTTTGAGGATGTTTGTAAATAATGCAAGTCACGTCACGTGGTAGGTAGTCGGTCCTCTGTCAGGATATAGAATAGTTTACGACAAACCATAAGTATTACAGGATAACACGGGAGATTTATAACATTCAAGTGACGATAAAAATATCGTCTGTGAATTTGTGAAATAAGAGTCACTTAGAACCAACAGTTAAGAATGGGTTCATAGCAAGTTAACCGCTATTGTCATAAAGGAAATGCATTTACTTTTTTTAAGCGAATCGTTATAGCTCGGGATGGAAAATGTTGAATGAAGCGTAGATGACAGTGAAATAAAACCTGATTTATGTAAAGCTTTACTTCTGCTGTGGATTTTCTTTGAGATAAATTTATAAACTCGCAGCACGTAAGGGGAAATAAAATTAGCATGAAAAACGTAACGCTTTTGTTTTCGATTTTTATGAAACTTTATCGTGTTTAAGTCTAATCAAAGGTTCATAATTAAAAAACTTGGTTTAAATGGAATTTTAAAACAGTTTTAAGCCAAATTTCAAACATTTAAGATTACTGTGTTAATATTAATTAACGTTTTGTGGCTACAAATTATTTTAACATTCAAATGCGATATTTTAAGTAATTTAAGTAATCTTTATTTAAAAAAGCAACAATACTTTCTCATTCCTAGCAATTTTTAATGTAATTTAAAATAATTTCCAATCTTTCTCAGATATTCGGCAAGTTTGTTATGGGAATAAAGTAGTATTTAATGTGTTATGATAAATTTTATTTAAAACATATGAGAGGTCCCGGGGCAAAAACGTCACAGTCCATTTTTGGTAAAATTTTAGATAGTCTTCTAAAAATTTGTACATAAAAGATTAATTTTCATTTAGTTTTGTTTAATAAATATCTGAACAAATAAGAATGTGTTTTTAAATGAATTTTATTACCTAAATGCTACCAGTTAATGAATGGAAAAGTTTGTTTAACAGATTTTACAAAATTTCCAAAATGGACATTGATGTTTTTCCCCTGGACTCTTCATATGTTAGTATGTAATTGGAACAAATTATAAGTTCTAGAAACGTTAAACATCAAAGTTTAGTCAACTTGTACATGAAGCCTCTTGTAGGCCATGCCTTCACATAAAATTTCTGAAGTATTAACTACCAGTTACGCTATTTTGAATCCGGACGAGCAAGTATTAAATTATGAATTTTAATAAAAAATTTCAAAAACTGATTGCTGGTACACATATTCAATACGATCAAGAATTTGACATTTTCAACATTCCTTTAAATTTCCTCGGTAACTTAACAAAACCAAAAATATACTCCTGATTTTGAAACATTTATTTCAGGGAGCTCTATCTATGCTTTTTTGTATTGTGTTTACATCTTTTTATTACTACTAGGAATGGATATTTGAAGACGTTTTCCCATTTCGAGCTCTCTGTGATTAGATTTCGGTAGACAGTCGCTCAAGTACATATACTTGCATTTACTCATTAAATTTTAAAGGCTCTTTGCGAATCAAGTAGTTCTTCAGTTAATAATAATTTTATATTTTTGCCTGCCGTAGTATGCGCTACCAAACATTTTGCATTTTTCATGCAAACATGCACAAAAATATTTTCTGTAATTAACTAAGTACCTATGTTTAATAATCGAACAAATAAAAACGGTAAGCTTACAGAAACATATCTAAAACATGAACAGTTCAACTCTACATTAAAAAAAAAAAAGTTATTGCATGAAATAGTATCAGGAAATTTATTTAAGTTTTTATAGTCATAATATTTTTCACCCTTGCGTTTTGTGGGCAGTTGTGTGCTGTAATAATCTTCCTAATAGAAAAAGTTTTGTCATTGACTTTTCTTCCATTTTCGTATGGTTTACGATTATTTTCATACTTATTCGATTACATTTGTCGAAACTTCGAGAATACTTGAGATAAATTAATGCTTATTGAAAATTATTTTAAGTTTTTTAATGATTCTAAAAACGCATTTGTCAAAACTTTATTTACACAAATTCAATAATTATCCAGCCATAGTTTGTACAATGCATAAAGGGCGCTGAAATTACTACAACCTCCATTTGGGATGCGAATCAAGTAATATTTTTTTACTTCAAAGTGTAGCTAATGATCTTTTAGTTCAAGTTTAATAACAATATTATTTAAGAAGAATTAAACAGCCTGTATACAGGGCGATCCACATAGAAGGATCACTATTGGGATCTCATGAACGGTAAGAGCTACAAAGAAATTAAATTATTCCCCTTTCTGAGACCTTTTCAGTGGTGCTTTAATGTTTTAAAAAAGTTCCATGGCACGCTAGATAATCGACAAAAATCAAAATGGGATTTTTTCAAATCGGTAATAACTCGGTTATACTTGTGGTACAAAAATATCTTTGGGGAAAAAGTTGTAGATTTTTTTACGCACTGTAAAATAAGAACATTCATTTGTTTCAATATTGTTTAAATTCGTGGTACTCTACAGCTTCATAGGGACTTTTTGATGAATTATATTTGTTTTGAGTCTAAATATCAAAATAAATACATTAAACCTTAAACCATTAAAAAGAAAGGGAAAATACTTTTCATGGAGTCATGGCCAACTATAGATTCAATTTAAAAAAATGCAAGATTGTCATTTATCTAAGAATTTAAACCATCTTAAAACAAATGAATGTTTTCATTCTAAAATGCGTAAAAAAGCTACAAGTTTTTTTCCAAAAATATTTTTGTACCATCAAGTTATTGACGATTTTAAAAAAGCCCATTTTGATTTTTTTTATTAACCAGCGTGCTATAAAGCTTTTTCAAAACATTTAAGCATCACTATGCAGGTCTTAAACAGGGAAACAATTTGTCAAATTTAAATTTCTTTGTAGCTCTTACCGTTTACTAGATCCCAATAATGGCCCTTCCGTGTGGAACACCCTGTATATTAAGTGAAACTTATGCCTAATTTACATTGGTATAGTAGCTAATGCAAGTAACTAAATCAAGTAACTAAATTTAGCTACTTGCACCGTGTAGACAGTTTTGTTTAGTACTTGCGCAAGTAAACAATTTAGTGACTTTTTGAGTAAAGTAAATAGAAATCATTACTATTTACTTGAAGACGATACTTCATTTATTATCAAATACTAAACAATTTCCTTAAATTGGATGTAGACCACGTATATATTGTGTAAACACTCACTAAACCAAAATTTTGACAAGTTTTGCTACTTGATTAGTGACTTGCTTTAGCTACTTGATTTAGTAACTTGCTTTAGCTACTATACCAATGTAAATTCGGCATTAAGCTAGCGATCAAACATATTGATGCATTTCGTAACTTACAATGTATATTTGGACTGAAGAAAATTACTAACCGAAGGAACCAATGAATGATGGGTAATAATATAATTGTTATAAATGTAACATAATTAATTTTTTGTTAAAGTTGAAAAATAAAACTACCAGTGCACCGCAAAATCGTACTTCGCGCTTCACGCATATTTATTTATTTCGTCTTAAATTTTAAGCCATTATACAGTAATTTTATAATTTATTTACATCATACATACCTACGCTTCTAATTCCCAGCAATCAGCAACCTAAAACAATTTTAAAAAAAGTGTTAAAACAAATCGAAACTACTAAAAGTTATTTTTATAAAAATATAAATAAAACATACACAAGTGGCATTTGAAAGCATTAAAATTAAATAAAAACACTAATAGTTTAGGAATTTACACTTTGGGCTTTGTCTGTTTAAAACTTTTTTATTCACCTATTTTATTTATAAAAAGAATTTGTTTAAAATAAATTATACATCCTGGTTTCTTGACTCACCGATTAAGAGGGTGAATTTCCTAATTTCATGAATACATTTACTTACTGGATGGAGTACGTTATACATTATTCTTAAATTGAATCACTTTGCTAATATTGAAAATTTAAAACTGTTTCTTCATGTGCTAATTGGCAAATATTTAAAGTAATTAATTTTTTAACGTTACGTTTGAGAAATAATTTTTCAAAGAGAATATTTATTTAGATTTTTAATTTATACGTGTAACGATCTGGAGGAAAACAAAGCAGCCTTTATTTTTTTAAAAGTAAGACAATAAAAGCAACAATAACTGGTTGAAAGAACACGTCTTTTAAAAAGTTTACCAGATAAACCGTCTCCTAATTAACGTCAGGTCATGTTATTTGAGAATCCTTACAAAAAAAAACTACGGAAAATTTAATTACAAGTTTATAACGTAATAACTTTCTGGTTTTTCTTTATATTTTTTTTAATTACTGCTGTCTACCCCCATAGCCTGCTTAAAAATATTACGTTGTCCTTATAATTGACAATAAAATAGCGAAATCTTGAAAAATATTAATTTTAGGTGCAAAACAGACTGGATGTTTTTGAAAGGCATTTAAATTATATATAAGATTGTGGGAAAAAAAAATGTTGTGTTTAACAAAAATAAGTTATCGACGTTTAAAGTTTCTAAAACTGGACCAAGCGGAAACAAACATTTAATAATTTTTAAAGGTAGTTACATTATCAATAAAAAAATTGTAATTATATATAGGGTGTTCCACTTAAAAAAAAGTACTTATTCGTGTTTGAAGTTTGATTAAATGGGCCAAGCATAAGAAACACCCTGTGTACTATTTTAAAATTTTAACTAGCCATAAATCACTGCGACACTTTTGTCCAACAAAGCTGTAAAGGAATTCGTTCTGACATAGCCAAGTTGTGAAATATCACTATTTTTTTAGACCCCTGTTTCTGTCAATATTTTTATAAAAACTTAAATTACTCAAAAACGACTGATTTTAGATACATAAAACCTCTATATTTTTGAAAGAGAATTCAATTTTACATCTAAACATTATAAAACACACTGGGTGTTCTATTAAAAAAATAAAAAAAGTGACGCATCGGTGCGCAAAAACTAAACACTGTGTTTAGTTAATTTTAGGTTATGTAGTAAATGACCACAAACAACTTTTGTTTAAAACTTTTTTTTTGTAAAGTTGGCACAAGACGAGATATTGATCCGTTACGTTTTGTACACACTGTATAAAAAAGTAGTGCAAATTAGGATAATGACCTCAAATATAGGTGTTTACTTATAGGCACGACATTTAATTATATCTAACCCCCCCCCATATCCATTGCGTGCAATAACGTATGTGAAAAACTAGTCCATAAATTAATGTAATAAGGTTTAATTCACACAATTGAATTGTACAGAGGGTGCTTGTGAAAAAGTCAGTTTGTTTAGGATCGTGTTTTCAGAAAACGATTAAAATTAGAACTATGAAATAAGATATAGTCTAAGCTAAAGCCCATTTAACAATAACATTTGTTACAGAGGGTGATTGATTGGGGCCGGGTATTAAAAATAAACTAAAAATGAAAAAGGGTATTGATCTGAAATTTTGGTTGTGACCATAATGGCATATGATCTGTTAAATGAAAATATTTTCAAGATGACGATACTTCCGAAAATACCGGAAGTTGGCGTCTACTTTCTTATTTCAAGTACAATAGCCTATTTTTTATTGCATTTTTGTATTAACCGCGTTATTTTAGAGACTTTTGATAGCATTCCCTATACCGAACTGCAGTTTTTCTCTAAATTTTTGGACTTGTTCGAAAAGTTTTTGATTTTCATCGTGATACTTAATATTATCTACCGCCGCCATAGCATAGAAGAAACGTTGGAATTCAGACTGGAATTTTTGCACTCGATGCATTACAGGGTGTCCAAAATTTATTTTTTTTTCAGACCAGTAAAACACCTTTTTTTTTCAAATACCATGCCCAGTTTTTCTTTTTTCATTTTCTAATGCAAAATTAAATTCTGTATCAATCTGCATTAGCGTTTCCCATACCTATCTGGAATAATTTTCGACACCCAACCAACCACATCGACTATCAACCCTTAACCTAAGTAAATAAAAATTGTTTTAAATATGGTAAATGCAAACTCATTATTGCAAAAAAAATTTAAAAAAACATTCCTATGCTTGTAAAAATGGAGTTTATTATCGAGTGATGTTTGTTTAATTCTTCGTAAATGAATACATTGCATTCAGATTTCTTGCATGAATGATGGAGCTTTCGATAGCCCCGTAATTTTTATTTTAAAAATTAATCGATTGCAACAATTATTTTGTAATTTTAAAAAAACACTATCAGCAACTCATTAGTTTGATGTCCTACCGCCGTTCACTCTATTTCTCCAGTTCGTTGACTCGAGTTTTGGGCTGTGGTTTTTCATACAACTACACTCTCAGGACCCCGCTGTGACTCTGTAGAAGTATCCGCACAATAACACCAAATGATCATTAGCTCTAAATGTCAAACACAACACAATTACGAGACCAATTGATATAACAAGCTTTTTATAAAAAAATGTTTAAACAAACAGTGACCAAGTTCAGAGATTTTAATTTTTATTGGCAAATTCAAATGGGTTTAATTGCAAAAACAGCACAATTTAACTTCTGATCAACAAATGTTAAGTGCAGGGATTATATCGGTTCGTTTTATCAAGCACACTCTGGTAGCTTTGCATCGCCCTCTCAATGCCATTTAGTACTGCATTATTCCTTGCGATGCGCTCATTTCTATGAACCCAATAGACACAAATCTCATTTACCAGTCGTAAAAGCGTTCCAACAATGGCTAATACTGGCTAATTCATTCATTAGTATCTACATAGTTCACCCATGCAAATAAACCAGTTCAGGTACTTATGCATGAATTGGTTTTAAATCGCTTGTTGGAACAAACTAGATATATGGGCAAAGAACCACAGCAAATTTCTCCGATAAAAGCAATAATTTTATACACCAAAACACTATTGCATTATTTAGAAGCGATAGTGTACAGTAAAAAGTGAAAACTATTAAACGAGTTAACCCTGAAGATATCGCTTACCAAAGAGGACGCAAAGTCAGTTATAAGGGAACTTTCTACGCCGTTCCAACTCCACAACTCTTGTCCAGTGCCACAAAACTGCCTTAAAATTAAAACAACGATTTTGGAACCTTATGGGGCCACAAAAGTTCTTTAGCGGGCCGGATGTGGCCCATGGGCCGCCAGTTGGACAGCCCTGGCCTACTTTATACAAGGGTCGATATTTTTTAAAAGCCCCATTAACGCGTAATTAATGACCATGTGAAAAATTGCGTGTTTATGCACCTACGAGAGAAATAAATAACGCAATAAGGTAGACAGTTCCACTTACGTTCGTGAACCACTAGATCCCTGAACGTGCAGCACCATTTATTAAGAGGCCAGCACAAGTCGTACATTTAACGGATAGCGTACTTATTGGATCAGTACCGATGACTTCATTGCAGTAGGATACCAACAAACTAGTAGTTATTACAGTTTATTGGTACTGTTTATTACTGCGAAAACTTAATGTTCATTGGCACGCTCCGACTTCCACATACACCTTCATCAATATTCTGACTACGATTGGGCTTCATAATAACTGACTTAATTACGGGTTGGTAAAGTTCCGCTTCTGTCACGCGAGTACGTTCAATGTAATGTCAACACGCGTTTCTTGAGCACATAAATAACGTTTATGTAGTACGTACATCGATAATAACGCAAGCATTCAATCAGATTAACAAAGTTTAATACCCAAATTTCCGCTACGAATTAGTTGAAAATTTTATTTTTATTAATCAAGAAATGATATACATTTTATTAGGTTGAGCTGTAACCAACATTTAAACGAATTGTACTTGCTAAACTAAATACCGATTTAAAATTATCATGATAGAAAGTAAAAGGAATAAAACAAAATGAACTACTAGGAGATTGTGTAATAAAGGATATTCATAACAATATAGCCCATATTTTAATTGTGATTCGCAATAGTTAATATGAAAATTTCCTTCACCTGTTAAATTTGCGTTTTCAACTAATCACTAATCTTATTTCTTCTAGAGACTACCAATAGTAGTATTATTACACGGTAATAATTTTACATTTTCCAGAACGCGGAAAAATATATGAAATCGCAACGAACTGAGAGGTTTAAAAAAATACTATCTGAAACACATTATTCTGTTTTTGATAAAAGCTAAAGTTATTTGTCATAATATGTTATAATACCTACGTTTGTCAACTGATATTGTCAAGAAATTTTTGTAGAACTCCGCCAACTTGCTAAAGCTCTCCCAGAAACGAGGCGAAGAAATAAGATTGATTTGCTTAAGACAGAAATTTCAGAAACAAATCAAATTATCCAATGTGTTTTAAATTTCTCTCGTCGATCTGATCAACTTAGCGCTGATCTAGTCCCATCTGCATCAGGTTTAGTTAAGTTTAGTCTAGCTAGGAAGCGCATTTATCTTAAATTCGTGCAATCAATTTCAATGAACTATTTGTTTTCATCTGGCGTATTTCCCAAGGTTTCCTAAAGGTGCTTATAGCTTTTTAGACAAAAGTTTATTGCTATCAAACAATTCTCTTTGCAATATTTAATTGAAAATTAAAACTGTTTAGTCATTTTTTATTATTTGTATAACGAGAACAAAAAGTAGGAAATATTTTGCAGTTAGAGTGGGAAATATTGCAGAGCAAAAATAGCAAATTACTTTGAGTTTTTTACTATTTTTCTGCAACGTTAATTAAATGAAATGAAATCAAAATATGTATTTATATTTTTTAAATAAAAATTCATCAGTTTAACAATTTACAAATTAATCATCCATTTTATCTCGTTACTACAGAAAAAAATCTACAAACCAAAAAAAATTGTCATCTACAAGTATCATCAACATCAAAATTGTACCAATTACAAGTTTTTCATAAATTTTAATGCTTTTTCATTTTCTTTCATTTTTTGTTTATTACACTATTACCGTTAACATACAGGGTGTTCCCGTTATCGACGCAAATATTTTAAGTGGTGATAGAAGTCCATTTTCTAAGAAAAAATTTCAAGTTAAACTTTTTTCTAAAATCAAATGCTAAGCAGATATCAACACTTACTTGATTTTTTACACATCTGCATTTAAATAGAGCATGAAATTCGCTACAAAATTGGTTAATGTTTTGTCCAAAGGCAATGGTTTAAAAGTTATAAAGCAGTTTGTGCAAAAAAATGTTAAAATTTAAAAACTTCTATTGTTTCTCAAACTTTGCAACCGATGTGTCTTTAAAACGAAAGGTTGTACAAAAAAAAAAAACACGGATGGTCCACCATTTCAAAAAATAAGGAATTCAAATAGGTCATAGCCAACTATAGGTACCGTTTAAAGAAAGGTAAATTTGTGTCATAACTTTTTAACGGCGAGTGTAAAAAATTCTTTTTTAGTGTAATCCAATTTAACATAAAAATATTGTCCTTAAACTTTTTTGACATTTACAATAACGGAGATATCACATTATTAATATGGCAAAAAAACACCTTAATTCCAATAACTTAACAAACGGAAAGAATAGAAATTTTTTGAAAACGGTTCTGAGTTTGTCCTAAAAAACTGAACTTCTTTGGTAACTTAACCGTTTCTCTATCTTGAATATTAATCGAGATTCCCATGTAATCTCATCGAATTTGAACCACCCTGTACATATATTATTATAGTTAATAACTTATATACCTAGCACAGGCATTTTAAATATTGCAGTTTTATATAGAAATTGAATTTTTCTATATAGGTACAATTTGTTCTAAAAATTTAATTATTTTGTTATTGCATTTACCAAAATTGGTTGCTTTTATATATGAAAATAATTCCTTCATTTTTAACTACTACTGTGTTTTGAATCCTAAAGATATTCATTTTGGTGTCGTGAATGAAAAGACTTTTTGGGTTTAAGCTAAAGCTACACTTATATTTTTTTGTATAAGTATTTGATACTGCATTGTATTCGAAACCGTCCTTTTTTAAATCTTAGGATCAACTATATCCATCGAGACTTACGAATTCGCCTGTGTGCGCTGATAATCATTGTGTTCCAAATACACCTGTATTACATAAAACGACCGAAGATATGTACTTCAAAACAAACGTAAAACCAAAAGCAAAATAATTCTAACATCAATACTAACGGAACAGTACAGTTTATGAAGAAAAGTTACTTTATATAAATCTGGTTTGATGTACAGGGTGTCTCGTTTGAGGCTTAATATGAGAATCTTAACACATACCGGACCGGCAGTGTTTACGTAAAATGTATCCAAACGACCGGTAAATACTATCAGGATTCTGCGCAGTATCGATATCGCGTTCCAGCACAGTCTCTGATTAGTTCACCGGACGGTTAGTCAGCTGTTCCAACCATTATACAGTGTACGCTGTACGGTCAATACAGTACGCGAATGAAGACATGTACTAGCGCTTGGATTTTTACACGCATGCGCTGTTCATAACTAACGTGAGCCCTGGTAGCTATGGATCGCCCTCCCAATCCCGTTTAGTATCTACTGGATTCTTAAGGTGTTTACCCTTGCATGCGCACATTTCTATGAACCCAATAGACGCAAATGTCATTTAAAGTTAGGCCAGTCCTAAAAGCGTCCCAACAACGGCTAATACTGGCCAATACATTTATTAGTACATAGTTCACGCATGCAAACAAACCAGTTCATGTACCTATTCATGAATTGGTTTTAAATCGCTTGTTGGAACAAACCTATATTATAATTAAACTAAGAAGACTACGATTATACCTTCAACGGACGACGGTAGACCGATGGCCCAAAATGGTATGGAATTGGATGCCGCAACAGAGATGGAGAAGAGGTCGACCAAGGTGAAATTGGAAGCATCAAGTGCATAAAACAATGTCTGCAAGGATACAATGGAAACTAGGATGCGAGCGACGGCGACAAAAAATTGTTACCAATTCATTAAACTAGTTTAAATTCAAAAGTTTGAATAGGATAATTGAACAATCCTTTAACAAAGTTAACCCATTACTTTTCGTCAAGGATCATTAAGCTAGTTACTTGCGTAACATAATTGGAACAAGCATAATAAAAAAAAACTCGGAAAACTGTAGCAGCCATTTCTATTCTATACTCTTAAAACTCGAAGCAGAACAATCTCAGACAAAGATTTATCTTGAAAAGGTAATGCATTTGTTTGCTCTAGATAGCGATTCGGTTTAAATATATCTGAGCAATCGAAACAATTCTGACAAAGCGAATTCAATTAGAAACGTGGAAATTTAGTTGTGCGATTTAATTTATTTAAACTTCTGCTTGAGACGCTAAACAAATGCAAATTACATTTAAGGCATGTGGATTATAAACTTAATACCTGTTAATTGCAGAATGAATTATATCTACAGTGAACATATCTGATAAAGACATGTACCCAAATGATGCAAAACATGAATAATAGCTGCAAAATTTAATGTAACCATTAGGGGTAGGCTATATCAAAATCATATTATATTGCAACATCAGTAGTTTCATCAATCTGAAAAATACGATAACGCTTAGATACAAAATTTCATTGTAATATCTTTAATGATGTTTTAGATATTTGTCTGTTTCCATACTTTTGCACATCCCTGTATAATTATATATATTTAACATATTTAATTTTAGCTTCGTTATCATATTATCTAGGGTGCCAAAGGATACAGATAGAACATAAAAAAATTTTACATTGTAGGGCTACAAAAAATTATTCTCGAAACGACAGTTTAAAAACCAGAATTTTATTAGAAACTAGAAACCGTTGTACTGCAGAATTTTCTTTGTGTTTTGTTGTAAGTTCCAAAGGTAATTGAAGATCAACTTTACACAAAAGCACTTTTAAACATGCCTTAAAATCCTCTTTATTTTGGGACCAGACTTGGAAAGAATCAAATTTATTTTAAGATCGACCGCTAGCTAGCAGAAACCTTTCACAATATATTGCGACTTTGTGCCTCTATCATATGCAATTTTAACTTAAGGTATCAGAAAATTGAATAAAAAACCTTTGAAACAAAAAGACATGTTGGACGCAAAGCAAATTTGTCGTAAACGTTATAAATAAATAATATGAAAGCAAACGTTTGGGATTGCTCCCTTTAAAATCTACAATATGGAAACAATAAAGCTTAAAACTGAAAATTTTGCGACAATTGCAGATTTTGATTATACCTACTTATTTACAAAAACTTAGAAACTTTAAGAAACCTCTCTACTTGATAATTTACTCAAATTAATTTTCGTAGTTTCTTTGTTTGGATAATTTGGTCTATACAATTTTTAATTTGTTTACATGCAAGTCACAACCTTCCAAAAATAGTTTAATTTGTTAATAACGGTAATCAAGCCCACAAATTATGTTGTAGGAAAACTTAGCGCAAACTACAGTTTGCTGCATGTCTATAGTCGTCAATTTCAACCTTCTACACCTCGTGTGAAGTATACAGGTTGTCCAAGACCATGGTTTTCTTGCATATTTCGTTGTTTTCAAAAGTAATTTAAAAAAAAACTATGCGTACATGAATCAATAACAAAAAATATTAACAAAATATAAATATCAGCACGTACAATCTGATTTAACTTTGAATCACACAGAGACCACCCAAGAATTTTAAATAACTTTTTAAAATACATACTTTGTACCAGTATAAACAGCTTTTTCGGTATTTAACATGTATAAATTTTGTTGGAGTAATTTTAAAATAAACAAGGTGTTTGATAGGATAATAGATGCGAGACACTTTGCATAGCATTTTATCTTATTATGCTAATGCCCGGTATTATAGGTTCAGTTTAAACTGCTTGTCAAGTTTAAACTTAAGATTAATAAAAATAACCATAGTAACATTATTATTAATCTTGAGTTTAAACTTGACAAGCAGTTTAAACTGAACCTATAATACCGGGCATAAGTATTATGGTTCTATGCTACATAAACAAACCATGGTAACCACCAAAATGAATCGTTTTATTCTAGAATATTTAATGGATCATGTTCACTCATTTAATTTTTTACTCAAAAACTGTAGGTGATGCAGGAAAAGTTAAAGAATAAAAAAAGGTTCTAAATAAACTAAGCTTGCAAAGGATTTTTTTTAAATTACAAAATTTTTAGCCTCCAAAAAGTTCTGATTAAAAAACCAACAGGGGTCGCACTTTTCAGCCCCCGTGAACATGGGAAATGATTAAAAATATTACTATGGGAAACCTTTTAATAAGTGCAAAACATCCAGTAAATATCATTCTCCTACATTTATCCAAATTTGAGACAAACCATGGTAACCACCAAAATGGTTCGTTTTATATTGGAATATTTGATGGTTCATGTTTACTTATTTTATTTTTTTACTCAAACACCGTAGGTTTTACGAGAAAAACTAAAGAATAAGAAAAGTTTCTACATAAAGCAAGCTTTCAAAACACAAATTTTTAATTGCAAAATTTGACCCACCATAAAGTACCGATAAAAAAACCAACAGCGTTCGCACTTTTCAGTCCCCTGTGAAGGTGGGAGATGATTAAAAATATTACGATGGGTAACCATTTAATAATTTTAAAACATCTACTAAATATCATTTTCCTACAATTAACTAAATTTTAGAAATAAAATAAAAATCTAATATTAGCGCTTCCCTTTAGGGGGGTGTAACTCCGAAAGGAGACGTCTAAGAAATAAATTTTATATAAAAGACCCCCCTTAGTTTTTGATAAGGAATCACCTCCTATTTTTTCGCAATATTTAAGAAACACCCTGTATATTCAGTTTTAGATTTAAAAATATCAGTCAGTCCTAAAAATAATTTTAATAAACGCTAAAATTCTAAGATAGTAAATAATAGAGTAATAAATAAGTCAAGCTAGTCTGCATCGTTGATTCGAATTGGATGAAAAATGTACACAAAACAAACCCTACGGGTTTTCCACCAGGGATTAAACAGATGTCGATAGGTAAGCATTGTGTGGTGAATGAGGATTACCTTCTAGTATTGCCTAAGTTGCATTGTTACATGTATTCCTAATAGTATTTGCTGTGGTTGGGAGCTCAACTTTACCTAATTAAACACGCGTATTCTCCAGACGCTAACCCTACTTATTCAATTTAAACAGCAATAGTCAATATCAAATGAAGCCTATTATAATACTTCGCTAAACTGCTCATTAAAAAACTTATAAATAGCAAAACTTGTATGTCCATTAGTCGCAGTTTCAGAAAAAGTATAAAGTCTAGTTAAAATATTGTCAAAAGCACTTGTTTTAAAATATTAACTGGGAATCACATAAGTGAGATAAAAGTACCTTATCAATTAGAAGAAGACCAGGACGTAAAACTTGTTAATTTCCAGACCAAGTCTTTGGATGAGTTTATTTTTTGCATGTAGATAAATAATTTTACATAAAACCCAGTGAATTCGGGACCAACACGAATAATATTGTAAAACAGAACAGATCTTAAAAATATACATAATTTCAACTTATTTAAAAATCATTTAAATCAATGAATGTTTTCATTTTACAGTGCGTAAGAAAATACACAACTTTTTCCCCAAAAATAGCCCACTTGTGCTTTATCTTGGCTGTGCGTTCGGCTTCGGTTGTCATATCGGCAGCAAACGAAATAAATATGAACTCTGTTACTTACCAAGGTAAGTTCTGTTATTGTTATTGTAAAAACCTCGCATTTTAAGTTGTTTTTTTTTATATTACAGTCGGCAAATAGGTTGTCATTTGCAAGCACGTCAATTTGCTACGAAACATGCGGAGTTCATTTAATTTCTCTGTCAGGTTAGTTTTGTTTGTATTTTATCGTTTTTAGTCATTAAGTCGAATACTGAACCAGCCAGCGATACGTCCGTTATTTGGCAATTTATATTCATTTTGAGATATAAATTTAAGGATCAGTGCGACGACGCTTTAAACAAGAAAGTCTTACATTAGAGCTTCGTTGGGGTTTACTTTTTTATTTATTGGGATGCCTGTACCGAGCTTATGAGGAAATTTATTTACCGTGAGTTTCGATTAATCGATTTTTCTAAATTCAAACCGTCTAACGGGAATACAACAAATCCTATATTCTGTGTGGTCTTTCCTTTTGAATCGAAGTCATCTTGTGTTTAAAAATATTTATTTCGTTTGAAGGTTTGTACCGTTTACTAGCAAAAGATTACGTAAACAGGAACTTATTTGTAATAAACTTAATAATATAATTAAGTGGATGATGATTAACGTCGATATAATTGGCAATAAAAATAAAAACTATAGGATGTAATCTCTAAATCGTGTTAAAATATTTAATTTTGTTTTATTTATTGTGTGGTTGTCGAAAATACGATATTACACAATATACTTCTCCAAGTTGATGTTTGTTAAATATGGTTTTAGAACAAAGTGGTTGTAAAAAAACCCATTTATCTGAAAGAGTTACGCAATCCCCATTTAAGCCAAGTGTCTCAAGAGTGACGGACCTCGTTAATATCATGCGCTACAGAAGAACATCCGATGAAACTATCATATAACATCGAGTGAGCGGATGTGTGGGGGCGTTGCTGGGCTCGAGAGTGAAATATGATAGCGACGCCGGTCGCGAAATATTGTTTAGTGGCAATTTATTTGTCTCTTTAAAACACTTTTAGGCGTTGTATCCTTATTATTGAGTAGGTACAAGTTTCCATTTTCATCAAGTATCCAACAGGGCATTTGGAGATGTTAGCATGGTGAACGCTGTGTAGACCCTTACTCCCGTCTTCGGCAGGATGCTTAAGGCTTTTAGCTTGGCGGACGTTGCGCAGACGATTATTTTTCTCCGTGTCTCCGGCAGCCTCTTAAGAGCTCTTGTTTTGGTTGCCGCCATGGAGAAATCGTCGTGAGTGCGGCACGACGCTTAAAGCTTTACCGTTGGAGAACACCGTATAGACGGGTGCTTCTCACTACTCTGCAGGACAATCGCAAGTCAACAATTAATCATATACGTGTTCTTACAACACCTGCAGATCAATAATTCTGATAGACACACCAGGATATAACAAACACACCCTTTAAACTGTCGCAATATAATGTTGCTCGAAAGAAGAAAAAAATTCAACAAAAAAGTTTGTGTTGTAGTATCCAATCACAATTGACTCTCTATGGTTGTCAACTCTTTGCTGTCAACAAATTACAAAGTAATCTATTGAGTGCTGGACGCTCCTACGTCCGCCATTGGCACCACAATATAGGTGCTGGTCAATGTTTGCCTTTCATTTTCTGATGCGAACGTAGTGTTTGCTTTCTCAAATAAAAATTCTTGGACAATTTTAACGCCCCAGTTCTGCCAACCACTTGATGCCAAATATTCTAAAACTTCCGCGGTTTCTTGTATCTATAGTTAATGAGATACTTACCTATAAAGTGGCCTTTTGCGGGTTCTACCTTTTCTTGAGCACCGAATGCAACAGCTTGTTAAAGAAAACTTTATACTTAAAATTGTTAGAATAATAATTTCACAACTTTTTTTCCAAAAAAATGCTCAACTTCAATCAGATTCAAATTCATGAATTTGAATTTTTAATTAAGTTGCATTTTCTGTATAAATTCAAGATATTTTTTACATTCAATAATACTTTATGTTCTTTCACTAACTATTACAATTAAATCTAAATTATAACTTGCGTGTAAAGTGTAGCCTTCTCTCCGTGGGCAATAAAAATGCGGGATCTGAACTTTGTATAGAAAATAATGTTTTCCTATGCATATTTCTTTTTATTTGCTGAACTGTCCTCAAAATAGCTAATCTAAAAAAACAACTGATTGCTCGCGCTCACTTTTGTTACGTTAGTGATCGCGTGGGATACTATGGTATCCCACTCGCAATAATAGTATTTAACGACTTTTAAAAAATTATTTTTGATTGTTTGTAATATATAACATGAACATTACAATTATGACAGAAATGCATTACAAAAAAAAGTAGCGTTAATGTTTATTACAATTTTCTAAATAGGTAGTCGCATTTTTCGCCTCACTCCTAGTTTCTGGCAATTCAGCGATTATATTACGTGCAGCTGTTCTTTTATTTTTTTGAAAATATTATTTCTCCAGTGAGTAAAGTTATCTTTGTAAGTATCTACATTGTATGAATCGTTATCGCTACCAGAATTGATGTCTTGCTCTGTTTCCGATTCATGTTCGCTAATATTTTCTCCTCCATCTTCATAGTCTTCCAAATCACCTTCGGATTCTTCATCTTCACTGTCTTCAATATATTCTTCGTTCTCCTCAATTTCCTCCAACTACTTACACCACTGCTCTGGATTTTTACTTTGGGAAATGGTCTAAGTTTCACGAAAATGAATATATAATTGCAAACAAAAAAAAATGCATACGTAGGAATTTAAAATGTTCAAATCGAAAGATATTGTTTTAAAGATTTCAAATTATCAATAACAATCGTTTATACAAATAAGGAAGCAATAATAAAATAGTAAAAACAAAAATTACATGAAAAATACCTTACGAACAAAACTCGAGCTATAAAAATAAAAATCACGTTAGTGATCGCGCGGGATACTCAGGTATCCCAAGCGTAATTTTTTTAAGTTGTCAGCTTTTATAGCACTGGTCACTGATAAGGAATAAGGCTAACTAAGTCTACAAAGTAAGATGAAAAGGTACTAAAATGACGAAGGCATAATATTGTGCCATTTGCCAAAAATTTGCAGAAATACATCACTGGGATACTATAGTATCCAGCGCGAGCACTGGAGTGTTAAGATTAGTTCTTTTAGGGACAATTCATCAAATAAAAAGAAATGTGCCTAGGAACACATTATTTTTACAAGGTGCAGATCTCAAATGTGTCCTTAGCACAAATAGCTACAGGTCAAAAATATGTATTTTGTGTTTTTCATTAAGTATGGCTAACATTTAAAAAGCATCTAGCCGAAGACTTATTACGGATAAATTTTCCTTTGTGCCCGCCATCGCAACAACGAACAACAACTAATGTTGCTTTGCCAGTACAGAAGAAGCTCTTCATATTTAAGAATTTTATTTTCTTACCTTCATAATTGGTTTGTTTTAGTAGGTCTTAGCCCTATCAAACGATAAAAGAGTCCTTATACATGTAGATAAATAGTTAGCAGGACTGGCTCAAGAGTATGTGGCGACCCCAGACCAGATTAGTTTTCAGGGCCCGATCTTTTTACATTTTAAATTTTTAAGCTTCATAAATTTTACTAAAGGGGCATGATGCGCTTTTAAGAATGTTGGTGGCCCAAAGCCATTGCGCTCCTAGACCGGTGCCTCTAGTTATAGAGTAGTTATAAAGTAGAAAATATAAAAAATAAAAAGAAAGTTTTTGTTCAACATTATTAATATATAGACAACGCAAAAAAGTTATTAGAACATGTTATTTATTTTTATTATAACCTGATCAACACCTAGTAATGAAAATAATATCCTACATAGTTTTAATATTTATTATTAAAACTAAAACAGTCACTTAGCAAATGAGGAGTTGAGCAATCACAGTTAAAGAGTTTACTTAATGTGCTCGTTCGTTCTGTAAGTACATCGTACATTAGATTTCAATTTTTTTTATTGAGCTTAAAGGCAGATAGATAGGATAAAACGCAATAAGCCTTTTATCGTCATAATTAAACTGCTAATTGTTTTATTGACTAACTATTATCTTTTTTGATACATTATTATAGCATGGCTTGCCCAGAACATTTAAATAAAAATATGGCTGGTATTAAATTCCAAAGCACATCTTGCGGAGAAAACCTATAAGTTATTCATAGTTCCAAGAAAATTGTGCAATGATTTAGAGCAGGGCTTCTTAAACTTTTTTATATAGCGACCCCCTTCAAGCTTAGGAAATTTTAAACGACCCCCTCCTCCATATAATGAAATATATATTAACCGTAGAATGACATAAAACTATATATATATTTATTCAATAGAAAAAATAAACTTTTGTAACAATTTTTTTATAAGAAAACATAAAACTATATCTATATATTCAATAGAAAAAATAAACTTTTGTAACAATTTTTATTTGTATTTATATTTGTACGTAGTGTGTATACTAATTTTAAAATTTTATTTATAATGATTGAAAAGTATCAGATCTTTGCGACCCCCTTTCAGTAGTCTCGCGACCCCCCTGGGGGTCGCGACCCACAGTTTAAGAAGCCCTGATTTAGAGTATGATAATGTATGCAATATGCCTTTGTTACCTGTAATGTGAAATTGCAATTTGCGGAACCTTACTAAATTTTCAAAGACTGAAATTGTCGGATAAGGTACATAATAAACGTTTTTGATCCTGTTTAAGCCAGTACGAGAAGGCGAAATTGTTTAATAAAAAAAGCACACGTTAGCTTTCAGTTGACGTAGCAATCTATAAATTGGTTAAAAAATTTATTAAAGTTAAGTGTTATTAAAAACATGTTTCAAATATCGATAAGTATTATGTGTCGTGCAAAAAACAAATGTTTTGTTATCGACTTGAATATTAAACAAAAGAAATCTATCATTCATGTTTACAAAATGCACGCACTCGCTGCCGTATTGTTTTCACTTGGTAGTTTCTTTTTAAATCGTTGTTCGACAACGCATGACGTCTTTGAAGGAATTTTACCAATAACATCATATTAAATTTTTATTCACAAATATTTTAT
This sequence comes from Elmis aenea, assembly GCA_947652605.1. NCBI lineage: Eukaryota > Metazoa > Arthropoda > Insecta > Coleoptera > Elmidae > Elmis > Elmis aenea. The sequence continues at coordinate 68,035,929 of OX393576.1, read as the reverse complement.
TTTTATTCATATATTTACATTCATTTTCAACTTCAAAACATTCGAAGTATGTAATTAGATATGAATATTTGTTGGGTAGATCTTGCCGTTAAAATATATGCGTTTATTAACTCAAAAATTAAAATTACAGAGATTAATGAAGCAAATATTTCAGTGAACTCACATTTTTTCTAGGTGAATTCGTTTATGTTTTATGACAACCAACTTTATTATTTCTTGTGGGCGCAATTTTTGTTATTTACATAATCAAAAACATTTTTTTTATGCATTGATGTATCACACATGGTATTATACTTCTACATTCATTGTCAAATTTTAAAAAAAAATGCGTATTGGACTACAACCACGATAAATCAGGTAGGCTGGTCGTAGCAATTTTTGTCGCTACCATGACAATCAATCAAAAAACCAAAAATTTTAAAAGCCTATTATGTACTTGTTATCGCAAAAAAATTGTGTAGTTAAACATGGGAGAAATTATTTACATGCAAGGTAGAGCTCTAAAATAGTTTTGTATTGAGCTTCTTGAGTTATAGGTCGTCAAAAGTCTGTCTAACATTTTTAGCACTAATCATGGTTACCTTATAAATAAGGATTCTGAAATAATCAAGTCAACATGGTGCTGTACAAATATTATAACCATTACAGTCAGGTAGGTGTACTTACTAAAACGTTAGGGCGTCATAAACAATCAAAACTTATAAGTGAATGATAATGGATTGCCTTGAATCAGTGTTTGGTTGTGGGACGACAGCACAAAGCACTTTCCTGTCAGGGTTCTCTGGAGTGTCTGATATGCATTCCATTTCTAAGTGGTTTATGCCTGTACTGTGCAGACTGAAAGCCTTTGTGTGGTAGATGTGGAGGAAATAATTAAAAGTTCATTAAATTTTGTTAGTGTATGAAAGCAACTTCAGAATGGTGATTTATGGTTTCTTTATAACGTATGGAAATAATAGTGTAATTATTGAGGAAAAAATGTTTTCCGTAATAACAATTTGTAGTAAAACACTTATTTCATATGCCGCATAGTTATACAGGGTGACCCAGATTACATTTCCAGCATGGGGATCTTGCTTATTATAAGAGTCAAAGGTTTGTTTAAATTAGATGAATTATTCCTTTGTATGAGAGGAGCCACACGATGAAAAATTGAATCTGCAATACGTCTTCCGGTGCAACCGGAAACAGACTCACACTTTGAAATTTTAAATGGAACACCCTGTATATTTTCATTTTCCAAAATATTAGGCCTGTTTTATACGTAAAACTAAGATTTTCTGAGATATCGCGATTTTATTGTTAAATACTAGGGTAACATAATATTTTTAAATAGGCTGTGAAGGTAGACGGTGAATTTTTTGCTACAATAAACTTAATTCTATATTGAAATTCGGAACTTTAGTAAGTTATTAGTCTCACTAAGAACCTATCATATGTGATGCTACCGTCAGTTTCAGTATGTATTTTAGGTTATTGTGGTCTTGTTGATTTAATAATTAGTTTTGCTTTCGATTTCCAATTTTTTGCGTCCCCTTATGGGGTACGCCCCAAAATTTAAGAATCACTTAAACAAATTTTTGTAACATAAACTAAAGGTTTATATTTTGAGATTAGAGAGAGTTGCAAGGAAAGAAATCCTTTTCTATAAGCCATCGACGAAAACCTTGGAATATTTTTAAATGAAAATATACAATGAACTTTAGAACTTTTTTAGAACTTATTCATAGCACCAAAATATAGCAATAAATTTTGTAAATTTCAATTTAATACAGTTACAGGTTAAATAACACAAATAAGTTTTCCGTCTTATGTACATATTTGACGCTACCAAAATTAGAAATAATATAAGGAAGTTGCTAGGTTACAGGATTTAATTATAGCGCCATTAGCCAGTTTAATAATACACATATTACCGTAAGCACCTTCTTTGGATAAATTTGCGCTGACGTAACATAACAAAAGCTTTTGTTATCTGCATATTTTCACCGCACAACACAAAACAAAGTTAACTTGATCGATAACGTTAATAATAATTACGTAACAGTATATGTTTATGTTTCAAAACGCTTTAAAAACCATAATTGGTTCAGTCCTCACCTTTAATAGACAATTTTTGTACAGTGTAGAGATAGATTCATTTGCACAGCTATATTTGTTTTCTTTATAGAAATAATAAAATGTCGTCAATTACATCTATTTTGCATGCTTATTTTACTGAAACTGTTTTAATAAACCAGAGAAGCAGTTTTTATTATTAGTTTTCTCATCGTACCACTATATTGTAATATACTGGATAAACTATGTACATACTCGTACTAAATTGTAGTACAGTATAATAATAGTATATTACATAACAAGAGTTGTAAGAAGCATATTACGCACGAAACCGCGTAGCGGCGAGTGCGTAATTGCTTTACAACTCGTGTTATGTAGCTTACTTTTTCTACGATCACATAAATACATACGATTTTAACGGCTTTTTGACTAACATACGTTGTCAATTTTGACGTAAGCCTACTTTGACATTTCCACACGTGTGTGTTTTGCTTACCGTGCGTTATAACTCACTTACTATGCATGCAGGCTGTATGGTAAGAGTCATTTACATTGGTGGTCGTAGAAAAAATACAAATATCATATAAACACGAGTGAATTCTTAATTATTGTTAATCGCATAGGCGAAATACGAAATACATATGTTGTCAAAAATTATTTCCGATGATCCAAGGCACAAGAGGAAATATTTGACAACATGTTAAGTATATCGACTTATGTGATTTTCATTAATTCCAAGAGTAGTATTCTTTATTATACCACAAATAAATCGTGACATTTTTATTTATTTATTGACAATAATTGTATTGTATTGTGGCGTCTCCAACAACCTTATGCTATGTTTTTAATTAAACATCTGTAATTGATTGCTAAGGTGTAGAAATTAACAACATAATTACTCTTATTAATCAAAGGCTTGCTACATGATTACAGTTAATTAAGCGTATAAACTTACATAGAATAATTAATATAGTAAGTGATATTATCACAGAAATACTTTCAACTCGTAATTAATGCTGAGAAACCATATAGCGTTCATGCAAAGAACAATTATTGTCTTATACAACAGATCCTTGTTCTTACTACTTCGTGTTTTTTTTGTTTGTAAATCATGTAAACGCAAATTCTCACTGTGTTGCCAAACATTATCTCATAATCGTCAAAACCTTAGTAGCACTTGCAGTTGTTTGACGTTTACAAGTTTGGACGCGAAAATATTAAACTTATGTGTACCCTTGAAGAAAAGTATGCATACAATTGAATCGTGCGTTAGACATTTACAGTATTTTAAAGGTAAAAGTTTATGTATGTCCCTGCATAATAAAACACGAATAAAAAGTTGAAATTGGCTTTTCAGCACAAAAAAAACGTTAGGTACGCAACGAGAAGTGGTCTGAGGGTAACTTAGCGATCACAGTACGCTGCATGTCGTTCGGTTCAAGAAGAAAATTATAAGAGATAGGTAGGTGACAAAGCATTGACAAAAATAGTAACGGAATTAAGGAGGTGTGGGAAGAGGCGGACAGGTAGACCAACAACCAATATGGAAAAAAGAATTGAACAACTAGCCCGCGAATGAGGGAGAACAGTTAAAGAGATGAGGGCGATGACGGCAGTCAAGAAGGAATGGAAAAGATGGGTGGAGAACCCTCAAAAGCTGACGCCGTAAGGCAAAAGAAGATAGAAAAAGAAGAAGAAGAAGGTGACAACTAAAGTGTGAAGAGACTGGTTAGTGCACATAATTAATATAATCTGAAGAATATTGATACTATGCATCAAACTATACCTACCTATACCGGGTGTAATTTCTTTAGTTTTGATTTTAGACACATAAGATTTTACACAGGTGATATATGCAAAAAATCAGATTTTCCGAACATTTATATACTTTTGTTCCATTTTCGGTTTCGCCAGAAATAACCCTAACTTTGTAATTTCAAATGAAACCACCTGTATATTTTTGCATTTTTGGAAAGAGAGAGCAAGCAGTTGAACCATTTTAGTTAATTTTTAACACCTCAAATAATTGTTGGACAAACATTAAATGTTTTGTTAAGTGTGCTGTGACCTGCATTAATTGTATTTTAATATTTTAATATTTCGACCAAGTGTCCGAAAAACGTTTTTGTAAATTTTAATTGACACTTGAGAAACTTTAATAAACTTTAAAGGTTGCGAAATAGGTTTTTTGACAATAAGTTTTTTTAATGAAACGGTAGTGGCTTATGCGGTTATTTAAGTAAGGCATTTTTACTTATTAAAAGTACCCTTTAAATAGTTTTATTTTTGGCTACTTAAGCAATCTGCAATATTCAACAATTATTAGTTTATTATTCTGTAAAAATTCTATTTTAATGGAAGGAAAATACAAACATCACTAAACTTTTGTACCTACTATGAGAATAAACTTCCTATGATAAAAAATGCATCAACATAACTTGAACATATATGTTCACTAACAACAGGTTAAAGTTAAATTAAATCTTGATTAAAGCGGTTATTATTTGTTCTTACATTTTCTATCTACAAGTTTTAATTTGTTGGTGGGATGACAACAATATATCATAAAAAACACAAAAGAAAAACTTGTTTGTCATTAGTTTCTCGTACGTGGTGGTTTTTAACAAACTTTATATATGAAGTAACTTTCAGCTTAATTTTATGTTCAAGGGTTTTACAAAAGTTTTGACGGTCGCGTTAGACTAAATTTATGCACAGCAAAGTTTCTATTTTTAAAATAATCTTGCCTTAATTTACATTTTGAGTAAAGTTTTAAGTATTTGGTAAAACTTAATTACTAAGACGTAATATCTAAAAAACATCTTTCGAAAATAATATTTCCTGATAATAATTATTCTGTTTGTTCTACAAATCTACATCAATAAATACTTTAAGGCATCTAACGTAATGCGATTGTGGACCAATATTTATTTATACAGGGTGACAATTATCTACATATCGCACACCCAGTTCAATACCGCCGTAACTGCAAAAATCTTTGTCTTCGAAATATGGTGGTATTGCATTGCTAATCATGTTAACTATGGAGTGATATAAAGCCACATGTAGTAAAAATATAAAAAATAGAAGGTTAACGTTGTATGGCTTTATAGTATAACTCTATAGTTAAAATGTTTAGCAGTGCAATGCCGCTGTATCTCGAAGACGAAGACTTTTGCAGTTACGGCGGTATTGAATTGGGTGTGCGATATGTTGTTTGAGTAACTTTGTTATTATAAGATTTACAAAGTCGGTTAAATTGGCAAAGTTGGGCAGAATTTCAAGACAAATTTAATGCCATTTTGACCTACACCTTCAACTTTTTCGGACTTCTACCAATTCATTATGGGAAATGCTAGGATTTACTGATAAAACCTAGGTTTTGCCAATTTTCATACTTTTACAGTAACACATATACTTAATACAGTAAACAAGAATAAAGACTCGAATATAAAAGAAAGCTGTGTATAAGTTTATTTCAAGCACATATATCAAGCTATTAATATAACCAAGCATAAAAACTAAATACTTACGAGGTCAAATTTATATTAAGTACTTTTAAACACGCACAAGTAAGAAATTACTTAGTTACCGGCAAAGGTTTGTAGTACAATCTAATGTATAACAACTAATTTATTTATGTGTGAAATATATTTTTTAAACAAGGTAAAAAATAGATTGAAGGTTACTCTAAACGAAGGCTATAAAATTTGCACTGAACACTACACTACATTATTTAAACATCAACTGAAGGCATTTATAAAAATAATGAAAATGACTCAAAAAGCGCCTAAATTTCGAAACAATGAAAAATACATTTTTCTTATTATTTCACATGTTTAGATTTTTCCTTGTAAATTAAAAAATATTGTACATACCATCGGCTGTCTACATTTGTATAAAAAAAAATATTTTCTTCAAAAACATGAACCTCTGAAATATGGTATGTTTTGGTTGTGTGTCGAAATTTTAGCTGAACATTTAATCATTCTTACTGTAGAAGCCAAAGTCTTATGATGAATTTCAAAACGTGACATCATATACCGATAATTAATTGAATGTAAAATAAGACAAAATTAGGCTTATCAGTTTACATCATCAGTTTTCACCATAATTTAATTAATTAAAGTTTTCATTCAAAGCTTAGTTGCTGTTACCCAAATAAGTATTTTAAAACAAGGCTTCGGTTTGTGCAAATGTATTAAATATTTAAACACTATTTGAGAAATTCATTTAAAACTTACTTCGTTTACTTATACGCCACAGGTTTTCCTTGGAATGCTTTTGAAGTGTTTGTTATCACTCAAGTAAACTGTTTTTGCATTAAAAATTATTAACTATAAACCTAAAAGTATTTCACCAATATCGATACGGTATATTAATCTAATATTATTTAATAATATAGATCCTTTATAAAAAAAAAAACATTTATAGGATTAATATTAATTTAAAATATTTTACCAGTATTAAAAAATGTTGACATCTCTATATTTTCCCAGTATTGTATGTCAATTTTTAGCCAATGTTGACCCAATATTTTGTGCTACTGGGGAAGTCGTTTAACTTAGACAAAATATTCCTATTCTAAACAATCATTCAACCATGATTTAATTTCTTGTAAGGTATGAAATGCGATTTCGCTAAATGGACACTATAGTTGACTCATTGTCAGACGGCGTTAATCAGCTAACTCTTTTCTCTTTTCAGATATGTACCGGAAAGAATATTAATTTAATTGGTTTTCTCAAAATAAATTAAAATTGAAAACTAGGGCGCAATGGAAAAAAATAGCTTTAATTTTAAGCTAATTACAAACGAGATAAAAAAGTAACAAAATAAAAGTTGTTTTAATTAAATTCATTCATGACTTTTTTTAAAGTTTAATAGTTTATCTTAAACAACTTAATCGTAAATTCTTCAATTAAAAACAATGTTACTATAAAGCGTAATGTATTTAAGTTTTTAAATTATAGAACATAAAATGAAAGCAAAATTTTTACACGAAATTACTGTTTAAATAACAATTTTGATAAACCCTCAACGCATAAAATTCTGTAATTCCTTAGGGAGCAAAAGGCTTAAAGTCGTAATATCCTAAAGGAATAAAATGTTTGTAATGACGTATTCTTATACATTTCTTTTGCGAAAACAGGATAAGTTTAGATAGATCTTTAAAAAAAATTGTATAATATGTAAATTTATCTCATATTTATGCCAATATCATCTAGAAAAGATTTATGTGTTGGTTTTACCATAAAATAGCAATAAGACTGTCTTTTTAATATTAATTGCGTACTATAAGTTATAAAATTCTATCTATCGATATTTTATTTGTATTTTACACAAAACTTGAAACATTCTTAACAATACACTATACATATCAATAAGGTTTTTTTTTTAAGTCTGCAACGCTTTTCGGTACTTTAAGAGCCCATAATATTTTCTCGATTGAGAATACTTTTATTGAAACAGTTAATAAAAAAGTGCGTTATAAATTGCTCAAGTTTTTTCAGTTATCGTAAACAAACTTTACAAATGCAAAATAAAATTGTGGAATTATTTATGTCCTTTAAAAGGCAGATCTGGGTGTTCGTCTTTTTTGCAGTAAATTATCTTTTAAAATGTATGTTCTATGTTAGGCTGATAAAAGAAATTAATATAGTGATAACTATGCCCCTGCAAAACAAAACAAAAAACAATTGAATCGGTGACGTAAACACATTCAACCATATTTATAGTTCAGTTTCACCAAAACACATAAAATGGCCATTGAGCATCATACTATGGGAATGGTAGTTTGGAGGTTTTAAACTTGGAAAGAAAAAAAGCATAAATCAGTTTTAAAATCTTAAAAACGCATTTCACGGCACATTAGGCTTTCACACTTAAACCGATTTATTAATTTTAATAACTCACAGATTATTAATCATCGTGCCGGCACGCAGAAATCTTTTACGATTCGTTTGTGGTGAGATTCTTATATTTTTCAGCATCTCCACTTTATTTTCCAAATAATGATGATCATTGTATTAATTCACATAATCTTGCATATTTTTCTTTCACGTAAGTACTAACAAGGGAGGGTCACGATATGTTGTCGCTAGAATCTGATTAAGGCTGTGTTTATTGCATCAAGAACATCAAAACTAAATTCTTTGCAGAGTTATACGTGCCACTGGCCATTTCCTTCGGAAAAATAGGCGAAAAACTTAAAAGTTGAATAATGAAGGTAATTTTCGCGATCGCGTTGGCCATGAAACCGTCAGAGATAAAATCGATAATTCTATTTACCAATGCGCGCATCCTTTGCAAGTAAAATGGTGCAAAGTTTTTGAAAAAATCTTAAACGGTTCCAGAGAACCCACCACCTACTTAGTCGGCAAACACATTGTGAAATATGTTTTTGGATTAAGTATTTGTTGAATTTGACTAAATATTACACCTTTAGCAATATTGTCATCATTCAATTGACAAATTTAGAAATGAAATTTATTAAATGAAAATAACTTTACACAGCAACAATTTTATGTACACATTTTGTTTAAAATTATAAGACACTCAATTTCACTCTTCTCCTATTTTGTAAATAGCACAGAAAGTTTAATGGCTTAGAATCAAAGTAGTCACAAAGAGGAAAACTTTTATCATTTAAAGTTCTGACCATACAAATGCAGTAAACAGTTGCGAAGATAACGCGCCTATCAATATGAAATCCATTGGTGTGTTAAACGTACGTCAGTTCTATTATATTTACACTGTTGGCATGCAACCAAAGCTAGGTTACAGGGCATTCATAAGGATTCAGTAGAACCCGTCAACCAGAAATTTTGGATACACAAATCTTTTAAGTAAATGTTGTTTTAAGACATTTTCGTTCGTGCAAGCAAAAGGTTGACTGAAACCAGCAAAAGTAGTATACAAAATTAAATATGAAAGCAAATAATATTTGATAAATTAATATTTTATTTACTTAATCCGTAGGTACTAACAAAGTTTAGGTGCGTTAAAGACATTTTTGATGGCTTATAATGATCTTTATTGTATAAATAAGTGAGATTTTATTATTGCAACATCTAAATTTGCACACTTATCTCTAGCGTAAATCAAAATCGATTAACAATGAATCTAGCAGCTTACATCTAACACAAAAAATAAAAACAACAGCTTGACATCCAAAATTAAATTTAAGATAAACGTTATCCAATTCACCATCAAATATAATTTTCTGCTTATTTAATTTCTTTTTGGATAACACTAAAACCATTTGCTGTAATAAAAATGTTTACAATATTTTTTCAGCGTGTTAAACAATTCTTTTAAGCACTTGCGGACTTATCAACCAAAGTTTTAAAAAGCACTATTGCTACTTTTATTAATGACAACCATTTGGAGTCAAGTAACGAAATAATTATAGCATTTATAAATATATTGGCTTGCGTAAAATCCTTTATCGTTTAAATAAAAGTAGTCGTTTAGACAGCGTATTCTTAATCCTTATTAAGTACCCTTTAGACGTCCTAATATGCATTCATGCGCTAACCACGGATGTCCAAGATGTGGAAGTAACACGGGTGCTAGATGAAAAGGATGGTTTACTTTTTCTGAAAAGTTGGTAGGCTGAAAATAAGATCTTCATACGCATTTACTCTGAAAACAGTCAACACAGACACTGAAAAAGTAATCACGCTGATGTATGCATCCCTACTAACTACCAAAAACGTTTTAATATATTTTAAATATACCCCCCTCCTCCATGTAGAGTTTAAGTCTTCGATCTGCACAACCTAAGTAAAATTTGAAATCATTAATCATAGCGCTGACAAAATCATGTCAGCGAAATAATTTTAACTTTGATGTTAACATTTTTACTAGGTTAGGTTTAAGTTGATTATTGAATTTCATTTGTTAAACATTAAATTTGAAACTTCAGTACAAAAATTACGTGAAAATTTCCTTTACCTGTCAAATTTGCCTTTTCAACCAATCACTAATCTTAAGCCTTCTAGAGACTACCAATAGGGACATTATTACACGAAAATAATTTTACATTCCCGTCAGATGTTGATCCTCCTGTCAAATTCACGTTTTCGACCAATAGCAAACTCAGATTTCCTAGAAACGACCAATAAACATAATCATATACTGATAATTTATTTTCGCAATTAACAGATTTTCATGCGTTTATCGGTCGTTTCTAAGAAATCTGAGTTTGTGATTGGTCGAAAATATAAATTTGGAGAGGGAATTAAATATTTTGGTCTTGATAATTTTTTGACGAACTTCGGCGACCAGTAGCGTTACTTTAATATAGATTAAACCACACCCCTGACGCACCACTCTGACACAACTTGTAAAATTTGACATATCATACATTTAATTTAACAGGTAGGTTAGGTGAAGGAAATTTTCTGACAAAATATAACTCGTGCATTGCAAATAATCTATAATTTTTGACAAATCTTCACTCATAAAAGTTGAATCAGAAAAAAATCACTCGTGCACTTCGTGCGATCGTGTTTTTACAGCTCAACTTGCATTCGGGCATATTTATCCAAAGTTATCGATAATTTTCAATGCATTTGTTATATTACTACTGATCATTTTCACTTACATAATTTATTAAATATCTGTAAAAGTAAATTGCAACTTCTGCTATATCTAAACTACTAAATATTTATAATACATTGCAAACTAAACATACTCGTATTTTAAAACCACCAATAAACTTTCCACCGTAGTTAAGGAAAAACGTAATATGTAGCTGCATTAATACATTAAAAAGTTCTCAACAGTGTGGGTTCGTTTTTTTCAAAGTACTACACCGCGAGCTGATCGAATGGTTTACATAAGAAACTAAAACACCAAAACTTTGTATGTTAAAATATGTAGAACTTACTTGATGTTTCAAAAGACCAATATTGCCCTACATTGGCTTTTATAATGCACGTGACTTCGGAACTAAATTTATTTCAGCCTATGAACAATCCATACACTATGGTTAATGTTGATGAACTGGCCAATAAGAAAGAGAAGAGCTATATCGTGGACTCGCCAAGAATCTTGGTTGCAAGCTTAACCACATTAACGTTTTCTTAACCAAACTGTGCACATTATCATAAATTTGTGAGTTTGGCCGTAAATAAGCGTAGAAAATTTTGTAGGTATGGCGCAATAGTAGGGTATGGTCCAATAGTACAACCGATATTTTATCCAGTGGAGCAGCTACAATTTTTGGACCCCTACGCAAAATTAGATGCTTTTTAATATTCATTGTTTTGTTGTAATGTTTAGTTTATAGAATATAGAAAATCAATGTTCCACAATAATTTTCTCCACATAACTGCCATTACTTGGATCAATTACTTCCCAAAATTCAACGTTAATCTCACAACATGCAGCTTATCAATTAGAGGATATGCAAATAGCAGTGACCCGTGAAGTCAGACCGTAAATCAGTTAAATGAGAGTGGCTGAAATCGTTCATCTGAGAAGGTTGGCGCAGAAAGCGTATAAATTGTAGATAAATCTAAAATATGGAAATAGCGCTAGTTTACATCACTATTTGTATGTTAGTAGTCGACTATATTCCTTTTTTATTTTCAATAAAAAATATGAAGCTATAAATTTCGTTAATGAAAAATTTAAAAAAAAAATGCACAGGCCTACTCACAGAGAACAGGTGTATTTCCAAAATTATAGTTTCTAGGGCGGTTCTCTGAAACCTATGCAGATAATTTCAAAAAATTTGCACAGCCTTACTCACAGAGAACGCGTGCATCGAAAAGTAACGAATTTTAAATTATTTTGTACACCTGGATATTTTTTATTATGAGCGACCTCTGTATTTCCCAAGACTATAGTTTTTCGGGCGGTTCTCTGAAACCGTTATTGAAAATTTCAAAAAATTTGCATAGGCCTACCTACTCACAGAGAACGCGTGCATCAAAAATAAAAATAAAAATAATTTTACGACGTAGATCTTTTCAAACCAATAATTTTTTTTCTACCTCCTGCGGGCTAGGAAAGCCCGATGTGCTGTTGCAAGACCCTTTAGTACAATTTTAAATAAATACTTGAATGGAGTATCCAAGTCGTTGTATTTATGGTTAAAACATTGCTTTATTTGGTAAGTCATAAAGTTCATTGTGTATAAGAAATATATAAAAAATACCGAAGAACTGCGACATAAACTAGAGGTCGTATACAAACAGATTCCTTGGGGAAGTATTCGACGTGCCATAAAGAATATGAGAAAAAGAACTTCATATGTTTTGCATTCACAAAATAGATTTATCTTTGAACATGTATTATGATGTTTTACATGATTTTTATTATTGTTTACTGCATATCTTGCATTTTTACGAAAGCTGAATTGTTACTTTAAAAGGTGTATCCGTCAGTCACTGTAAAAATTTAATTTTAGAGAAAATTACCGACAAATGTTTAAAGTTTGCCACTTTATATTCAGTTTAAAAACAATGATAAAATTCCGGCTCATGTAAAACCTTACTATTAATAAATGTATATTGCAGGGGATTTTCTATATCTTTGTTTTGATCTAGTACGCTGAATCGTTGCGTGCAGCGAATGGAAAAATGTGCATTAGTGTTCAGTCTCAGTCGTATTGTCGGATTCTAACATCAACTTTCATAAAACGCTAAAATACATATAAAATATCACAGAGCTTACAAGGGATTCTACTTATCGTAAGACGAAACGAAGCAGTCAAATATCGAGACATTGTTTTTGCACGTTTTCAATTCTTATTTTTTTACATGTGCAGCGCAAAATACTGAGTGTTTATATTCTATACGAAATTTTAATGCACAATTGAGTGACTATTTTTTAAAAGAGGCATGATAGGACAAAACAAACTAAAAGAACTATGTATTACGATCAGCTTTCTTATCCGACAAATGACCTTCTGAGTATTTTTCTTGAAAAAATTAAAATCATACCAGAGTGAACTAACGATCTCTCTAGCGGCCAAAAAGTATGGCCTTTCGCTATGGTGGTGAATGCGAACCAGTAATGTATTAAAAATCTTTTTATTTGGAAAATTTGTTGGAAAACTATTTACACCATTTAAAAAAATATATCACTATCGCTGGTACACTGAAGCTCATAGAGTAGATGCATCATACTATCTTATAAGGGAGAGTCACGATATGTTGCCGCTAGAATCTGATTAAGGCTGTGTTTATTGCATCAAGAACATCAAAACTAAATGTTTTGCAGAGTTATACGTGCCACTGGCCATTTCCTTTGGAAAAATAGAAAAAGAAACTGAAAAGTTGAATAATAAAGGTAATTTTAGCCATGAAACCGTGAGAGATACAATCGAAATTCTTCTATTTACCAATTCGTGCATCCTTTGCAAGTAAAATTGTGCACAGTTTTTGAAACGCCAAAAAACGAGGCCCTTGTAAAAACGGTTTCCCCTATGTTAAACGCCTATACAAGTCGCATAGATTTAGTTATACAACTTCTCAAATCATAACGCTTTTGCAAGGGTTTTGTATTTGACGTTTTTCTCCGAGACCGTTAGAGATATTTTCAAAAACTTTGCACCATTTTACTTGCAAAGAACGCGCAACTTGGTAAATAGAAGATTTTCGACTTTATTTCTGACGGTTTCATGGCCAACGCGATCGGAAAAATTACCTTTGTTATTCAATTTTTCAGTTTTTCTCTATTTTTCCGAAGAAAATGGTCAGTGGCACGTATAACTGTACAAAACATTGAGTTTTGATGTTCTTGATGCAATAAACACAGCCTTGGTCAGATTCTAGCGACAACATATCGTGGCTGTTCCTTGTTAGATCATGTCACATATAAATGATTATAACTTAAAATGTTTATATAATCGTGTACCTAGATAAAGTCATTTACCACACAATTTTAACTTTAAATCGCATCAGTGCGTTTCTGGTACGTCAAAAATTTAACATATTCCTAAGTCATTTAATGCAGGTTAAGGTTGTTTTTACAAAAACGAGATAATCAAAGTTTATAACATTTAAGTGACACCCAGTAGATGTACGTATTTGTATTAAGATGTTATAACAACTAATTTGTCTGATGTCTGCTTAGATCTAGTCCTAATCGCATCTGTAGCAAAACATCTCGACAGTTCTGTCAGAACTATTCTGTACACAAGGAAACTTTAACTGTGTAAAAGTGCTTGTGTTACTGTGCTTGACAATAGCTTTAGCGAATCTGCTCTTAAAGTTGTACAGACAAAGCATGATTCGTATACTCAGAGAGTTGTACAAAAATTAGTTTAAAACAATTTATTGTTCTTGCCTTGTATTGTAAATTGCATTTATGAAAAAGTGTAAAATTGTTAGTTAGTGTTAAAGCTTTTAGTTTTGAAATAATAAATTGCAGTTAGTGCAACTGACGAATTTTCCGATGTATGTTAAACAATTTACAACTTTTTGCCCAAAAATATTTTTGTACCATCAAGTATAACCGAGTCATTAACGATTTAAAAAATGATTTCTATGTGGGTATAAATAGGTTGTTAATATTTTTGTGGTTTGGAGCACTTTAACTGTACATTTTTGTAAACAACACCTTGAGAAGTGTACGAAGAATGCAGAGCAGTTTTATTTTAAAACAATGTACAAGGAGTCGCATTCTTTTTCACAATGGATTTCTAGTTATTTGGTTTGAATAGCTTTGATAACCGTTGGTATACGGGCTGCACATGGCCAGTCTAATCTTCGATAATCCTCAACATTACCAGTGTCCTGACCTCTTTATTGCACGTTGAACGAATCTCAGTCCGAGTTCTGGCGACTGGAGCAATCGAAAAATGGCCGAAGATTTATGGTTACACTGGGATAACGCAATAACGTCGTCGACAAAGTCTTGATCGGTCCATTCTATTGTAAAACTGAATTCTATTCCAATATTTTTGTAGCTTTGATTATTAAATAAGAAGGATAAAACTTAGTTATGTTAAAATTCGCGACAATATGTTTCAGCCTGCTACATGATAATCTAGCTTAAATTAAGTTAGTAAACTATTTTTCTACGATTATCATTTAGTCTTTTCATAAAACAAATTTCCAGCCTTTTAAAGTTTTAAGAAATAGAATTTTGGATTTTGGGCAAGATTCATTAAATATTTATGAGTTATTCGAATTTTATAACAATGAAACATTTTTTAATATAATACTTTGACGGATTTATTTTATTCAGCTTATTTTAAAAACATCTATTTTAGATAGAAGTATAATTAAACAACTGGAACGTTTATAATAAAAGGATTCAAGTCCATTATTAGAAAACATTGAGTAGACAAATAATTTAAATACATATAATTTAGTGTCAACTTTTTATTTGTGGACAATGTAAGTTCTCTGTAATCTGATTAGTGACGTAAACAGGAGGGTTAGGAGGGGTTAGGAGGGGTTAGGAGGGGTCAGAACAGAAATGACATTTACTTGTTTATTAATTGCAAATATCACTTCTTTACGAAATCCGGGCAAACTTTGGTAATGAAATTTTTACAAAGTCAGCCATATCTCAATTATTTGCATCACATATATCAAACTACATATTTTCAAAAAGCTAAAAAAATACTCTTTCATATAAAGACATGGCCAACTAGGGTTTCTATTTAAAAAAATATAAGTTTGCTTCATAGATTTGAAACAAACTTATATGAGATCATAAGTCAATGGCGCTAGTACATTTTCAAAAGACCGCTATCAGATTTTCGCTAACTATTACGGTAACCAAGATATCACGTAAAAGATTCGTGTTTGGTCCACCCTGTATAGTAATTATCGATGACTTTATAATAATAATAATGATAATTATAAAGCCTTCATTCTTTCCAAATTACATCAAGCACCTTGCTTAATTTTAAGTAACATTTAAACAAGCCTCTAATATCTTAAGTAACTTTAATTAATAGTATTTGTTTAATTAAATACAAATTTTAAAAGAATTTTTTTTGTTGATCTTGATATTTACAGTGTTACAGTTAATATTTCAAGGACTCGGTAGTGAATAAAATTAATACTGACAAATATCTCAGCATTTCTAATATTACACAATACCAACAACAAAAAATTAACTATGCATTGACATTGTTTTAAATGTAACACAACTGGCAAATAATTTAAAAAATCTTCAATGGATTAAATTATTTCGAATAATTTGGTTTATTACCCTGTTATACAGGGTGTTTCACTTTTCCATGCGGCACTATTGCTATCTCCGTAAATATTGTAAATACAAGGTCGGTTAAATGGGACAAAAGTTATTACCTACAGTAACATTTAAACAAAAAACGAAAAAAATTTGGAAAAAACTAAATGGTGCCAATTCAGTTTGTAGTTTAAAAAAAAAATCGAACTACAATTTTGCTCTTCCACTGGAGCAATTGATTATTCAGCTTTAACAAGAGAACTTATGTCTAAATATAGAACTTAGCCTAGATTCTGCGATAGTACAAAGTAAGACAATTAATAAATGGTACAACATAGTTCCAGTGCTGTTACAATACTGATTTGAAAAATATATTTATAACAGTAATAGATTAATTTTTACATTGTATACCTACATTATTTGCTTGCATGAATGAATGCTTAACTGTTTAAACTCGATTAGAATTTCATTATAAATTAGGTACAAATGATATTGAAATGATCGCTTAAACAAAGCAGTCCTATGAGATATTAAACTTTAATACCCAAGATTTAAAGTATGAACCTCTCTGCGAAATTTAATTTTATTGTTGTTTTTGAAAAATCACTGTGGCAAAGAACAGCAAGTTGTTATATTATGAACTTATAAAAACTTGAATAATAATTAACAACAAAAAGAGTATACATATGTCTTTGTAATTAATTAACAGTTGCAAACATAAAGCGAATATAAAAACTTAATGCACGCGTTTCTATTCGCCCCAAAGTCTTAAATTTGCGCGGTTACGCCACTGAAGTAATGGAAAATGAATTTCCGTTTTAGAGCTTGTCGTCTTAAGGGGCGTTCTCACGATTCGATTTTAGTCGTTCAACTTTAGTTGATCAAGTAAAATCGACTGGAATTTTTGTTCACACGTTTCAACGTAAATCGAATCAACAGTACGATTAAAAAGGCGTCAAATGCAGTTGTCCGTGCGGGTATAGCAACAATTTGCGAATTTCTTAGCGAAGAACTTAGAGGAATGTTAATAAAATATGGCTAAAAGCGGAGAAAACGGCGTTTCTGGGTGAGACAACGACGAAACAAATTAGGTGTTTCAGAAACACTCCTAAGAGAACTAGCTGTAAAGGATGGACAAGGATATAAGAATCATTTAAGAATGTCCGTAAGACAATTTAAAGAAATTCTATCTAAAATAAATTCAAAAATTTCCAAACAAAACACTATTATGCGAGAAGCACTCCCCCCCGCAGCTTTGAAGTTGCAAATAACTTTACAGTATTTGGCAACAGGCGATTCATTCAGTACGCTGGCTTTTATGTACCGAGTGCCGAAAAATACAATCTCAAATTTCATAAAACATGTTTGTGAAGAAATATTTGAGGGTTTACAAGAATTCATTAAGATAACAAATTTAAAAAAATTAAATAAATTTTATTCATCACTCTATACTAGAGAAACTCGACGGAAGAACGGCGATGACGCGCAACTTGACCGATAAAGTTTGAACGGTTCAAACTTTTTGTTGATCAACTAAAGTTGATCAACAAAAATTGAAATATAGGTTCTCACGGTAATTTTCATTCGATTTTACTTGATCAACTAAAGTTGAACGACTAAAATCGAATCGTGAGAACGCCCCTTTACGAGCGTCTGTAAATTAAATAAACTACCCAAGGCGCGCGGGAGGGTAAACAGCAGGGAATCATTTCGTGCCCATACCCCCAACTGACGCCCAGAGGCTTGATTGCCAAAACTAAATTCGCGAACGATATTTTTCGCAAAAATATGCGTGAATAAAAAATTGAATCGTGTATGGGCGTGAGTGTAAATGAAATATTACTAGCGCATTTTACTCTAGGTCAGTACAAATAAACGATTTTCGCATGTAAAACTGACGCCATGCTCATGGAGTTGTTGAGCGTAACATTACACGATTATCATTTCTGTACGGCAATTTTCAATTATTAATTTATGAGTTAAAATTACGGATACTTTATTAAACTATGTGAGTACATTGAAACATATAACAGGTTAGTCTCTAGATTCTAGATTGTATGCTCAATAGTCAAGAAACCAGCTAGCACTAACGTGCAAAGGAACTATTATATTAAGGCTGTAATTAAAAAAGAAGGGTTAATACAGCTTTAAAGAGAAATAAAACTATCACATGATATTAAGGGTTTACCCTAAATTGTAAAATTTTATAGCCGTTTTAAAAAAAACTACAACACACGTATGTTGTCCAATTTCATCCCTTTACCATTTTAACTAAATTGAGTTGGCAATTTATGTCTCTAAGGTAATAAAATGGCAATAAAAATGTTCAACTGCCTTTTATCTGTTTACTCTCAAATTGATTAGACCAGCAAGGTACAACGGGAAAATAAAACGGAAACCAATTTGAAGGTGGTTAAATTAAGAATAAGCTGCTTGAAATGCGCTCCTAGAATAACAAAAATTGTACCGTAACTTCTTTTCAAGCGGGAAAAAGTGTTTAAGTGCAGCGTTTTTATTTCCATCAGCTCGGCGTTAACATCAAACAAATTTCAAAATAACTAAATGTTTAAAGTCTTGAATATCTCACTGTTAGTTGTTTATATATACCTACATACATTTGGTGTGGTCATCAAATGACTTTCGCCGTATAATGTGTAATATGTGTATCTTTGTGTTAAAAAAAGTCCAGCTCCAGGCTTTCTCATTAAATCTCATTGTTAAAAAGAACGTAAATCACTATTGTCAAAGTTACGTTTTTGTCAGTGTTTATGACACACCAACAATTCTTTTGTAAACAAAATCTCAAAAAGCCTCAAAGAAAAAACGCTGTACGCGGTTGTATTGACGTTCAACGGGCCTTCGACAAAATATAGCATACTGGCCTGCTATATAAGATTAAAAGCTTATTCCCTAGTCCATACTATCTACTTATAAAATCGTACATTACTGAAAAGTACTTCCAAATTAGGCACAATACTGTATAATCCAACTGTTGTCAAGCCAAATCAGGCGTGCCACAGGGAAGCGTGCTGGGTCCTGTATTATATTTAATCTTATTCTACTCAATATAAACATAAGCAAAACATGGTAACCACCAAAATGAATCGTTTTATATTGGAATATTTATTGGTGGATGTTTACTTATTTTATTTTTGACTCAAAAACTGTAGGTTTTACGAGAAGAACTAACGATTAAAAAAGTTTCCAAATAAATCAAGCTTTAAAAAAAATGTTTTAATTGCAAAATTTTGACCCACCACAAAGTTCTTATAAAAAAACCAACAGGGGTCTTACTTTTAAGCCCCCTGTGAAGGTGGGAGATGATTTAAAACATTACTGTGGGAAACCTTTAATTAGGTAGAAAACATCTACCAAATATCAGTCTCCTACATTTATCCAAATTGTGGAAATAAAAAAAAATTCTAATTTTACCGCTCCCCTATAAGGGGAAGGAAAAAAAATTGTATGAAAGACCTCCCTTAATTTTCGAAAAGGATTCACCTCCCAAACTTTTTCGATATATTTAAGAAACACCCTGTATAACAGAGTAGATTGTAAATAAGCAATGAACTTATATAAAAAATAAATAAAATTAGTGGAAGATGAATTAAACCGCATTTATTAAGAAAAATAAACTCTATAACAATTAAAATCATCACATATACTTAATATTAGCTGTTTTTAAGAAAAAATAAATCAAACCTTGACAATTTAGAAATTTCGTGTAGTTTATTGAACTGTCCATATAATTAAACAATATTAAAACATATTATGTAATTCAGAGCTGTTTAAAAAAATTTACAAATTTTAAAATAAATCTGGAATGTTATATAGACATTATTTTACGTTTCTGTTACAATTCTATTAATATTCTCGTTTCGTTTGCTCAAGGATGAACATGATAAAGTCTGGAGGAAGAGACTATTTGTAAAAGAAAACTGACACATACTATTTCACATACATCATAAGCAACGAATATTTGAGTGTGTTTGTACAGTTGTGTGTCTGTCTGAAAGAATCATAATTCATCTTGTTTCTTTGCAGGTAACCTACGAACACGGTTCTGCATGCTTATGGTGATAAACAGCTTCAGAAACATTCAACTCCCAAAGGTTTATTTGACTAACGAAATATATTTTCGATTTCTCAATATTTTGATCAAATTTCAGAAAACCCTCTGAGATTTAAAGTTTGATAGCATTCTATATTGACGTATTTGAATAACCCATCATATTGAGTAATGTTCCGTTAGAGACCAATCAAAATGTGTGCCTTACACGTTTATATTTACATGCATTTTTGAACCTGAATGTGTTTCGCGAAGGGAGTGATTATAGAGAATGTATTTTGGAAATCGAAGTAGGATCGAGTTATTAAAGCACATTCATGTTTAATATTAAAGTGTAATTACATCATACATATTTTATAATTATTAAACTTGTACCAACTGATAAAATAATCAACACTTTTTGTAAATTTAGTAATGACAATTAATGGGCGTTTTTAATACAACGTTTTAGTTTTTTTGGATTCCTGCTTTAAATTAAAAGAAAAAAAAAATTATTTCATCTTGCTGTCACATCACGTAGTGCCACCTACATTCCGGTGTTCGAGAAGGTCTCCAATATAGCTCCAGTTTGAGGTCGATAGAATGAATCCATTGACATTAATCCAAACACATTTTTGACAAATTAAACAAGAACTGAAACTATCCAATAATATAATTTTTTTTTCATTTCAACACTCAATTTTTACTTTACTGTTTAATTGTAAATGTACAACAATAAATAAACCAGTGTAACGATTCAAAATATTCTAAATATTGCTACAAAAAAATTAAGTATATGTTTATTGTTGTTTGAATTTGACTTTAAGCATGGGGATCCCGGTAACTATAATAGCTAGAGTATAGTTTTAAATTTGGCAAAGTTGCTTAATTCCGTGCTTAATAATAATCCGAAGAGAAATTGGAAATATCACAAACGGTATCCAAGAAAATTACGAAAAACCGGAAAACACGATTTTTTAAAATCTATTATTTGGATAATAAAATACTTCAACTGTGTTATAACATTGCCCAAGCAACTTTTTAAGCCGAATCGGATGGTGATCACTAACTTTTCCTAGATCGATTCGTCTTTGTTTCATGACAACCAACTTTATTTTTTCTTTCAGGTGCAATTTTTGCGTTTTACAAAAAAAGATAAATTTTTTTTGAATTCATTGTATATGGTATTTTACTTCTCCATTCATTGACCAAGTTAAAAAAATACGTTTTGGATAATAACCCCTGTAAATCAAGCAGGCCGGTCGTTGTAGTTTATGTCGTTATCATGACAACCAATCAACAAACTAAAAACTTTGGAAGCCTATTCTCTGTCATCCTAATAAATTCGTTTAATTTTCAGTTGTTACTGATTATCGTGAAAAGAGCCAACGTAAAAATGCTCCTAATAAAAATACTAATTTATTAGTTTTGTTGAATTCATCAGAAAATGCTCTATTTAAATAACCGAACCAAAACAAGATAACTTTTTGTCAATAAACCGATTTCATAACCTTAAGGCCGTTTTCACACACGACGGCAAAACCGCTACCGTCGGCGTCAGCGCTGCCGACTTCAATGTAATCAAATGGGTGCTTTCACACACAGGCGCGGGACGGCAAATTGCCGTCGCCGTCGACGGCAGCGGTTTGTGCAGCCGTCGGTGATCTCGACAATTGCGGATGCCGCCGTACTTGTTCTCATTCAGTGTTTCCATATAAGAACTGTTTTTTTCAAATAAAAACTAATCTAGGGTGTTATACGTTTTAAATGACAAATATAGAAAACTGTAATAGATAAAAATTATTTGTTTACTTATATAAAATTGTAGTCTCACATCTATGTTATATAATATATAAGTACAGGGTGGCCTATATTTCGTGAACAGATTTTTGATATCTTTTTTAATTTTCGAAATATAGCCAAAAACCGATTTTCGTCGATTTTCAAAAATGTTAAATATCTCCCTTAAACGAAAAGATGGAGGAAAACTTTAGAGACATTTTTGGCATGGTTTTTTGTCCTTAATAAGATGGCGATGTTCAATTTTTTTTTGCTCATACGAATGTTGATATATTACAGCTAACCTTCTTATTTTAAATGGCAACCATAGTTGGCTGTGACATAAATCGAAAGCTTATTTTTTGCACTTTTCAAAAATATATAATTTGCTTATGGTTGCCATTTAAAATAACAAAGTTAGGTGTAATAAATCAATATTAGTATGAGTAAAAAACAATTGAACATCGCTATCTTATTAAGGACAAAAAACCATGCCAAAAATATCTTTAGATTTTTTCTCTATCTTTTTGTTTAAGCGAAATATTTACCATTTTTGAAAATTGTCGAAAATCGGTTTTTGGCTATATTTCGAAAATTAAAAAAGATATCAAAAATCTGTTTACGGCAATGAATTCGTGTCAAAAAAAGAAATCTAGACCACGTGCATAGTTTTTTTTCTATCTCTGATAATTACCGAGGTATGGGCATCGAAAATAGGCCACCCTGTACAATGTACATATATGTTGGGGTCTATTAAACATTCTTCTAAATATTTTTGGTAAAATTAAAAATTACGAAATACTTTTAAAACCCCCTTTACAAGAACTGTTTGTTTATCGTAAGATTTCCCCTAAGCTGGAAAATACCCACATTAACAAACGACACCTTCAATTCTAGTATCCTGGTGCTTAATACTTGTTTGTAATACCTAATTGCACCAGAATATCAAACGTA
Source organism: Elmis aenea (assembly GCA_947652605.1). Taxonomy (NCBI): domain Eukaryota; kingdom Metazoa; phylum Arthropoda; class Insecta; order Coleoptera; family Elmidae; genus Elmis; species Elmis aenea. Next base: position 68,012,924 of record OX393576.1, on the reverse strand, counting down.
TTGGTACTGATTCGAAAGTAATTAAAGAATTTTGATTGATGTTCTCTAAGTTTTTTAAACAAAGTATAAAAACTTCCTTCCAAATATCGCACGCTTAAAAGGGGATGAACCCAGTATTGTCTTTTATTTTTATTACTTCTGTACTTCCTCCTAAGGTTAAGTAGCCCAAGGAGATGACTTATGTTGACAGCAGCATACATCTTTCTATCGTCACAACTAAAAACAAACTATTCAGCGGCAGCGGTAATGCCGTCGTGTGTGAAAGACTCGGACTTCTGATGCCGCTACCGCTGGCGGCAACGGCAGCGGTATTGCCGTCGTGTGTGAAAACGGCCTTAAGGTCAATTAATGTAACCAAACGTCAATTAAAAATAACAAAAACGTTTTTGAGACACTTTTTGTCATAACAAAATTTTATCTAGGTCACGGCACACTTAATAACAAAATAAAAATTGCCTCAAAAAATTATTTGAGGTTATAAAACTTAGCCAAAATGATACAGTTGTAAAAAAAATTGTACAGTCCTTCAAAAAAATGTAAAAATTTATACTAGATGGTGTTACATTTCAAATAAAAATATTAAGGTGATTTTCGGTTTAACCGTAAATGGAATTTTAACTAAAAATACATGTATTTAATTCCTGGAAAGCACCACTTAAAGTGGATGCATCAAGCAAAAGATATTAAGGCTTTATCAAATACCAGTTACTTACAGCCTGTATAATAGTCGTATATTATCCACATGCAATATTCGATAAAAAAATAGGCTTTGAAAAAACAATTCAAAAGAATTCAGAATAATACGTTTAATTCTAGTTTCATATTTGGACTGTACATTTCTATCGTTTGCCAAATTAATTAGGAGCCCTAAAAAAGGTCCGGCCCGCAGTTGTATTTTAAATTCACTTTCGGGCTCACGGCCTAGCTCTTTCGGAATATTTTCTATTCCGACATTTTAAACAAATTTATAAGGGTGAGGCGCTAGCTCTGGTTGTGAGCCTCCCAACTTAAAAGCACCTCAGACCTCGAGAAGGTTTAATACGGCCCTGAATATAATGTGCAGTTATTTTGGCGGAAACAAAAAGTCGATAATATTATTGATAGCGTAAATTACTGTTAATTTATGTTTTTATCGTGAAAATGATTGCGTAATTGCTACGTTTACATTAGTAACGCACGAAAGGGGCTACACAATATCGCGTTTATAACTATAAAGCTTTTTGAAAGAGTGCGGTGCGAAAATGGTGCAGGAAGCAAGTTTTAGCTCTTAACGTAATACCTGAGTAACATAACCGACCTTCTCTGAATGGGTCAATTAGAAAGGGTGGACTGAAATTAGCTGCTTGTTATGATGACTCCCAGAGGCATTCCTTGGTGAAAATGTTACGTGCCTGTTTACTATTTTGTGCTATTAAAAGGGTTTCTAATATCATGTGTTGAGAAACAAATTAAGCTTGATTTTAATTGGGTTCTTACTTGTGCCTTGTTATGAAAAATTTTCAAAATTTGTGGATATACTCGTCACGTAAAGGCGTGTTAGTTATTTATTTACACGATGTTAATTGGTCTAAAAATTGGTGTAATTATAGTACTTAATACACATTCGATTGCAATGTTACCCAGGGCCGGCGTGTGGAAATTTTTCTAGTTAGGCAAACGCTGATTTTGGCACCCACTGCCACTTTTTTCAACACCCTCTACCCCCCTCCACTCTTAAAGATGGGTCAACTTACTCGCTAAAATCCACGGATGTTGATAATTGTATATTTTTCACCTTTTAGATTCCAATTAAATCCACTTTCAAAAATGTATTTAAAAAAGTATACCTTAACCAGCGTTTTTCAAACTATGGGTCGCAACCCAAAATTGGGTAGCGTTAAATTTTTATTGGGTCGCGAAACGCAACTGTTTTGATAAAAATACAAAAGAAAAGACAACAATGTCGTTATCAAATTAAGAAGTTGAATTATATAAAAAATGTAAATTTTTACAATTTAAATTTCTGTTTTAAAATGCTTTAAAATTGCATTTCTAAAAGTATTTTTTCAAAAATTTTCTTGTTGGGATGGAGACCCCCTCCCCGCGTCCCTTCCCCGTGGGCACTTTGAGCAAAAATTTGCTTGGACCCTCTCGACTAGAGCCCTATGGGTCGTACTCTAATTTCTAGAAAATTGTTTGGGTCGTGTGTTTAAAAGTTTGAGAAACGCTGCTTTAAACCACACGTTTTTTATTTGCAAACGTATTTTTGAACATATTGAACAAAATATTAATAATCATCGATTTAACAATGCCAGTGAAAAAGTTTCATTAGCAATACTCTTCTCAATATGCCTTCTGAATAATTGGTTAAACTTTTAAAATAATACACAGGGTTTGTTTTCTTCGACCCGTTTAGCTAAATTAAATACAAATAAATCTTTTTTTAAAGAAAACGCTGTATTTACTTACACTTTTTCGTAGATAATTTAATTGTTTTTCAAAATATACCAGATGTTTTATGTGTAAAACCAATATTTATCGAGTTATTGCTGCTTTACAGAACAGAAACTTGTCAGGCGAGAAATTAGCCACGAAAATTTGGATGCGTTACATCAAGACTGTGATTATTTTTTTTTAAATTATCACTGGCGATGAAACCTGGGTGCATCATTGGAACATTCCAACAAAGCAAGGGTCTATGCAGTGAATGTACAAAGGGTTTCCGCCACCAAAAAAAGGCGAAAACGCGGTGTTCGGCGGGAAAATGATGGCAACGGTTTTCTGGGACTGCGAGGGGATTTTTTTGGTTGAGTACATGAAAAAGGGCACAACAATTACCGGTGGTATATAAAGAGACCATTAAAGATCTTAAAGCTGCTATCCGAGCGAAAAGACCTTAAAATTTTGCTGAGAAAACCATACTGTTGCAGGGTGCATAAGGCTCGAAAAGTGCGACAAGTTATCAAAGAATGTGGGTTCCAGCCCCCTTATTCCGTAACTTTTAAACACCAGCGTAAACACCACGCGTTAGTGGTGACTTCCCAATTCGGGTAGTTGATATTCCGTTTCTTCTGAGGACCAAGGATGAACCCTAACCGTAAATGCTAGACGTAATTCGCGTGAAACCGGCTCGACAGCCGCGTTTAAGGCTAAAACCCTGTCATTTCGACTTGTTTACTCAATACTCAATAACATTTAATGATTGGGGGTGAAATGTTATATTTAAGTAAATTTTTGGAGTGTTGTATTTGTGTTGAATTAAAAAAGAAACTATTTTTAACAATAATTAAGTGTGTTGGATATAAGTAAATTTAGGAACGAAGCGACGAAATAGCGCTTTGGTAAGTACAGTAAATCTTTTATTTTACAAATTGATATTAATTTTGTTACATTTTTAAATCCGTAATAATATATTGTGTTCATTAAAAAAGTAAATAAATACCTCATGTAAACTAGTAAGTAGTAATGTATATTATTCGCATGACAGTATATTGGTATTTTTACATTCTTTCAGAATGATGGCCCATCTAACACATATTTTATGGTGGAACGAAGAAAAGAATAAACGCAACATTAAGAAATATGCAAACGTAACTTGCGAGATGCACAAAATTATATCAAAATTAAGTTTTGTCATATCTTTGTGTATTATTCGCCAATTTTAATTTCACAGTCCAGCTTAATATATAAATAACATGGTATATTTGTTTGTAACGTACATAGTGCAATAAATAAATGAAATCAACTAAACAAAATAGAATTACTTTACCACATCACTGGCCGAATTTAAAAAATACCCACCCAAAGTGCTGACGACCATTGAAACAAAATTAATTCAGTAAACAAACTATAAAATAAGAAACTTAACAAAATCGTTGTGTAATATAAAAATAGGAACAAAACGCATCAAAACTTTAAAAAAAAACTACCATAAATTCTTTAATGTAAGACAGAGTGTACAAAGTTACATGGCGGTAATTTTTAAACAAATACGCGTTAAGCATATTTCAGTTGTGAACGTGCGCAGTAGGATTTTCTGTACTAACTTTCCTAAAATAGTAGATACAGGTTTTAACTTGGGTAAACCCGCCGTGAGTTACCACCGGTGGGTTAGAGCATCGCTTTTCGTAGAAGTGGGTCATATTAACAAGGTAGTAATGAACTTGCATTTCCGTTAAATCCAAAGTTACAGAATCCAGCTGCAGGAGTTGAGACATCCACCCTTTAGTCCGGATCTAGCACCTTGCGATTACTATCTTTTCCCTAAGTTGAAAAAACACTTACAAGGGCGGAGATTTTCTTCCGATGATGATCTGAAAAATACTGTTAACGCAAAAAATTTTTTTTGAAGGAAAGGGTTATTGCAGAAACGTTGGAATAACTATACAGATGTTGAGGGATATATGCAGAAAAATTTAAAAAAATCATTACTCTCTGTCTTTTTTTTCATGGCTAGGTAGATTACATAAAAATCACCCCTAGTAGGTACTTGTTTACTCCTGATTAAAGTAAACCAAACTAGTTTATTTTTTAAAACAGAATTAATAAAACCGGTGCTGGAGACTTGTTTTAAACAGCTCATCATTTTTCTTAATACTGATACAAATAAATTATTGACGCTCCTCCTACACAAGTATACTTTATTTTCCTTACAAAAACATCCTCGTAGTAAATAAAACACAATTGTAATTTGCTACAAACACCTTGGAAACGTTTAAGCATCATTAGATTTTCTGATTGCGTCAGTATTCATAACTCATAAATAATCTCGACAAAACCTGTCGATAATAAAACACAAATAACAACAGATAATAATCTTCATCGAAAACAGAACAAATATAGAAGTGTGGTTTTAATGATTTTTAATTTTAATATACGTGCTCGATAGCTTTACACCATTCCCATTGTTTTAAAAGTTGATGTATGCGCATAAATCTAACAAGCAAAGTATGCTGGTATTTGTGAAGAATAAATAACAACTTTGATGTCTGCAACACCAAATTAAAATTATGCAAACAAAAACAAAGTGTGACAAATGCATACAAATAAAATAATACGCACATAAATTAACTGCAACAATTACATGTATAAATTGCAACACAAAACACCATCAACTGTAGTAAAATTAAATTGATAATTTGTTTGGATAAACAATAGTGAAATGTTAAATAACAACAGCTAGCCACGATATTAATTTGTTAATGGGAAAATGTTATTTTATTTGTAGCTAAATCGATACATGCGAACTAAATATTAATGCAGCAATAAACTAACCTTAAAGTTGGGTCACGATGGCAGTGTTAAATAGAAAAACTTCACTCTCGCTAGAACTACAACGACCCTAATTAGTTTAATTCACAATACGCATTTTTACCGCCATTAAACACATACGCGTAGTTTTGTTCTGGACCAAAACGAAAACAAATGTTACTGGATTGAAGAATTTAGTACTTACTTGCTTCACAATATTCAAACGACGTAAGATTTTGACTTCTTAATCTAGTTTTTCATGTATTTATTTTTACAAGATGCCAACAAGTGTGTACGTTTGAGCTCAATGAAGATGTGTTTACTGTTTTATTTATGATGTAACTGTTTATGACTAAGTGCAGCCGTAAGGGGGAATCTAAAAATATTGTTTGCCAATAATCAAACTTTTTTTAAATAAGTTTAGCAACTGATCCATTTCTTTTTTAACAGTTCATTGTATTATTTGCATTTGCACTTATTACACCTTATCACGTTAAATTATAATATTTGCAGATGTCACCTGTTGAAGCAATAGTGACTGATTTATGCGCAAATGTAATAATAATCGAATTATAACCATAAAGGCAGCGCTTGTCAACCGAGACCCCCGGAACCCTAGGGATCAACAAGAAATCGCTAGGGGTTCCGCGGGAAATAGTGAATGAATAGGCTAATTATATGTAAATGTATTTGTAATTTTCTTTCCCTAAAAAGCTACAGAAATCGGCTTCAATTTTCTATCTTTGATTTTTCATTTCCTTAATCGCAAAAAAGTTATGGCAGGACAATGTTGCCTCTTGAAAGATCAGACTGTCGCTGAGCTAAAGATAAATACAAGAGCTGAGCACACTAAACCGACCATTGAGCAAAAAAAAAGGTTTATGTCAAAACAAAGCATTTATTTGCACTTTTACATGTAAAATAGTTTTTATGTACAGGGTGGTCCACATATAAGGGCCACTATTGGGATCTCGTAAACGGTAAGAGCAACAAGAAGTTTAAATTAGACAAATTTTTCCCCTTTCTAAGACCTATACAGTCTTTAATGTATTAAAAAAGTTTCATGGCACGCTGGATAATAAAGAAAAATTGAAATGGCTTTTTTTTTTTAAATTATTTTGTTCCCAGTGTACTCATTTGAGTACGGTTCATAAAATATTTTTTTTAAGTTCAATTAGTTACATATAGGTGGGAATGTTTAGTACCACTTAGAAGTACACAGAATAGGGAATAGTAGATTAAAATTTTAAACCTAAATGTTGCTTCTATATAGGAAAAAACGTCACTTTACTTTGTTCTACAACTGTGCTATTGTCACTGTGTACTTTGTTATTAATTTTTATCTTTGTTTTAAAATATAAATTAATTTCTCTGCTGAAATTTGTTACTCAGGTATGTATGTTTTACAGTTATTCATGCAAATATTAAACAAAATACATAGTGTGATTTTTTTTCATAGTTACTTACTGGTGTACTCATATGAGTACACTGGGGCATTACGTTGTTAGGGCTAAATTTGCCCTTAGGATCTAAAGTTGTATTGGACTTACTAAAAGTAGTGATAAAACCGGCAGACCATATAATATTTGTCGACAACTTGTTTACAAGTCATGGTTTGATGAAAACTCTTATAGTTAATCGCACAAAAAAAAATCCTTTTTTTGATCAGCAACAAATGAAAAAAGAAATTCGCGGTTGTTTCCAATATAAATATGACAAAGAACATTTATTGCTTCTGGTAAAGTGGAAGGACAATGGACAATAGTATTGTGACTATAATGACAAATTATGATAGGATACATCCTCTTTCCAAAGTGAAACGTTGGTCTAAGTAGCAAAAAGAAAAAAATTGATGTGCCCCAACCTTGTCTCTTTGCCAATTATAATACAGCTATGGGGGATGTAGACTTGCTAGACAAATCTGTAAATTATTATCAAGTGTCCATCCAAGGTAAAAAAAGGTGGTGGATTCTCTGGACCCATATGCTGAATATTACAACAGTGAACGCCTGAAGGATAAATCCATTAGCAGGTAGAAATATTGATTTACTGAATTTCATACGGTGTATTAAGACATCACTTAAGAGTCTTTAAGAAAGCTCAGCTTTCTGGGCATCCACGCACGGTCCCAAAAAGTATTATACAGGATCAAGGAGGACATTTTCCTAAGAAATAATTGATAAACAGTTGCGCTGTAGCATATGTCATCAACGAGCAAGGTGCATTTGTATCAAACGCCATGTCACACTGTTTGGAAAGATAATGTTTCATAAAGTTTCATAGTGAATACCAGTTTTCGATTGTAAATTATTACAATAAATTAATAAAAAATAATATAATTTTTATTTTATTTGCCGCCGCTATGTTCCCGTTGTACTCATATGAGTACGTGCATTTTTTTCACTTCTTTTTGAAAATATTTTTGAAAAACTTGCATAATTTGTAGTTAGGACATATTTCTAATAATAAAAAACGTTTTATTTAAAAATTTGAAAAAAAAAATGTTTGTGGGAACAAATGGGTTAATACGTTAATAGCTCGGTCACATTTAATGGTACAAAAATATTTTTCGTTAAAAAATTGTAGATTTTGTTACGCACTGTAAAATGAAAACATTCATTTGTTTCAATATTGCTTAAATTCTTTGGTAAATAACAAACTTGCATTTGTTTAAATGAAAACCATAGTGGGCCATGGCCTCAAAGACAAGTATTTGTTTTCCTCTATTTAATAATATAAGGCTTAATGTATTTATTTTGATATTTAAGCTTAAAACAAATAACATTCATTAAAAAGTCCCTATAAAGCTGTAGAGTGCCATGAATTTAAACAATATTGAAATGAATGAATGTTTTCATTTTACAGTGCGTAAAAAAATCAACTTTTTCCCGAAATATATTATTGTACCATCAAGTATAACCGAGTTATTAACGATTTAAGCAAAATTCCCAGTTTGATTTTTGTTTATTAGGTACCTATCGTGCCAAGGAACTTTTTTAAAACGTTGAAGCATCACTGAATAGGTCTCAGAAAGGGAAACAATTTGTCTAATTTAAATTCCTTTGTAGCTCTTACCCTTTACGAGATCCCAATAATGGTCCTTTTATGTGGACCATCCTGTTTATATAATGAAATATTCTACCTTGGCTGATTTTATCCACCTTCATTTTTGTCTAACAAATAAATAAGTATCTACTTTAAATTATTCCTAAATAGTTAAATATATGTACCTAATAGCTAACATTCAGTTGTACAGAAACAATAATTGTAAAACCCTTTGCCACATAAACAGTTTGCTTTTTTCTCACGTGAAGCAAAAGGAAACATTGACATGGAAAAGAAAAAATACTCACGTCAATCAGTATGTTACAGTAACTTAGTAATTGTTTGAGAACTGTGTTGGCGTTTACGTTGAAGTAAACATGTCTATTTTTATAAATCAGGATAGCTAATCGGAAGAGAAAAAGGGATAATTTTCTAACTGTTTCGCGTTTTCGTAGAAGTTCTAAGATTTGTAACTAAAGAACTTATCGTCCTGTGGAGTGATAGACCTGGTTGCGTGCTCCTAAAAAAGTATGGATAAACACGTAAGATGCTTTTGAACAACTAAGATAAAAGAATGTTATAAAGTCCTTTTTTTGACTTCAATAAATTGCAATTTTAGCAAAAGACGCCCAAGCGTCGGTACCTCCATTGCAATCTATACCGCATATATGGATTATAACATTAATACCGTTAGATAACACGCCGTATAAGACACACTAACTAGAAAAGTATTGAAGTCCTGGTTCTAAAATTACCTGGGCATGTTTAGCTAACATATTCGAAGCTGTTTTTGCCAATTTTAGCAAAAGACGCCCAAGCGTCGGTACCTCTTTTGCAATATACACAGCATATATGGATTATAACATTAATAGCGTTAGATAACACCCCGTATAAGATACAATAATTAGACAATTATTAAAGTCCTGGTTCTAAAATTACCTGGGCATGTTTAGCTAACATATTCGAAGCTGTTTTTGTCAATTTTAGCAAAAGACGCCCAAGCGTCGGTACCTCTTTTGTAATATACATCGCATATATGGATTATAACATTAATAGCGTTAGATAACACCCCGTATAAGATACAATAATTAGAAAATTATTAAAATCATGGTTCTAAAATTACATGGACATGTTTAGCTAACACAGTCGAAGCCGTTTTTGTCAATTTTGGCAATAGACGCCCAAGCGTCGGTACCTATTTTGCAAACTATACCGCATATATGGAGGATAACATTAATACCGTAAGAAAGGTATTCTATACCAGCGGTCCAGGGACGCCCAAGTAGGACGTGAAGCTTCTACAGGAGGTATGTGTCAAATGTAACGCCCGGAAAAATCTATTGGTGAAAAGCAAGAATCGAAAATATTCGCACTAAATATTTTTAACACTATGTTCTATGAATAAACAAAGTTCTTTTGAAATGGACCAATTGACAAGGGGTACATGACGCTTCACAGTTAGGCCAAGGGGTACATTCATGGAAACTGGTTCAGAACCGCTGGTGTATATAATAATTGTTACGATCACGAAATTTCGGTAAATTTGCTTGTTTTATTTAAAATGTAAATAAACCACAATCGTAAAACATCATCCAATAGAACAAATTGCGCTATAAAATAAGGGCAAACGTAAAAAACTTTATTGCCATATACACTTAAAATATTCTATAACATTAAATGAGGCACGATATACCGCCTGCTTCTCGGTTTGCATAAAATAACGTACAGTTGTGGTTCTAATACAACAATTAACCAACGAACTGCCCTAATAATCTTGCGTATACACATCAAGTGAGCTAAACTACTAACACTAAACGTATAACGTTGATAATAAATTATGGCTCATCATGCTCAACACAATTCGTAGAAGCAAAATGAATTTATCTTCGCGCTTTTGAAATCATAAACCATAATCCTCGTTAACTAAATATTTACTTAACTTTAGTACTACACGAAGTTCGTCTATGAAAATTACTTCAAATTATGCTGCACACATTACAGAATCCAATACGTAATTGCGTTGCAACATATCAGATATTTAAATAACTTGAAACGGATTTGTCTGTAATGTATGCAATGCAATTAAGTTGAATAGATTTAGACTGCTTTGACAAATTTAAATAGCTTTACGTGATGAGCAAGATGTTTGCAGAGAGTAATGGTTATCAAAAGTTAAAATAAATTGGAGCACTTTCAATGAAAATATAAAATCGACATGAACATTACACAGTTATATTTTGTTTTGATAATCTAGATTAGTTTGATCAGTGTAAGTATATTTGAATAATATACAGTTTAAGGGTCTTATCTATCAAATAAAATATCAATTCCATGGAACAAAATTACATTTTTTCCAATTAATTTATGTTTGTTTTATCATTAGTAATTATTATGGTCGATTTAAATATTAGATTGTAACATTAACAATGCTCACGCAATAAGCGATACTCGATTTTCATTGTACAAAAATAAAATAATAATATATGTCGCATACGATGTTAGATTTTATCAGAAAAAATTATAACAAATGCAAGGCTGAACAAGTTATCTTAAATGTTACGAAGTCGATTAAATTTGGGCAAATCTGGGTTATATAGCGATGAATTCGATCAGTGGATTAGGAAAGAGGGTTTAGAAAGGTTCGCAGTACAGGGTGGTCTATTTACGTTGCCAATACAGGGAGGGTATTTCGGTTATTATCAGAGATAGAAAAAAAGTAGGTACGTAGTCTCAATTTGTTTTTTCCAGAGGAACTCATTGCCTTAAACAGATTTTTGATATCTTTTTTAATTTTTGAAATATAGCCAAAAACCGATTTTTGGCAATCTTCAAAAATGTTGAATATCTCGAAAAGATATAGAAAAACTTTAAGGACATTTTGGCATGGTGTTTTGTCCCTTATAAGATAGAGATGTTCAATTTTTTTACTCATATAAATATTGATATGTTACACCTAACTTTCTTATTTTAAATGGCAACCATAAGCAAATTATATATTTTTGAAAAGCGAAAAAGCTAGTTTTCGATTTATGTCAAAACCTAAACCAAATGGCTCTGGTTGTTTTTGCGTTTATTAATTCCCCCCTCCCCATTAAAGCCATACGCCAGAATTCAATCCTAAATTGGTTTTTCTAATAACGTAAAAGTTGACAAGTTAATAGAAAAAATAATTGAAAAACGATTTCGGTTTTATTTTCAGAGAAACCAATTTTTAAAGTATTTTTTATGCGTTTTTGGTGATAATCTTAGATTTTGTGATAAACGTTTCGTCATATTTGGATCATCATCATTTGTTGTTGCTTAAAGGCGTCGTATTGGATTTTTGCATTAATATACAGGGTGTGTAAAAATTGGCGGAAGGGCTACAGGGAGCGATGTTCTTCGTAAAATTCAAAGTCGAAAATCTTAATACGAAAATGTTGTACCATGCTTCCTATGGCCTCAGGAACCATTTAAAGAAAAAAAAAATTGGCAACATTGCATACATTGATTTGCGTTTGGACATTTTTTTATCAGCAATTTTTACTTAGGTATTTACATTTTTTGTTCGAACTGAAAGCCTTCAGTTCGTAAACATAGCTGCAAACTTTTGGGTATCGTAAAACACAAACAAGAAATAATTACGAGAAAAACAGAGATGACAGCTAAGGACAATGTTGCCATATGTATTACTGTCATTAAAATCAGTGATTTACATATTTTCAACACCAATTTTTGAAAGGAAGAACACAATATCTAGGAAAAGATACTATTCGAAATCTATTTTTATTCCAAATTGCAGCTTTTTCATTTGCAAGTATTAAATAATAACGCCTATTAAAGGACTAAATGTCAAAACTTTGAGGACCTCTTGCAGACACAGCAAGCGTGGTACAACATTTTTGTATTAAGATTTTCGACTTGGAATTTTACGAAGAACATCGCCCCGTGTAGCCCTTCCGCCAATTTTTACACACCCTGTATATGACAGTGAAATATTGGGCGCGTTCAGCCGACGCAACGGTTGCCCCACACCGTAAACTAGTTCAGTTATGTTTACACGTAAGAGAATGCCTGTACGGATAGTTGACAGTTGATGTTGATGTAATGACGTTGCTTTTTGTTATGACATTTGTAATAGAGGTTATGTTTACCTAATGTGAGTATAATTGCAGGGCCGTGTTTAGGGGGGGGCGAAGGGGGCGCTCGCCCCGGGCGCCGAAATCAGGGGGCGCCAAAATCGCCATTGACGTCTTATTTTTTTTTGGAGTTATCTACGTTACGCAGTACCAGCGCGAAATTATTTTGTGTCCTAGGCAAAGTTTATTGGCGCATCCCTTCTTCCTTAAGTCCTTTTATCTAAATTGTAGAGTGTTATTAACAAGTAAATAACGTACGGCGTATGAGGTATAGATAGCTGACGTAGCGTGATAATGAACCCAAGAGCGCGTCAAGTAATAGTGATAGTGTAAGTAAGCACATTAAACTAATAACTGTGTAGTGAATTAAATTTTAAAATATAATCGTATAAATAAAGTTAAATAAAATAAAATATTATCCATGGAGAAATTTTTTAAAGCGAGTGGTAGTAGTTATAAAAGAAAAAGAGACAAGGAAGAGAAAAACAAAGAAGAAGGCGGAATATCCAGAACGTACAAACTAGTAATCAGATCACCAGATCAAGCAAAAACCAAAGGTTCAACGGAAGAAAAACAAATGGAGGCATTAGTAAAAGTAATTAACCAATTGGTGGAAGAAGTTAAAAAGATAAGGGAAGAACAAAAAGCATTTAGGGAGGAATTTAGTGCAACAAAAAAAGAAAACGAAGAGCTTAGAAAAAAGATGCTTAGCTTAGAAAACAGAATAGAAGAACCAGAAGAAAAAAAAGAAAAGAAATATAAAATTGTGATAAAGGGGGCAAAATTTGATGAAAGTAACGGTACAGCAGGTATCGAAGAATTTCTAGATCAAAATTTAGGAGTCAAAGTAAATATCAAACAGATGTATGTGGTGGGTCGAAAATATGGCAAAAGTATGACAATAGCAATGACAAGTAAATAGGAGTAAAATAAAATAAAGATGATGCAGTATAAGAGCAAATTAAAAGGTCAAAACGTTTACATAGACAATGACCTAACAGTAAAAGAAAGAGAAATACAAAGAAAAATCAGAGAAGAGGCAGAAAATGAAAGAAAAAAGGGCAAAAAAGTCAGAGTAGCTTATCAAAAACTCATTGTAGATAATAACATCTGGCTATGGAATAAAGAGAAAGAGGAGCTACAGCAAAAAACAGACCCAAAAAACTAAGGACGGAAAACAAGTTACGGAAAAAATGGCACGATCACTACACGAAAACGGACATGAATAAGGAAAAACAGATAGCAATCAAAGCATGAGATACTAAAAATTAAAAAAATAGAGATAAGAAAGACAAAATGAGAATAGGTACTTGGAATACCAGAAGCATAAAAAGAAAAGAAGAAGAAGCGATCATGGAAAAAAGTCAGCACAACACAACTCAACAGTCCTACAAACAGTAGAAAGACTCACGACTAAAAAAAATAATGTTCCTTAAGTTAAATGTTTAACTATTGAAGTATTTATTTATTTATTATTAAAAATATTACATGTGCATATTATGTTATTTTTTACCAAATTGTATGTTCCTTAAGTTAAATGTTACCTAATTATTTATTTATTATTAAAAATATTATATGTGCATACATATGTGTGTTTTATAAAGTGTTTTTTAAAACGAGCCCGATTTTCCAAGCCCGAACAAAGTAGGCCCGTAGAAACTTTTTTTTTTTTTTAGAAATGGGGCGCAATTTTTCGTTCTTGCCCCGGGCGCCAAAACACCTAGACACGGCCCTGTATAATTGAATTTGTGTTTATAAGTACTGAAACTAATTGATTGCTTATCAGCATAAAATCATTTAAATCTATTTGCTGTCCGGTACTCATTATTAAGTGGTTGCAGTCAGTCACGATGTAAAAATCACAGTTAAAAATGAGGTTAAGTAATAGCGTTTACTAAAGTTACCAAACAAATTTTATGGTGGATACATTCGCCAACAGTTGCTAGTCACCAAAAGTAAATACTGTCCGTCCGTTCAGAGTACTAAACAAGACAACATACTCAACTGTTGCGTCGGCTGAACGCGCCCAGTTATTTGATAAATAATAAACGTTGGCTTTGTTTAAAAAAAAAAAACAAGCTGGTTGACAGATAAACAATTTCACTTAATATATGTAAAGTCTTGACGTGTATGTTCTGTGGTCTTGACGAGTAAACATGTCTTCTGAAAGGCAAAATTCAGACGAACCGAAAATAATACAAAAGGAAAAGCCATATAAAGTCGGAGTGAAAAGAATATTGTATTTGCCGTTTGAGCCTGTTTGGTATATTCCCATGTTAATATGGGCAGGTTGGACAATATTGTTTAACGTTTACAATGCTGGATTCGGCGACTATCACGAATTACAGAAAATGGATTGTAAGCTTTTTTTCTGTATATTATTGCAATTATTAGAATATTAGTACTCCTATAATATTACCAACTGGCTAAGCCAAAAGCCACTTCAAAGTCTTTTTATTTGTGTTTTTTTTTTAATACAAATAGTAGTGGAATCTTTAATTAGAAAATTATTAACAAGTGCAAATAGTCTTTTTTCAAATTAGGTATAAAAATGACATTCCTAATGGCCACCTTCAAATCGTTTACAATTTGAACTCCTTTCACGGCACTTGTGACCAGGGACTAAAAACGGAAAAAATTTTGTTCATTTCGTTTTCGTTCTTTTCATTCCCACCCATAAAATTTCGTTTTCGTTTTCGTGAACCGAAATTTAATAACGGTTAAAACCAGTTTTACGGTTTTTTGTTTTTTCTTTCTTTCTTTAGTCGCCATATAGAGCACATTTTTTTCCCGAGTCACCACCTCTTTTTTTTTTTACAAAATTCAACTTGTGTTGCACGAAACTGCAAGTAGGGGAAAGCCCTGTAATAAGGGACAATCTATGTAATAGGAGACGTGACACGGTAATTTACAGGAACTGGGAACAGGTAGGTATCTAAAATTTGGACAATATGTACTTCTACTAAAGGGTATTATTATATGAATATTTCAGCTTTGTATGTCAAACGGTTTTTCTAGAATTTATTTTGTTAAAAAAAAAAATTTTTTTGTCTCTTATTACCGATTCGTGGTATTAAGAGACAAAGTTTATATATCTCATCATAATAGTGTTCTAAGGTTCTCTATGTAATAAGAGCTAGATTATAACCTTGTAAATTAGCCTGAAAATTTGTATTGACCTAGTTTTAAAAACAAAAAAATTATGTGTGGTCAAAGTTGTGATCAAAAAAGCCTATTCAAAAATTCAAACAAATATTTGCAGACAAAATTAAAATACAGTTTTATTAAAAAAAAATACAATAAAACATGAAGGTTACTCCAAATTTATATAAAAAAATAAAAAACAGTCTTATATATTCTTCAAAATTATTGTTTCAGTGATTTATACTTCGTTTTAAAGCCATATAATTCATGCCATTTAATAACGAATGGACTTGAGCCACAAAAATCAAGTGGACCATAAAAAATAAAATCATTTTCTACTGTCGCTATGTCCGCTTTCTTTGGCCACATAAATTTGTCAGTTTTATCGAAGCGTAGAAAACTTATTTCAGTTTTTTCTTGTTCAAATATTTTTGTAACCTGTCCGACATACCAGTCATTATCATAATAAACACCGTAATAGTTGCCTAGTTTAATATTAAGTTTTTGTAAGTCTATAGTTTCATCGTCAGATCTAAAACTAAAATCCTCGCTTTCAGTTTCGCTTTCCAAAATGATATCCACATTTTCGTCGTCCTCAGAAGATGAATCTTCCATTATTTTGTGTTGTACTTTCTTTCTTTTTAATATAGATTCCTTGGGTAGTTCTTTTCTGGCCTTTTTAATTTGTTTATCTTTCTTCTCCCTTTTAGGTTTCTTCGAGTCTTCCTTCTCTTTTAATTTTTTTAATGCTTCTTTTGATGTAAGAATATCACCAATGTTGTCAGTTAATTTTATTCTTTTGGTAAGATGATTTTTTTTGGTCAAATTCTCGCAAAGTTTGTGTTTAATAAAGTTTTCTAATGAACTAGTGTGTCCTGAGATGTTTGATGTATTCTCGAGCCTGTCTATGCTTGGTGTCTCTTTAACAGCAAGGGAAGAGTGATTTTCTTCATCAGCTTCAGGAAATAATTGATCTTGTGTTGAAGATGTTGAAGTTTGTTCTTGTGCGGAAGATGTTGATGGCTGGCTATCTAATGTCAATACTGGTGATGCACATAGATGGATTTGCTGCACAGCGACGTTGACTTGTTGATTTATAACTGCAGAAGTATTAGCTGGAGGTTCATCGACTTGTTCAGGATCTATACCAACAAGGCTAAATTGGCCATTTTTAAACCTCTGAAATTTTATGGTATCATACCTGTCTCTTATTACCACATAATTTTAAAAAAGTTCTGTAATAAGAGACACTAAAATAACAGTGAACTTTTCAAACTAGTTGAAACGATGTTTCTTTCACTAGCACGTAACCTCAAAATGTCTGATTTAAAAATACAATCTCGTCATTAAAACAAAAAATGACACTACTTTTTAACATTACGTGGTAATAGGAGACAATGTTCGCAGGCCCATCAAATGCATCTTTTTATTTAAATCGTATTTATCAAAAAAATAAAAGCTAATTTCTTACCCTTATATTTTGCGCGCACTAACAACAAACTAAATAATGTATTCCACCTTACTTACTTCTTCGGCACTTCACAGTTTTTAGTATACAAGCGTTGTCTCTTAATACTGCTGTCTCTTATTACAGTGCTTTCCCCTACTAGCAATAAATTTGTTAATACTGTGTATGGAGTAAAGTGAAGCTCTTATTTCAAGAGATATATTTAACTGCCTTGTGCGAGTCTTCCTAGCATAGAGGGTAAATTCGCGTTTGTGTTTAAAGAATAAAAATTAAATAGTGATCAAACCGGTTAAAACCGATTTTTATGAGAATTTCGGTTAATTTCGTTCAACGTTTTCGTTCCGTTCTCAGTCCCTGCTTGTGATTACATCACTAAAAAATTCAGATAGTTTATTTCTTCGGTAACGCGATAAGCTAACTCACTTAAAGTGTTGCAAGGGAAAAATACAAATCCTTTTAAAAATTATGTGAAATCTTTAATTGCTGACTGCGTCTTTGTTGTTGAAGTTTCACTTAATTTAACTACTAGTTACTCCTGATTCTTTAAACCTTGCAATTGATGCCCGCTACAGGTTGACTTTTGGCTAAGCCAGTATAATCAGGAGGTTTTTTTTTGTGATAAAGAATATTTGTTGCTTTGTAATTTGAAACCAAGCCTCAAATGAGCCACAGTGGTCCTTAACCAGTGGAGCACGCACCCCTTGAGGTGTAAAAGCTCCTCTTGAGGATACAAGACTGAGTTTGTCACGTCGGTATCTCCACTGGATATGCAGAACTGTAAGCGAAGCAGCTGTACTGTAATGCTTGATGCAGATCTGTAATTTTACTGGGGTGTAAGAACAGATTTTGAGAATTCAAGGGGTGCCGACAGCTAAAAATTTTAATAACCAATGGGCCAGAGTAGCTAGAGTGTTCGGCATCCGACGGAATATAAATAAAAATGTGTCCTCTTTTATCTATTCAGCAAATAATTAAAAAAAAAAAAAACTGCGAATTGTTAATATTTGAGGATGGTCTAAATTAAAAGTATTTGTAGAATATCTCATTCGGTTATTGTAGCACTAATAAGTTAATTTATTTTTTTCAAAGTGGCTGTGCGGTATTAAAAGTTAAAAGCAGCAAACATTTTCCTAAATTAACATATTTTGGATTAATTTGCTTTTATAACAGTTAATGTTTTTTAGATGTGGAACTTATTTACGATGTCTTTTACTTGTTCGATACGGTGCTGATTATCGTTAGCAAAAACTATCCGAGTCTTGATATTCCACCAACGGCAGCCTGTCGGCCGAATTTAATTATAATTATGGATATTTTGTCAACTATACCGTTAACGTTTTTTGTGCCCCGTAAACAGTTGACAACGTTCATCCGCAACTTGATTAAAACGGAAAACTTTCTAGACCTTCTGAAAATGGGAAGATTATATTTTTATTTCAACTATTACAGCAGCCTGATTGGTAGTAACAGAACCTTTTTATGTGTCTTTAAATATTTATATTATATTATTTTCTGGTGCTTCGTTACAAGTGCAGTTCTTAATACTATTCATTGCACCCATACAGATTGTATTGAAAATCCTTCAAATGGCTTATATTTTATTGGTGTCGCTACGGTTTATGTGACAGGTGTGGGCCAAATTAGTTATACGGAATATATCGAATGGATACTGTACTCTACCGTAATGATCTTCGCTGCAACCTTTTTTTTAACTCGTTTGACCATAGGTAACATTACCAGCAACTTTTTATGGGATTTTTATAACAGATTGGCACATCTAAATAAAATGACAGAGTGTTTTGCGATGATGCGTTCACTGAAAATTCCCGATGAGGTGTTCGTTCATTGCAAAGTCTATTTCGACGAGACTTGGCGAAAACGCAAAGGATTCAGCGACGAAGATCTCCCATTCGACCGTTTTTTAACTTTTGCTATGCAAAGAGAGATAGTTTTGGATGTAAGTTGGGATGCCTTAATGCATTCCAGGCTATTCCGTAAAAAGAGCCTATCATTTTTGCGTTACGTTTCTACTATAATGAAGCAAGAATATTTGCTAGCCGATGAAATTTTGATTCAAAAAAATAAATTTAAACACAAAATGATTTACATCAAGTCTGGTATAATCCAAATTTTATCGGAGAAGGATGGAGAAACTCCCGTTTTGTCTTTTTCTGGTGGCACGTGCATAGGAAGCGCTAGCTTATTTATCGGTTATAAATCAACTGTGACAGTGCGCTGCAAAACGGTTTGCGAATTGCACGTTTTAGACAGAAAGGCTCTATTCAAATTATCGAAATATTTTCCAAACGAATTTCGTAGTATGAAGCACGAAGTGGAAAGTACATTCGCCAGTGCTAAAGAGATGACAAGATTATCAATTTTGACCAGCGCCGAGGAGGGAAAGACTGGAAAAAGACGAACCACGATCATGTGGTTGAAAAATACTCTGCATCGCTTAATGGTTAAAGATGGAGATACTTTTTCGAAGCATCAACATCAGAACATATTTTTACGAGATGAAGTCAACGAGTACAAATATACCAACACACTTTTTACTGCCAAGTATTTGGACATGCTCGCGATTAGCGAGAGAATTGCTTTAGTTTCCGATACAGTATTTTTGAGGATGTCGTGTCCTTGTATATTACAACCCGATTCGTTATGTTTAAAAGTCTGGGATGTTATAATACATGTTCTTGTACTGGGCACGGGGCTTATAATGCCTTATTATGCTTTTATTGAATCGAATACGCCTTTTTGGTACGACGGTTTTGTGCTAATCATTACGTTGCTTTGGCTTCTGGACGTTTATTTGGCTGTATCTACAGCTGTTAAAACTAACGACACCATAATTGCCAATCAGGAGGGCATTTTTTTGCATCGAATTAAGTACGTCACGTTCTGGTTGGATTTGTTGGCAACGTTTCCTTTGGAGATCCTTTCGTGCCTATTGAGGACTACCACTTCGACGCAGGCAACGTCCTGTACATATTTGAACAAGATTTTAAAATTGTACAAGATTGTAATCAAGTTTAAAAATTTAGAAGAAAGATATCATACGGTCGCCATGACTATTCGTTTGTTACAATATGGTTTCGTGTTGGTTTACATAATTTATTTGGGAACTTGCATATTCTACGCTATTAACTGTTTTGATTTTCAATGCGAGGTGGAACACGCAGTCGAAGAAATTTGGTATTTATTTACTGTTACGCAGATGATAACTGGCATCGGTTTGAATAGCGTCATCGATAACCGCGAAGAGCACAATCTGATTAATATTGTTTTCATGTTGGTGTCTTTGTTCTTTTATGTTTTATTATTTACTAGCTTTTCTTCATCGTACTCCCTATTTATACAGAACAGAAATAAACTGCAAGCTGTTGTCCGCGAAGGTGTCAGTGTGTTAAAACGTTATAACATAGACTCGATCTATAAACGTCGTTTTGTGCATGCCGTGAACTTTCAGTGGTTCTGTGAAAAAGGATCAGTAATGTTACACTCCAGGTATGCCCTGGCCAACCTTCCGATCGACCTCTTCAAAACTATAACGGAAATAGGCTTCGCATCAACAATAAATAGCATCCCGTTGCTGCAGCACGTATCAGAAGAAGTTGTTTATGAATTATGTACCATAATAACACCTAAAATTGTTGGTAAAGATGGAATTATTTGCTATACCGGAGATCTTGGTGGGATGGTATTTATTATCGATGAAGGTATCTGCGGAGTTGTAACCCCTACCGGTGAAGTAGGACAACTTTTAGGGCCGAAAGATTACGTAGGTGTCGTAGAAGGTTGTTTTGGTATACCAATGATTAATACCGTACGTTGTCTCACAGACATCAAATTGCTCTCGTTTAGTTTTGATAAGTTAGTGGGAATTATGCATAAATATAACGAACAACGCATAGATGTTAAGAAAATGCTAAAAGATAATGAGATTTGCTGTATACTGGAAAAACTGACCAGAAAACATCATTCAGACCTTCGTTTTATACGTACCAGCCAAAATCGAAAATTGCCTTCTTTTTACACATTTGGGTATAGTTTGAAATTAGACTCGCCAGAGGAATACGATTATTACACTCCATTTGACATGATGGATTATTTTGGATTCGTTAAGTACTTACTGCTACGGTACACGATCATTCCTAACGGTGGTTTTTTGTATAAATGGGAATTGTTCAGATGTGTCTGTTCTGTTTTATCAGCGATTTTGTTTACCAATAGCATTGCCGGTACGTGTTACGATTGCGAGTGGATATTCTTTCGTATTTTCCTCGACTTCGTAGCATGGCTGGATATATACTTGCGTCTGCACGTGTGTTATTACAACGAGAATGCAATTCTGGTATCGCATCCTTTAAAAACCGCGAGCCATTACATAACCCATGGGATGTTCCTCGATTTGCTAGCGGTTTTTCCGATTCATTTTTTTTTTAGTGGTCAAGATGCTACTACCCGTAGGCTCCTTTCGCTTATGCAACTAAATCGAGTACTTCAGATGCATCGCTACTACGGATTCTTTAATTTTATAAAAAAAAATTCGGTTCGCCCGGAATTTTTTATATACATTATAGAGTTTTTGCCTTATATATTGGTTTTGTGCTGCATAACCGGCTCCTTAATTATAAACATGACTTGCGATTTCGATTTAAACATACCAGCAAGCACAAATTTTTCGCAGGGAGTAAGTTGCGCTGCTAATTCATGGATAGCGGAGTCTCACTTTGATAAACCCATAGGTCCTGATCGTGCTCAAATCATTGGACTTTACTTTGCTACAAGCATCTATACTTTATGCGGTTCGCAAGCATTTACAGTCGTTAATACAAAATTGGCCACTTTGATTACTTTTCTGTCAATTATCGGTTATTTGAATTACCTAAGGCTTATAACTAAGGTTGTGGCAATGTACACGACTCAGAGTTTCAGGTTGGTAGCTTACCAGCAAGCTATGCAAATAATGCAGAATTTCTTGGTTGCAAATAAAATACATTTTTCCTTAAACAAAAAACTGATAAACCATTTTGAATACACTTGGCGTAAGAACAAGGGGCATGGCGTCCAAAATTCAGTGAAGAACGTCCGCCCTGCGCTACGCAACGATATCTTATTCGAAATATTTGGAAAAGTATTAGCAGAACATACGATTTTCAATGAAGACAGCATAGAATTTTTTCGTTATGTCCTCGAACACATGAAACTTGAATTGGCCATGGAAGGTAGCTATTTAGCAACTGTGAATGATATTAACACCAACATGCACATTGTCTTCAAAGGTGAAGTTGTTGTGTTAGCTCCAGACGGATCCAAACTAACTTCTTTGAGCGTCGGTGGTATTTTTGGAAATCTTGATAATTACCCCATGACCAGGCAATCGATAAGCGCTATAGCTAGTGTGAATGTCGAAATACTATCCATCGAATCCGTCAAGTTCCACACTGCTCTTGCAAAATTTCCGCGTCAAATGCACAAATTTCAAAGATTCACGGCGTTTCACCTTGATTACATTGCTGGCATTAGTCATAGCCACGATGTAGTGGAATCCTCCTCGGAAACCTCAACGGAAACTTCTGCTACTTCAGTAGACATTGCGTCACAAACAAATAAACTGAAGTTTCTGCAGACATATGTGTTCGATCCGAATAGCAAGTTTATTCATGCTTGGAATATGTTTATCTTGCTTGTCGTGTGTTATTTTGGCGTTGTTGTAGAATTATACCGCATTGCCCTGTTGGAGTTCCACATCATTTTGCTTGAATTTCAGTATCTCTGTGACTTTTTGTACATTTTGGACTTTTTCATCAAAAATCGAACAGCGTACCGTGACGAAAACGGAACGTATGTGAACGACATCAAACTGATCAAAGCTAATCGTTTTCAAAATAAATATAGCTTACGCATTGCCGTTTTTTGCCTCATTCCTTTTGAAGTTTTTGCCTGGTTTCCACCTATGGATAAAAGCACGCGCTTTATGCTAGTAAACATTTTAAGGCTCAATCGCATACCTAGAGTTGCTTACGTTTATCGCTATTACACAGAAAAGATCAACAAGCTGAATGTTAACCTCTATTATTCGCGTATTAGCTTTACCCTCAAGTGGGTATTATTCTCATTGCACTCCCTTACTTGCCTGCTTTTTGTTTTTAGCTGCCTAGATTCTGAGATGAATATGGTACCGAAAATGAAGTGTGAACGTTTAAGTTTGACTGTTCTTGAAAGACTAGAGGAATACCTTAGGTACCTCCAATTCATCATCATCTGTTTTACAGCACGTGGTACGACTGTACATGCGCCTAGTTCATCTTTCGTCACTCTTTATGTTGTTGCAGTAATGCAGATCAGTCTAGTGATGACGGCCATAATTGGTGGGCAAATATTTACTGCGGTCCAAACTTTAAGAATAGCTGAGAATGATTTTACTTATTGGTTGGATCATGTAAATAGTTTCATGAAAAGAGAACAGGTTTCGATCTCTTTGATAAAACGTGTTAACAATTATTTAAGATTGCTGTGGATTTTCAACCGCGGTGCCATATTTCCTTCACTTGTGCTAGAAGCTCCAAGGCATCTCCGCGAGGCGGTCATGAACGCCGCTTTTGCACATCATATCGCGAACCATCCGGTTTTCAAAGACTGCCACGTCGATTTTATTAGACAGTTGGTGACGCATTTTCATAGTTTCACGTATTTTGCCGGAGATCATCTGGTTTTTGTTGACGATGTGAATGAGAGCATGTATTTTATTCATTCTGGCGAAGTGAATGTCATATCTGAAGATAGTTCGCAAAATGAATTTGTTGAAGCAACTCTAGTTGAGGGACAGTGCTTTGGGATACGAATGGGGTTGCTGCATTCGATACCTCAGGCTTACACTTGCCGTTGCGTCAAACATTCCGTGATATTGACTCTCCGGAAACACGATTGGGGTTACCTGCTGGACTTTTTTCCAGCTTCTAAAGAAAGTATCTACGAAAACCTTAAGAATTATACCCAATTGTAGAGCATGCACTGTTATTATTAGCGAATTGTAATAAATATAAATTACTTGCATTAAATTGTAATCGTTTCTATAAAATACGGACTTTTTAATTGAACACCTAGTATATTGTATAATTTTTAGATGTAAAATTGTATTCTCTTTTTTCACAGGAGGCTGAAAAGTGCGACCACTGTTGGCTTTTTTATCAGAACTTTTGGGTAAATTAAAATTTTGCAATTAAATTTTTTATTTAGCTTGATTTATTAAAAAACTTTTTTTATTCTTTAGTTTTTCTCATAAAACCTAAAACTTTTTTACTCAAAAACTGCAGGTTTCACGAGAAAAGAATAAAAAGAGCTTTTAAATCAATCAAGCTTTCAAAATGAAAATTAATTGCAAAATTTCAATTTCTGATTTAAAAAAAAAAAACAACAGGGGTCGTACTTTTCAGTACCCTGTGAAAGTGGGAGATGATCAAAAATATTATTATGAGAAACCTTTTAATAAGTATTTATTGATAAGTATAAAACATCTGCCAAATATCATTCTCCTGCATTTATACAAATTTGATAAATAAAATAAAAACCTAATTTTACCGCTCCCCTTTAGGGGGATGTAACTTCGAAAGAAGACGTCTAAGGAAACAATTTTATAGAAAAGACCCCCTTAATTTTCGATGAGGAATCACCTCCGAATGTGTTTGCAATATTTAAGAAACACCCTGTATAATAAAGTAATAGACTTCACACACACTTATTATTTAAAAAATGGACCGCAAAGGATTCAAACGTGGAGGCAAGAAGTTTTTGAGAATCGTTTGTCGTTTCCATAACCTTTCAACAATTTCACATCACAAAACGTCACCTGAAACTTCCAAAAGACGAAGTCGAGTATTTTCTGTAGCTTTTTTTTAACCCTTACAGCAAACACTTCATTGATGCCTTAAACCTAGACGTTCCAGCAGGTTGCATCTGTTTTTGGCTCAAAATATGTAAAATTTAATGTTTTAAAAGAAAGTGTACCTAATACCAAATCAATACGTATGCATAATTTAGCGTGTACATAAAACAATTTAAGTAGTGAAACCTAGGAGCTAATATAAATTAACTAACTGGTACATTGAAACAAATGTTTATATTTTACAGGGTGTAAGAAAATCTACAACTTTTTCTCCAAAAATATTTTTGTACCATGAAGTACAAGTTTTTGTTTATTAACTAGCGTGCCATGGAACTATTTTACCTCAGAAAGGGAAACAATTTGTCTTATACAAACTTCTTTGTAGCTCTTACCGTTTACGAGATCCCTTCTATGTAGACAGGCAGAAAGTCAAAATTTGAATGGAAATGAGTCCTTATAATAAAAATTTCAGGTTAAATAATTGTCACAATAATTATCGCAATAATTATTGCAGCAGTAACAAATTTTGTTGTTGTTAAAGTATATAATTTTCATAAACTTAGTAAATTTTACCTAACAAAATCACATTAAATTTACAATTTTTCCGAGTAGAAGTTCATAAAATAGGATTTTTGTCAATTTCGGGACTGTAAAGTAAACTTTATGAAAGTATAAAAAGCAATGAGCATTAAAGTCCACTTGCAATTGCATAATGGAAGCTAAATTTACAACATCACATTTTAAATTTATAGCCTCTAAAGTTGGGCACTTTGCAATTAGCATCAACTTCCCCAAGTCAATATAATCTAAAGAAGTACATCGAGAGGATGTGTTTATTTAAAGGTTGTTCTTACTGTAATGGAATTTATAAATATATCGTTTTCATTTATTTCTTCTTATTTCAATGAACAATTTCTTTTAGCCAACAATACTTGATATTTCAATCGGTAAAGTTCGGTAATTGGTGACCATTTTAAAACTTTATTTAACATTACTCTATACCTTTTCAAGTTCAAATTGGCACTAATCAAAATCAAATTGGCACTAATCAAAATCAAATTGGCACTAATCAAAATTAAATTGGCACTAATCAAAATCAAATTGGCACTAAACAAATTCAAGTTGACAATTAACAAATTCAAGTTGACATTAAATAATTTTAAATTAGCAGTATCATACGATTAAATAGAACTAAGTAAATAATGTTATTTATACTATATTTTAAAACAATAACATGGGCATATTGAATAAACAACATTTGCTAAATTAATTAATTAGAAAATAATATTCTCCATATTTAATGCTGCTGGAATATATCTTTGAATATGGGCTATGAATCTTGCACAATTGGCCACATTGATTGTGTTAATATGATTCTGAACAATATTTTCTAACCGGCGCATTCTGTATTCAGTTTGGAAGATATTATGCCGATCTTCTCCTGCTAAAACATATCTTAGGTTATCTGCCAAATCTGATTTTACACTAGCCAATACAGACCATGCTTGCTCAATCGGATTTAACATGGGACTGTATTATGGACTAAGTCTTATTAATCTATGGTGAAAAAGTTCCTCTTCTGCAAAAACTTCTTCAATAGAAGAATGGCAAGGTGCATTATCTATAACCATAACTACTGGTTCTTGGTATATGTTTTGGGCGTTTCTCAAACATTGTTTCACAAATTCGTTTGCTTCTGGTTTTTTAAATGATCCCCGTCTTAGCTCATAATGTATTAGACCAGAAATACCTATGCATCCAATAAGATGTATATTTGCGCCTCGGCTACCAGCTGCTACAAATGTACATCGACTTCCTTTCTTAGAACGTCCTTGCGTCCGCGAAATAAACATATTAAAATTAGTTTCGTCAAGATAAATTATTGGCAAATTCTCTGCTTGAAGATTAAGTAATGTTCTTATATATTCTAACCTTTTTGTTTTATTGTCTATACTGTTGACTCTTTCTGGCTCTCAATGTACTTGTTTTATTGTATACATAAGACCATCGAGGTGTTGACGAATACATTCTTTAGTGACATTAATTTCATATGATTGTAAAATCTTTTCTTTTAATTGCTGGAGAGTTATCTTTGGATTTCTTTCAATTTCATTTTCAAAAAAACGACGATGTTCGTCTGTGATTTTAACTCTGCGTTTACCTCCATGCTGTTTCTCTGGAACGTCTTGATTTTTCACCCATCTATACGCCGTTCTTTTTGAAACTCCGAGAACATTTGCAAGATTGCTCCAATCCCCGTTAGAATTATAAACAGCGCAAATTTGTATTTTTCGGTTTACGGCGTCAACTTTTTTTATATAAGGCATTATGAGAACGTGGAAGGGTTCTTTTAAGATGTTAATTTGAATTAACAATTAAATTATTTAATGTCAACTTGAATTTGTTAATTGTCAACTTGAATTTGTTTAGTGCCAATTTGATTTTGATTAGTGCCAATTTGAACTTGAAAAGGTATAGTTGAACAAAAAATTGTATAAGTAGTTATTTAAAGACTTTTTTCTACTACCACTAATGAAAATTATTCTTACCGTATAGCCTGCATGCATAATAAGTGAGTCCTAACGCATGGTAAGCAAAACACACACTTGTCTAACAAGATCGAAGTAGCCTTACGTCAAACACTGCCTGCACGCATAGTAACTAAGTAATAACGCACAGTAGGCAAAACGCACACTTGCCTAGAAACGTCAAAGTAGGCTTACGTCAAAATTAACAAGACAACGTGATTGCATGTGTATATTAGCCAAAAATCCGTTAAAATCGTAGGTATTATGTGTTCGTAGAAAAATTAAGCTACATAACACGAGTTGTAAAGCAATTACGCACTCGTGGAAATACTTTTCCACTCGTGGGTAATATGCTTCTTACAACTCTTGTTATGTAATACGCTACTCTAGTTTAATTTCCTGATGACTTTTTCCAAAATCAAATGAGTTCGCCGCTTTCATTCAAATTAAATAGTGGTCAAAACCAGTTTTAGGAATCATTTCATTTTCGAACTGGAACGCAAAATAATAATTTCGTTTTCGTTCTAACAAATATTTTGGTTAATTTCGTTTAACGTTTTCGTTCCGTTCTCAGTTCCCGCAATTTGGTACACCATATTCTGAGTTTTGCTTTTTTTAAAATTGCCAAAGAGACTTACAATAGGTAATGAATTTTTCTGCATTTTTCGTAATAAATGAAAACCACCTCACAGTCCTGTGTGGCGTCCAATAAAAAATATTTTGGAAATTCAGCTGTTTATTCCAGCCCTGAAATTTAGCCTATAACCGTTTTTATCGATTGCTTCTCTTAAATGAATATATTTGCGTGGAATTAATGCTATTAAATAATGTATGACATCATTTTTACATAATTTTAACAGTCAAATGTCCCTGTTTGAAAACGAAATAAAATGGCAAAGTACCGCCATCGCAATTTATATTAATATTAATGTTTGCTGTTACAAAATGCTAATAACAAACCTCGCTCTACCAAGTGAAAAATCTCATTATGTATTTTTCTTCGGTAAAACCGATTGACCTGTTTTGCATATCAGTTTTTATGAGGTTGTATTTTTTGTGTATGGGCTTCCGGCGCAGTTTGAAATTTTAGTTTTCGGTCATACATTTAACACGCACTACTGCCAACTTTACATTAGTACACATTTAGTATATGTCATAAATTCTTTGAAAGCCTCACTTAATTCCATATTTACTTATTGCAGTACGTATTAATATCGGCTTTGGTGACCAGAGCTGTGAACTGTTAGTTATTATTATTGGACGTTCTTAGTCTGTAATATTCGGCACAGATCTTTCGCCAATACCATTAATCTCTTTTCGAAATATTATTATCGAATAGAAGCGGACACAAGAGCAAATGATGTAGCCAGACGATAGACGTTAACAAGGACGTCAAGAATGTGACATGACAGGGATACTTAATAGAATCTTAAAATTAATGTTTGCGTTATTTATGTTGAAATATTGTTTTGAGTTAAATAAAGCTTTATGCTCGAAATATTATGTTATTTTTACTTATCCGCAATAACATTATTATAAATGAGAATCAATTAAATAATAAAATAATTTCTTAGTATTAACTGTTTTACAATGTATTATCTACTTAATATGCAGTGGCGTGGCTACCACATAGCAAGAGCATGCCAAACATTGGGGCCCAGCTGGACAGGGTGCCCTAAATCTCAGTTAAATAAACTCAATATGTTGCTATAAAAGTCTCCAAAAAGTACCATGAAAAACAAAGAACAATCTGAAATCTACGGAACACAAAAATTGTGTATGTTCTGTGATCTTGTGTTTCTGTCACTTTCGACAGCTAAACCAACATATTCTCCAAATTCACCATGGAGTCACAAGTTTCTTTGAAAAAAATTAAATCCAACTCGCTGGTCGAGTAGATTGCAATCCATATTAGCTGTAAAACTGCGTTTTTCCGATATACTAAAAGCATTAATCGAAATTAATCTACAATCAACAAAAAAAGAAGAGAGGGAAGAAAACACACCGCATTAAAAAAAAATGATTTTGGTTTTCTTGAAACTAGAAACATGAAAAATATGTCAGAACCATATATTTTAGCGCAATGTTTGCAACTTACAAAAAAAAAATACCCGCAAGTTTTCTCAGAACAGTTTGATACGCAATTGATCCACGTAATATCAACGTAAAAATTTCTAAAATCCAACAAAAGGAAAATCAAAAAAGGAGTCCCGCAAGGATCAATCTTAGGCCCCCTCCTATACATACTGTACACAAATGATCTTCCAGATTTTGTCAAAACTTCCCTTATACAATTTGCCGATGACACATCTGCCATTATTAGTGACTCAGATTCCAAAAACTCTGAACAAAAACTCTTTGACTGCTTAGGCCAACTCCAATATTGGTTTACGTTAAACAATTTAACCTTAAACGTCATTAAAACGCAAGTTATAAAATTTTCACAAAGTAAAATAACCTCCGACTTAAAATTTCAAAATAATTCCACAAGTATAAATGTTGTAAATAAAATATCTTTTCTTGGTATATGTATGTATTGACTCTAGACTCGACTGTTCATACCACATCGAACGCCTGTCACAAAGCCTGTCACGGTGCCCTTTTGCACTAAAAAACCTAAAAAAAATGGTCAATGCAAACGCGGCCAAAACTACATATCATGCATATGTCGAATCTAAGTTACGCTATGCTGTAATTTTTTGGGGTAACGCTAGTGACTCAGAACGCCTCTTTATTATACAAAAGCGATGTATAAGAAATATATTTGGTCTAAACTACCTAGATCACTGTAAAGACACTTTTCGTGACAAAGAAATATTAACCTTTTACGGCCTATTTATCCTCGAAGCCATCCTTTTCGTAAAAAAAAATGTAGATCTGTTCGAAGAGAATATAAGAAATCATGCAGCTAATACCAGACATAAAAAAACCTAAAACCCGATTGCTTCAAATATACTTATCTTCAAAAAAATGTAGCCTCCACAATTATTGCAATATGTAATAAATTTAACACATCACCTGAGTAGATATAATAAATCTTCCCACCCGCGAATTGAAGAAGAAATTAAGAAAAGTTCTGATTTCTAAAGCTTATTATGGAGTAAGCGAATATTTAAATGATGCTTCCTTTATAAAATGTTGTATTTAAATATCATTTTTCTGTGTTTTTTCTTTTTATTAACTATGTATATTATTGTAATGTACGTACATTATTATTTGTGACATATTCTACACATTTTTTGGGATATTCATAACAAATAACGTTTATTATTATTATTATTATTATTATTATTAATATTATTATTATCATTATTAAAAAAAGATCAAACTGAAAATAAGTCTAAGACAATTTTCAGAACTACTTATTTCTAATACGCTTGCTTAAAAACCGATTTTTCGGAAATATATACCGTTCTATTTCTATTCTATTTCTTACTCTACCGGTAACTGTGGCTAGTGTTGAGAGGTCATTCAGCAAATTAAAAATCCTAAAAGATTACAAAAGAAACGTAATTGAACAATCCAGGCTTAACATCTTGCTATGTTGGCCATTGAACGTAAAGTAGCATCAAAAATGAAACTTATAGGACTTATTAGTGATTTTGCAAACATGAAAACAAGAAAGAAGAAATTTTAAAATCGGTGAATTAATCATAATGAATTTTCTTCTATTACAATTATTCTTTTAATTATCCACCGTCTTCATGATAAATTAATTCCTTAAAAAACACATTTTCTTTTATAAACAGTTCATAAAATTCATTAATGGTTGTCGTAATTAAGTTTAGTGTTTTTTACAACTGTTGAATCGACACAGATGATTAAATTAAGCAATAAATACTATCTGCTTCAATTTGTGACGCATTCGCGAGGACTTATAATAGAGTTTACCCTAAGCTTTGCATTCCGTAGGATTAACAAGATTAACTAAGCTTACTGTGTGTACATTAATAATTTGTTTATTGTTACCTTTCAATGCACGCTGACAAAAATATTCCAGCGGTGTAATCGAATATCTGGAAAAAAAAGAAAAGTAGATTAATGCATATTAATTTAGTTATCAGATACATAAACACATCATCCTTTTAATTCTTCGGACTTAGCTGCGACAAATTTTCAGTTCTTTATACATCTGGATATTTTCATAAAAAAATAACCCTTAAATGCATAGTGTTGCCGATTAGCAACATATATTATTATATTATGTAAAAATCATAAAACTTATTTTGTCACAATTCTACTTGTTGTTGATAATTCACAACACTTCTTGTAATGCATATATCAAAAAACAATTTCATAAAGGGCAATAGTTTTTCAAAATTTATCATTAAAACATAATCTACTTTTTTTGTTTTTTTAGTTTTTAAGATTTGGAATTTTTGTTTTTAAATTAAAGAATATTTTAACATAGAAACAAGTTTCTAACAGATCAAAGTTAAGTTTATCGAATTATAATGCAATATTGTACCTCCGTACATAGCAGTAGTATAAAAATTGTGTTGCCAATTAGCAATATTTTGCATTTATTACAAATTTGGCGTTGTATATTTTTCTTGTTATTTACATAAAAAAACGTTTTATAGTGACATGCAATTACAAAATAAAACGGAATAAACAACAAATTGTAAAAAATTTGGCGTGGCTCTATGTTATAACAAAATAATTTGCACCTAAAATAAATGTTGCCGTTTTGCACATTGTTGCTATTCGGCAACATATCTTGTTTATCGTTTTGCAAAAATGTTACTCTTCGGTAACATATTTTATTTATTCTTTTTTACAAAGTTGCCCATCAACAACACATTTTATTCATCGTTGTGCACAAATGTTGCTCTTCGGCAATATTTTTAGTTATTGTTTGACGCAATGTTGCTCTTCGGCAACAATTTTTGTTTTTCAATCAAAACAGTTAAAAAATTGTGAATGATTTTTTTAACTATTTTCCCACATTCCCTACAATAAAATAAACCTAAAATATTATTTAAATCTAATTTTTAAAAATTCATGCATTTAAGGGTTAACATCTCTAATATAGGGGTAATTGTTTACTTCGCATGTAAATGTTTATGTTAATTAAAAGCTACTATACGCCTAGAGGGAAGGATTTAAAGAGTCAGATGGGTGAATTTAATTCGCGAACGTTAAATTACGGCCCGAGACGATTTAAACCAGTTTATTAAAATGGCTAAATCTAAAGTTTATTCCAAGTCTTTAGAGTTTTGTTAGTAGTGAAATTAATTTTTGTCGAATAAAATAATGATTTTTCATTTTTTTGGAAAGAAAAATTAAACTCACAGAAGATTAAAGAAGAACTGTTAGATACTATTTCGGTAAATAATTTATATCTATTTAAAATTGTGTACCAACTGTAAGCTAAATAAAATTTCCTATTTAAATTTAGCACAGCGCGTAACAACAAACTTGTAGGATAAGGAAAACAGATATCAGCCGTCAGTTTCAATCCATTTATATTAATTAGGTTATCTACGATAACAGCTGCTATGTTGATTTGGAAATTGGGAGGTTACGTTAATTATAGGAGTGATTTATGAAGGAGGATAATTCGAAATTACCATTTTACTGGCAAAAACCATGAAGATTTCCCTATTATTGACTTTCTTTGGACCGTACGCACAGCAGACAATTGCAAACTCATTTTAGTTCACAAAATGTAATTTTACCGCGAGTGTGCACAGAATGCAGTAATTTTTTTTTTTGTCCGTCCAGAAAGTCCGTGGTTTCCGATCATTTTTTAGGCAAAAAAATACATCTTTACCGGCCTAGGCCAGAATATATCTGGTTGCCATGGTGAAGAATTGTCCCTACCGGCCTAGGACAAGAAAGTACCTGGTTGCCATGGTGATGAGTTGATTTGGGGTTGGGCTGTCAAACAAGCGTCGTTATACAACCATGCGAATTTTCACCTGTAGTTTGTTAAGTTATTGTTTATTTAT
Organism: Elmis aenea; assembly: GCA_947652605.1. Classification (NCBI taxonomy): domain Eukaryota; kingdom Metazoa; phylum Arthropoda; class Insecta; order Coleoptera; family Elmidae; genus Elmis; species Elmis aenea. Next base: position 67,979,550 of record OX393576.1, on the reverse strand, counting down.
GGATGGCGACGATAGTGATTTTGGGATCATTGGCAGGCGCAGAAAAGATATTGTACGTAACATACCCGGAAAGTGTCTCGTATGCTTCCAGAACTCGCCTGTGGCTCGTTCCAGAACTGCCACTCGTCCAGTAAAGTACCACTTTCGGCCACGTAAAAATCATTACGTTATAAGACTTTCTTGCATATATTCGATCAAAAGATTCTTTCTCATAGGAGTATATAAAAAGGTTCTAAGCGTCTGTCGGCGCTGTCCGATCCCCAGACTGTTCCTCCACCCCTTCCAATCGTGCCACTGGTCCTCTTGCAGAATTCTTTCGCTCATAGCTCTCTGAATGCCCTCGTTCCACGTCTTCCTGGGTCTGCCTCGTTTTCTCCTTTCAGGAGGGATCCAGTCAAGCATTACTTTTGGCAGTCGATGATCTGCCGTCCTTCGTACATGTCCGTACCAAAATTCTTTCTCCATTCCATAAATTCAGGCCCATAATTCTCTTCATTTTTATTTTATTACACAACATATCGATTCAGATTAATTTCACTCATTTTTACGTCTCATAAACAATGATCAAAAATTTGTTAACCGTCCAATTCAAATTTAATTTGGCAATTAACTTAAGAAATGTTAGAGCTAGCTTGGTAGATGAAACATACATTTGTTGCAAAATTTTTGTTACAAAGCTTTGTCTCTAAACGGGTAACTAGCTTGCTGTAAATTTTATTTCGATTTTCACATTTTCTGCTACTGTTTCGCTATGGTCGGCAGGGTTCCCATAGTTTATTTTTCATGGTAACTGTTCTTTGTTACACTTTGCTTCTGTTCATTTAAAAGGCTTTGCTTCAGTTTTTGGGTGGTATCTTGAAGCTCTAAGTTACCAGTATTCTGTTGTTATCTTATCTAACCCACTCGTGTAGTCTCAGTACAAACTTCTTGGAAAATCATATTATGTCTCTGGGTGTGCTACTTAGTACTTCATAAATTTCAGGTGTTAAATATCTTTCAATTTACATAATCTTCCTTCATTTTCGAGGAATATTCATTAAGTCATATACTATGAATTAGTATTTTGTATCAAACTTGCTCTCTGTTGTTACTTTAATCTTCCACTTGCATACTTTTTGTCGAGTTAAGTTCTTGACTCAAAGAAGAATTGTAACAAAACATAAATGTATACACAATAGCACTGTACATCATTAATCAACTCGAAATTTAGAACCGATATAATTTGTGCTCGACGTAGCAATTCATTGTACACAAATCTCACAGGAAATTATGGAACAAAAGATTGTGTCGTTTACATTATACTGACTTTTTTTTCCTATAAAAATTTATTATGTAGACAACGCTGTTTATTAGGTTAAATGACCTTGCCATGTAAATTTTTAAACTTCATTAGAATATTTTTCAACAACTTCTTCAGCAAAAAACATTTTACAGTTGTTACGTAATACAAATCACTGTCAACCACAAAACAAAAACTGCGTTAGCAAACATCAAATTAACTTTTATTTCGGGCTGTCAATCAGGCTAGAAGCGAACGAATAATAATCTGAAAATAAGGGTTCCCGTTAGGACTTCATTGTTCTTTTATTAGATCGATTTCGTCTTTTGTATATATTAGCAGCATAATTTCAGCCTCAGCAGATTCCACCCGTTCACAACTGAAAGGGGCACGCCAGTGATAAATTCAACCCGGGGGTGTAATAAATGAGGTTTGAAACAAAAGCGCCAATTCCAAACTCCACAGATTGCACTGTTGTTGAAAAAAAAACTCTACTCTCATTTAAATGTCCATCAACTTCACATCACTGCTAAAATTTTCACTCGGTTAAATGAATCTAGTCCTAACAGCTGCCAATAAACCTCGAATTAAACGCAACTTGTCATGTAATAAAAGTTATCACTTATACACTTAGAAAAACGCTTTAAAAAGATTTACAACTTTATCAGCAACGACCAATAATGTATTTATTAAAACTCTTTTTGACATTAACGAGCATTATTAAATTTTTTTTGTTAGAATATTAGAAAAATAATTTAAATTAAACGCAGAATTTTGGGTATCAGCTACCCAAACGAAATTAGAGAGTCGATCTCTGAAAAGAGAAAACTAAGAAGAAAATGGTAGCTATCTAGATCCCCTCAAGATAAAACAAATTTGAATAACTGCAGTCAACAACTTAAACAGGATATTAAGCAAATCAAAAATAATTCCATAAATGCCTAAAAGAATTAACAAATGATAGTAGCACTGTATTCTCTACGGAAAGCGACCAAACAACTAAAAAGACCAATCGTGCCGCCAGTAAGACAGCAGGATGGAAAATGTGAACAAAAAGCAGAACATTCGCAGATCATTTGGAAAAAGACTCCACATGGAGAATACGGAGAAGCTCCTAATTGGGAAAAAATCCTACAAGAAAACAATAAAATCAGACTTACAACACCTAATGAAGTAATTACTAAAATTAAAGAAAAACTTGACCCGAAAACACCCTGGGTTTGACTTAATTACTAGTGAAGTGATAAGACATCTCCCAAGGAAAATCATAGTAAAACTGACTACCCTAATAAATGCTGCCTTTGGGCTCAAATATGTACCTAGGCTGTGGAAAGTTGCAGAGGTGATTATGATCCCTAAATTAGGGAAACTGCCCCATTAAGATTCATCGTACAGGCAAATCTCATTATTCCCTGATATCGAAACTGTTCGAAAACCTGTTGCTCAAAAGAATAAAACCAATAAAAGAAGCAAAAGAAATAAATATTCAACTATTGACCAAATACATAGAATTACGAATGTCATAGAAAAAGTCCTAGAAGAAAAAAAGTTTGTTCTGCCATCTTTCTAGACGTAGCGCCGGCTTTCGACAAAGTGTGGCATGATTGTTTAAACTATAAACTAAGATCGCTCCTCCCGAAACAACACTCCCGAATTCTTCAGTCCTACGTCTCAGAGAGACACTTCAGGATAAAGCAAGAAGAATCTTTTTCAGAACTTAAAGAAATTAAAGCAGGAGTTCCACAAGGAAGCGTACTAGGTCCGTTCCTATACCTATTGTATACTTGTGATATTCCAAAGTTAGAAAACAATACCATTGCGACCTTTGCCGACGACACGGCTATTTTAGCAGTAGGAAGAAACAATGTAGAATCGTCCGAGAAATTACAAGCAGCTGCCAATCAGATCAACAACTGGACAAAAAATGGCGTATAAAGTTAAATTAAACTAAGTCAGTACTTGTTAACTTTACCAACAAGAGAATTGAACATGTACCAATCACCTTAAATAATAAACAAATTCCATACTCCAACACGGCAAAATACTTAGGTATTACACTGAACGCTAAGCTACGCTGGAAGGCTCATATCAAGACAAAAAGAAAAGAAATAGGTATCAAATATAAAAAAATGTACTGGCTAATCGGAAGGAATTCCTCTCTGTCCCTACGTAATAAACTTTTGCTATACAAGCAAATTTTAAAGCCTGTATGGACATATGGGATACAGCTATGGGGATCACCAAACATAGTAACATTCAGATCATCCAGAGATTCCAGAACAAAACACTAAGGAACATGCACCTTGGTATTGCAGAAATAGTGACATACATCAGGACCTCAACATGGACACTGTAACAACACCATTAAGAAGTTTGCCAAGAGCCACGAAGAAAGGCTCCATCAACATGTAAACGTCGAGGCGATCCAGCTCCTGGACACTACAGGATTACTAAGAAGACTTAAAAGGGTTAAACCTTTTGAGTTAGTTTAAGCAAACGTTTAAAAGCAGAGACTGTGCTGTAGCGCGCACGTTAATAATTAGTGTACTTATATATTAGCAAACTAAGAACTACTATTGGGTAAACCTTAAATTAAGTTTGAACATTATTAATTTAGGCTAGAATTAAACTGCTGGTTGGTCTCAAAGATCAGATCGCATTGTTATAAACTCCATTAGGGTTTAAATTTAAAAAATATTAGAAGCAAGGGCGCAACTACTTTATAGTAAGAGTTGCAAAGCTTGTCCATCCACAGACACAAAACATAGTTTTCCTTTTTCGCCAACCGAGAAATTTGTGTTCATTTTCAATATTAAAGAAACACAGCTGAACAGTCACAAGAAATGAAAGATGTGGAAGATTATTACTTCATGTTCGTACGCGCTTCCTTGTTCAATAAGTGGAAATAATCTCTGAACGCGAATTTGTGCATCTGCATTGGTATATTAAGGTTCTCTTGATTCTTTATTTTTAAAACTTACAAAGACAAAATAACAAAGTAGCAAACTACATAAATGTGTTTATTACTGCTAACCCAACTGTTCCATTATAGCTAAAATTGCCCGCACAAATTGTTGTTTTACGTTAGTTACTTAATACATAAAATACTCACGTATTGGAAAATCTAGCACTAGGCAACAGATAGCTGGCCGCACTGTTTTAATACAACTTTTTATAGTTATAAACAATAAAATCTTTATAGTACATCCATAAAGTTAAAAACCACAGTCGCGGTTCGTTTCAGTTATCTCCTCGTGGGATGAAATGAAAACAGTTACTTTAAAACGAAAGGACAAATAGTCTTAAAGCATCGTAACAAAAACAAAGTATAAATGTGATGGTTAAATTTCAGTTCATGTCAGATTGAATATGTTTTTTATACAAAAGTGATTGAATTTAAGTTCCAACATGAAAATCTTTCTTGCTGTGAATTCTTGATTGAAGTTTCAATTTGCCAAACAAATTTTGGATATCTGCAACGGTTTTAATGAAAACCAAAAAAATTTACTTGTCAGTTTTTGCTGTAACACTTATACGTTGTGAACCGTTGCCTTTTTTACTTTCGCCATACGTAGTATGAAGAAAATATTGTTTGTTATAAATCTCTAGCCTTCTCTAAATTTTACCGTTATAACATGATAGATAAAAACAGTTAAAGGTTTGTTTTTTTTTACTCTTCGCGCACAGTAGTCCTGTGCACTGATTTTAGTTCGAAATGGCACTTAATTTGCACATCATTAGCTTTGCTACGACCGCTTCTGTAAATGACTATCACTGTACAACCTGCATGCATAGTAGGAAGGTCCTTACTCATTACACACGGTAAGCAAAAAGTAGTTTTCTAAAATTTATCAAAGTAGGCTCACGCCAAACGCAACCTGCGTGCATAGTAAGAAGGTCCTTACACACGGTAAGCAAAACGTACGTTTTTCTAGAAATGATCAAAGTAGACTAACGTCAAAATTGACAATTATTGACAGCGTACGTACGAGAGTGTTTACTATTAGCCAAAACCCGATAAAATCGTATGTGTGATGTGATCGTAGAAAAAGTATGGTACAAAACTCGCGTTGTAAAGCAATTACGCACTCGTGGTAATATACTGCAGCTTACAACTCTTGGCGTGTGATATACTATTAGAGCCAACCTTTGGATATTGGTTACCATGGTAATCAGTGTCTTACTAAAATGACATAAACTATTTGTCTATGGTCCAAGCAGTGCTTTAAAAAAAGGATAAGGATATGTACCATTATGTATACTACATGAAACTGCAATTATTAATTACATAGTAGTTAATACATGGTACATATGTATAGCAAAATGTCACTTTACTTTTAACATTGTTGCTACAGTTTTAAGTGTCTTGCTGCCAAAATTAAATCAATGCTTTGTTCTTTACTAAAAAATATAGGAGTAATATAATTCATGTGAGGTTTTGTGACATTAGAAAAACCATTGCATGTGAGTTATATTTTAAGTGAAGTAACTGGGTCATTTAAAACTAAAAATTCGACAGTCCGTATTAATTGCAATTATATTTAATATCAGAAATTATTTTGTGAAATTGGCTTATCTTGTTGACGTTGTTCCGTCGATTTTCTATGTAATCTAAGCGTATTTCTTTTTTAATAATAAATTGAAATTAAAGCTTTGTCGTCTATCTTGACTTACCAAGTAATATGCTTTTAGGTTCACAAGAATTGGATAAGTTGACAGAATTTGTAATAAGTTTGTAGCGTGTAACTCTATATCGTGAAAAGTTTTTTAATATTTGAAATTTAATTTAGCGGTCGGTCGATGCGGTTCTTATTTACAGTATTACAGTTAAACTAATATTTAATCTTTGTCTTAAATCCTTGAATAATATTCTAGTTTGATAGTAAATTAAGGTATTTTTTTACGTTTAAAAAATAACGAGTTAGTTAAGCTCTTTTAAGTTTTCTTAGCGACTGCGCTAAGTTGGGAGAAGCTTTTTAATAGCATACTGATAGAGTAATATTTTTTCTACTCATGTTTATGAAAGTTGTAATTTTCTCACTATGTAGATACCCTACATGAAAGTTTAACTTTCGTCTTTAGTGGCGAAAATAATGTCACTGTCAATGTCAAAAGCAAATTGTAAAATTTTGTAATACCAAAACAATTTAATGATTTTTTTTAAAGACAACTCAACGGTTTAAAAGTTCGATTTTTTGTTGTTTTTTTGTGGTCGTTAAGCAAGATTATATTTTTGAACAAACAAAAAATTTTTGTCTATTACCGTTTTTTTTTGTAGTTTTTGATTAACCTCAAAACGTATCACCCTGTTTGTTAGTTATTAATTAAGATGTCAAGTAAATTCACGCGCTTTGTAATATTCCTTTTTAAAATTCTGTCAATAACTAATTAGGTAATAGTTATTTTTCTACAATCGTCACTAAACTAGCTCAATAAGTACCCAAAAGCGGCTGTAATAATCATTTTTTACTTTCTAACCTAGGCCTAGGTTATTACCATGACAACCACATACTTTCTGACCTAGGCCAGTAATGATGTATTTTCCAGCCTAAGAATTGATCAGAAAACTGATTTTCCGGACGGACTCGGAAAAAATAAAATTAACGTATGTCAATATTAAACAAAACTGCCTTTTAAACAATACTTAATACGGACAAAGTTTAATAATATTGTACATTGAATCAATAAAAACAGGCGAATTAAAAAGATTCTTCAAGTTTTTTCTCACCGTAACAAAAAAAATCTGTAGAGAATTATATCAGGAGTGACATGAAATTGAATGTTACAAATTAAGTTTGGAAACGACAATTTAGACAGAATGAACATTTTAAATTGAACAGGATTAAATTGTATGAATAAAAATGTTTGCCGAATTCTTAGTAGGTATAAAGAAAATTCTTAGCTTTCACGGCAATTTTTTACGAGTTTTGAATTTATGTAAATTTTAAAACCAGTATTATATTTTATACATAGGATATTACTCTCGCGGTTGGAGAAGATATTCGAACATTCTTTATATTTATTTATTTACCGCGCCGCTTACTTAAATTAAATCTAATTTTTTTGATGACTTCAACTAAAATAATTAAAACTATTTATTAATTACTGAAAATTAAAGTCAAAATGATAATGTGTTGCTATACATTATCTTTCAGCTTAAATAATGAATTTATCTTGTAATTATTTCAAAAAAATATTTTGTATACAGTTTATTAAGTTATAGCAACTTAAAAACTACTTTACATACTTAACTTAAGTAATATTATAATAAACCTAATGAATAATAAAATTACTAGACAGAATTACTAGATTTATTGGAGAATAATGGTTAAAAATATTTCACTGATTCACATTGGGATAGTGTTTATAAACTAGTTAACTCATATAAATAATAACAATATAAAATAAACATGCCAGATGAAGAAAGTAGTGCTATATCGTCTATATCTCTAATAGTTTTTTTGTAAAATTTTTAATCGGTTAATTGTTAAAGGATGTTATATTAAAAAATGTATTTCAATTTGTAGAAAAATATATACTAACATAGCAAAAGTCGTTTTGGCTTCACCATCATTAAAGTTATTGTATTTAATGCATATTTTTAAAAATCAATAGTTTTTAGGTATAATTTTATGTTTTAATTACACAAATCCCAATAAGTACATTATGTTGTTTTGTTCCCGTGAATATCATGGATTATTTAATTTGCGATTTAGTAAGGAAATTGTTTGTAAACCAATATGTTCCCCGTAAAAGCAATTTTCTGTTAAACTAATATCCATTTACGATGACTTTAATGTGTGTAAGCCGCTTTTAGCTGCAAGGTACATACACTCTATTGTGTAGTATATCTCATGAATTACATCAAATATTAATGACACACTTAACGCCGAATGCATATTTGTTAGCATAAACAACGACCAAAAAACAAGTTTGTTATAAATAATATATACAGCCGGGGTTACGCGACTAGCCAAGCAAACACGGTGCAACCATTATTAAAATAAAAACTTCAATAAATAATCTTCTGTCGCCATAAAATGAAGCAAACGTTTTGAAAAATTGTACCAAAGCATTTACACGTCACTTATTTTTTATATTTATACTTTAGAACTGTTTTGTATCTTGGGAATTTTGTATAATGCAACGTAATACTAAATATTATAGCGTCAAACCAGATGGTACCGAAGTGGCCTTTAAGCAGGAACCAGTGAAACCCTTCAACTCAAGATCCGCCGCTTGTAAGGCTGTGCGCATTAAAAACTTTGTTAAATAATATCATTAATGAAGAAACAGACGCTTTTTTTTTAAATTAAGACTTAATAGAGATATTGCTCACTATAAATTTATAAATATGAATTACCAAACAGTTATTCTATTTCAATTTTAAAGAAAACGTAAGGCATATTCTTTCTGGGTATTTTTGAATGCTTTATGTAAACAGTCGTTTTAATACTATGGACTTGTGTGCGAATGAGTAAACGGCTCATCATAAATATGTGTTTAACAAATTCATGAAATTCGAAGCTTATAGAGTTAAAGTACAAACATAAGTAATTTTTTATAACTACCAAGACTTGGAAATGTCTAATAATCATTTAATGTATACACAAATAGTATATTATATAACAAGAGTTGTAAGAAGCATATTACGCACGAGTGGAAAAGTTGCGTGTGCGTATTTCCACGAGTGCGTAATTGCTTTACAACTCGTGTTATGTAGCTTACTTTTTCTACGATCACATAATAGCTACGATTATAACGGCTTTTTGGCTAATATACACATGTGATTACGTTGTCTTGTCAATTTTGACGTAAGCCTACTTTGATGTTTCTAGACAAGCGCGCGTTTTGCTTACCGTGCGTTATAACTCACTTACTATGCATGCAGGATGTACGGTAAGAGTCATTTACATTAGTGGTAGTAAAAAAAAAGATGTTATGCTTGATAGGTGTTATCTTTGTAATTTTTTATTATCTTATTGCCCATTAGTTATTTTTGTAATAAATGCACAAAGTATTTTGTATCACAAATATGTTTCGCAATTCACGTTTCAAAATTTCCCCAGACCCTTCACACTTAGAAGAATTTCAATATCCACTAGAAAGTGTTACGATTTCATAAAATTTGCAATTGGCCCTTTGGCCTAAGAAATTGCACGGGCCTGACTTAAATAATTATATAAAATTATCATCAATAAAAGTTTTTGCTAGGCGATTTCTATCAGGTGTGTTATTAAACTTCGCCTGTCGTTTTAAAACTTTGAGGTTTTTCACGAACTAAATATATTTTTTATCTAACTTTGTTGAAGAGTAAGTAATATAAAAACTTCGAAACACTAGATGATCGTCGGATACGTTTACAATCATTCTGTGATAAGAAATAACCTTGTTTACTTTGCTTGAACTTGTGAACAAAGTTTGTAGCGAAGGGAATAGGAAATTGCAGAACAAATAAAATCATGCATGCATGAACTCTTAAATTCTGAATAAAAAGTAAAACAAATTGGTGTATTGTAAAATTGTTGAATAAAATAATGCATGTGTAAAACAGTTGTTGGTACATCAATGGCGATTAATTTGATAAAGTATCGCTGGCATAATCCGTTGTTAAAGTGCCCTACATAGCAATGTAGCTCCAGTACATCATTGTTAAATTGAAAAATTATTTCTGTTTTCATTTAAAATGATTAACAAAAGCTGTCGCTAAGTGACAAAGCCTGTTATATGGCTATTGAATATTTAGAGAAAAGGTTTAATGAAACGTATCACTCAAATACAGATTTAAAAGATTATGTGTTCAAATTATCATCAAGATTCAGCATTAAATTGGTCCACCATAAAAACTAATTTATTGCTTCGAATATGATTATTTTAAAGTTTACTTTTTATTTGTTTTTATTAACAAAAGAAAATTAAAAGTAATGCTGACTGAAATTGTGCATGGGCTTATTAAAAATGTACGTAGGATAGATGAAATTGTGAAAACATTTCACATTATTTATAATTCATGTAGAACAATATGCATCTTTTTTTTAAGCTCCTAGATATTTTACAGTCTGTCCTAAATAGACAATAAGTAAACCCTATATTTAAATAACATGCCAGCCCAATGGCTTATGCCCTTTACACCAACGTACCACCGTCCTAATGCGGACTTATTTAGAAATGTTTTATTTTAAATAATTAATTAAACATAGTTTTTAAATAAGATGGTTTAAACTTTTTAAGTCCACGTGTATCTGAGTCGGTTAATAATCTTTTGGCTAAGTGATTTGGGTGCACTTTTTGTCTTTCACTATATTTAATACATTAGTTTTGCACTTCTTCTCCTGCACTGGGAATTTTTAGATCCGTTCTAATTATTTTATTTGTCACGAACCACGGCGCGTCGACTATCAGGCGCAACACGTTACACTGAAATATCTCAAGAATTTCTATATTTGATATGGACGCTGTGTCCCACAGTTGGACTCCGTATGACCATACTGGTTTCAGCGCACTAATATTTTGTTTTCTAAGTGGCGATTTTTTCCTAACAACCAGTATAATTTACTGAGTATGTGGGAAAGTTACTTTCTTTTGTTCTGACATACAAACAAGTACTTATTTGTATGAAAAGTTCGTTAAATTAAGGTGTATCCAGCGTGCCGAACCGTACCACGCGCAAAACGTTCGCGAAAATTGCAGTTCGCGCTATTTGTCGAGGAGAGTGCGCACAAATAATGTGCACGAATGAACGTCCAAAAGGCCCGAACTGCAACGTTCGCTAACGTATTGCGCGGTTCGGCTCGTTAGATGTGGATGCACCTTTCAATTTGTTTAATTCCCTCTAATTCGGATCTTACCAACCTCAAAATAACGATTATCTAAAAGTCGAAACAATATTTTCATACTAGTTCATCACAAAAACATCAGCAATTAACCAAACCTATCTGTGAGCGATAGACACCCAAGGATACTAAACTAAATAGGATGGCCCATTCCCATAAGACTAACATATTACTGACAAGGAAGGGGCTCGATATATTGTCGCTAGAATCTGATCAAGGCTGTGTTTATTGCATCAAAAACATCAAGACTAAATGTTTTGCAGAGTTATGCGTGCCACTGGCCATTTTCTCCGAAAAAAATAGGGGAAAAACTGATAAGTTGAATAATAAAGGTAATTTTTGCGATCGCGTTGGCCATGAAACCGTCAGAAATAAAATCGAAATTCTTCTATTTACAAATTAGCGCATCCTTCGCAAGTAAAATGATGCAAAGTTTTTGAAAAATTCTTAAGCGGTTCCGGAAAAAATGCGAAAAACGAGACCCTTGTAAAAACGGTTTTCCCTATACAATGTTAAAAAGGGAAAAAAAGCACATTGAACTATTCCAATGCAAAACGGCCTATAAAAAAAAATTAAGTTAGGGGTAATACCTCAAAAATAAAGCAAGATAAAAAAAATCTAAGATAATAGTTACATTCTACATAAAATTGTTCTAATGATTAAGACAAAAAAGTTATGAGAGGAAAAGGAAATTTGACATTTTCATATTTTTTGCTATATCTAACATCTAAAGCACGAGCAATTTTGCACTTTTAAAAATTGATTGTTCTCCTCTTATACTAAAGAATAATTAATCTAATTTAAACAAACCTGTATCTTCTACAATAAGCGAGATACTCATGTTGGAAATGTAATCTGGGATACCCTGTATCGTTTTATTCTAATTATCATGATCTGTACCTTTTTTTAATCAATACTATTTAGTAATAATAAAAAAGTCTATAGCTGAAATATTGTTGTCATTAAAAATACAGATTTTTGGTTTATTGTTTAATAAATTTGATAACAACGCCTTTTCAAAAACGCTATTTTTCCTCTGCAAAACCAAAAGTGTGTTTAAATTTTTCAACAAAAACCACATCAAATGGACGTCAAAAACAATTGCACTCGTAACAAAACAATTCGTTCCATTAGGTCCTGGTTAATCTTTAAACGTTGCTTTTAGCTAAATATATGGGCGGCCGGTGAAATATACACGTAGACATTTGTGTTCTGAGTTTTCAGCATATCAAAATTACGTCCTTAAACATTGTTCCATTTAATTACTTTCATTTTTTCAAATTATATGTAAATTTCATAACTATAATAAACCAAATAACCAAAACATAACATAAATTAAATGTAAATTATCATAATAAGTAAAAACTAATTATACATTTTTCACCATTTAAGAATTCAACATTTTCAAAAAAAAAGTAAGCAACTGTATCGTTCTATCTGTCTGCATCAATACTAAACCAAAGTTGTGATGCAACTAAGGGCTCAGACTAGAGTATCCAATAAATTTTATTACACAATTGTCGATTGTAATAAACGGTCAAGCGTTAAGTGGGGGAGAGGAAATAGTTCAGTGTGCATACCCTTTGCCGGATATTCAACGAACCATTACTTTCCTGGTAATATTTTGCTGGATGTGATCTACATCTTCGCCAGTAACATAAATTCGCCAAGCTCCTTGTTGTACGTTATAAACTGAGTTATTTACGGGCGCAAAACTGAATTAATTAACGTAATTGTTATATTAAAGTATGAGATGCATCATAAAATTCTTAGTTACTCAAAAACCTTTTATCGCTAAGACTAACGTAGTTGGTGCAAACAAGGTAAATAGTAATTTACCATAGCCGTTACTGTACTTCAAAAACTACCTATAAAACACATCCACTTATTTTTTTAATAGATAAGGCATTTTATTTGAACATTGTCTATAAACTAGCGCTTCCGGAGCCCTTTCGGGACTTTCCCACCGCTAGATCCCGCCTTGTGCGTAGAATTCTCCTTGCGCGTAAAATTTTTATTGCGCAAAAAAACTACCTTTCGTTTGGTACCAGCCCCATGTCTCTCCGTTCCCGAGATATATCGATTATAGCTAAGGGGTGATCTTCTTTGGAGATGAACAATCAATTGGCTCAAGTTTTTATTTACAACATTTGTTATTGGTTTTCAAAATCGAATAAATTGATATTCGTGCTACTCGCGCTGCGCGCTCGTACCCAACGGATCCGTTAGTTTACAGGGGTGCGCAAACTAGGGGGCGCGTCCCCATTTGGGGCCGCGACGAATGATGCGAGAGGCGCAATGACATTATTATATGTCTCTATGCTTTGCCCCTCCTGGAAAATTTTCTGCGGACGCCCATGCGTACATATCAACCTTGTACTTTAAAGCAGATATAACATTCACGATAATAAAATATTTGTTCGTCCCAACACCTAGTTAGTAATTAATCAACTTGATATAACAGCATTATCACTTGTTTGAAACCAAACAATTCATGAACTGAGCAGTTCGTTAACACACGAGTGATTACATCATGAACAATGGGTGAACAAATTGTGCTCTGTCAAATACTATTTGTATTTAGGCAGATCCACGAACATGAACTGGACAATTTATAAACTATAAAATATATAACCAATCTATGGTGTTCCTATTCATTTTTCCCCCAGTACATTCCTGTGTAAAGAGAAACGATGTAGGTAACACGATTATATAAAACATGAATCAATTCAAACAAGCAAAATACGCTTCGAATCTATCTGAAACTTATGAAGATGCAATGTATCACGGAGAAAATTCACTTAAGAAGATTAAAACCGTAAATGAAATTTTTGATTAAATGGAAATAATATTAATATGACACTTCATAACTTTAAAGATTAAAACGAGTGTTTGCTACTGCATTATGAGCATAGAGTAACATAAACCATAAAACGGGTCATAAATCAAATATTAAGCTTGTAAACACCGGGGAGTAATTAACTTATTGAGCCGATTTCGCTGCAGATACGCATATCAAGATAATTATTACTAGCAAATGCATGCTACATAGAACATAACCTGAACTACTTGTTTATAGCATATAAACTTAACAACCAATAATCCTTGTTTTGCTAACACGTCAAACAGTTTCATATTAACTAATAAAGATGAAACGTGACTGCTGTAATATTCATATACCTATGTATAATGTACTTATTAACTAGTATATTGCTGATACTGTACTCACAATTTCGTGTAGAATACACAGCAGTACAGATATACATTATATCATCTCTCTTCAGCGCACTAATTGGACCATTTTGGAACGGAAAACGTAAAATTATATCATACAAACTACTGGGTCTAGGAACATTCTTCGCCCACAATTCTTCGCCCACAATTCTTCGCCCACAATTCTTCGCACACAATTCTTCGCCTTCACAATTCTTCGCCCACAATTCTTCGCCCACAATTATTCGCCCACATTTCTTCGCCCACAATTCTTCGCCCACAATTCTTCGCCTACACAATTCTTCGCCGCCACAATTCTTCGCCGCCACAATTCCTCGCCGCCACAATTTTTCGCCGCATACAAGCATATCACAAATTTTATTTGTAAATGTGATTGTTTTTATTTATAACGTAATTTTTGCAGATTATTTTACACTAGCCTAAAATTGTTTCTTGTATATTAAATACTTCATCTTTTAATATTATGTTTAAAAATTGCTACATAAATAGCGTATGATGTGATTTTTAATCGTGTTTATGTTAATATGGTATAAATAAAAATTAAATTAACCTAACCTGACCGAACCTGCCTAATGAAAAATAATCTGTAAAAATTACGTTATAAATTAAAAAAATCACATTTGCAAACAAAATTTGTGAAATGCTTGTATGCGGCGAAAAATTGTGGCGGCGAAGAATTGTGGGCGAAGAATTAAGAAGGCGAAGAGTTTTGGGCGAAGAATTGTGGGCGAAGAATTGTGGGCGAAGAATTGTGAGCGAAGAATTGTGGGCGAAGAATTTTCCGGACACGCAAACTATTGTTTTGGATTAAAGTTTGTACCATACGGCACTTAGTCTTGGACGAACTTATTTAATTTATTTAGTTAAAATTTAAAGCTTTTGGGCAAACATTAAAGCTGGTGCAAAACTCAAATAAAATTAAGTTAATTTAACTGTTTTTTTTTCTTGACATACAAAAATAAGACGACCAAACAAAAATTGCATATACTTTATCAAATATTTATGTCAGGAATACTATTACTTGGTTCTTTTAAATGCTACAATTAAATATTGTGCATATTATTTTTATTTAAAACGAAGTACCTAATCGGCCGTGGGCGCGGTATAAAATTTATTGTGATGGACCCACAGTGAGTATGTTCAAGTTGATAAATGTAGTAACTGTCATATTAATCACTCGAAATTTCCTTCATAGTTGGTTAATTTAAAAGAGTGACTCCAATGTTTTTTTATCCAGTGTTACAATGAAGACTACCAAAAATGGTGAATGATGGAATAAGTTTTTAAAAAATTGTATAATTAAGTTTTGATAATAGAGTCTTTTCACTAACAGCCAGTGTTAATCGTAAGGGTCTTTTTTTCATAACTCAATTTTATTAACTAATCTGTCCATGGGAAAAAGGCTTATGGCATTAGTGTAGAGACATAATTATGCACGTCGGTTCCAGACAAACACAGACTTTGTTTTTCTGATTTAAACAACTGCACAGAATGTTTGATAAGATTCCACTCAATTATCACATAAATAAAGCAAAAGTATGATCTATTTAAAAAAAATTATTAAACTAATAAGTTATAACATGTTACTTACTGGATAATATTCATATCAAATAAGCATTTGCATTTCTATGCACAGACTTAATTTTCTTTTGTCTTTATAGCTTTATACTGTGTTAATACGACACATAAGAAAATAAATATTATTATAAGCACATATGAATTTACACACCCGTATGTATATTAATAATTTTGATGAGTATTATATGATCGAATAATATTACCTATAAATCGTTAATAATAGTACGAGAGTATCATATTACATCCGATTTCAAGTAATAAATTATTATGTCAACCATATAATGAATTATGATTTAAATTTCGCTTTAATGAGTAATATGAACTATTGGTTACCTATATTTAAACTAAAACAGAATAACACAGTTTCAATATTACGTGCTGTGTAACGTCTAAAACTCTAAGGACATACAAAAATAGCACTATATTTATTGGTTTTATAATTTTTAAGGACGGGCATATATGCGATGGAGATATAGATGAAATAACATCTACGTTTTCTCTCAAACTTTATTACATATGGACCATTATTATAAAAACAATGTCTTTTAAATTTTATGAGTAAATATGTATACGTATAACCATAGATTTCTAAATGAAATGTAAGGAGGTAACTTTGTTAAATTTATTTTTTATTGCTATTAAGTTAGTCATAACAAGTTTTTCAAGTCGTCAAATTGGCACATCTAATGTTTACTTCAAAGCCACATCATAAAATTTATTTCCGAACACAAGTTGTGTCCTTTAATATATTTTTTACGAGATTTAAATTCGACGATGGCAAATGAGGGCTAAGACCGATTCAATGATTGAAAACATCTTTGGCTGTTCCTACTTTTGTGTGAATGCGTCAATTGTCTTCTTTCGTGATACAAACAGGTGTCTCTGTTACCTTTATAAAGTACCACTTGTCAAAAAGTCTCTCAGCCTTGAACAGTTGTAACATTTCATCTTTGGGTACGTTTTAAGAATCCACAATACTGTAAACATCTCAATTCATCAAAGCGTGAATAAGATGAAAAAGTTGCTTTCATCCTGAATGTCGTAATAAACATAGTTATACATAATGATTAGTAAAAATTAGAGGTTACAATATAGTGAAAAAAAAACTAATTGACGATTAAGTAGAATTTGAAAACCTTAATTTAATTCAAGATTTTAAATGTAAATCGTAAGTACGAAAGACGTAATTATTTAATTGACTTTAATAACTATTAAAAAGCCATTTTAAATTTGTTGTTTAAATGTAACTGACTTAGCGAATTTCCTAAGTAATGTTTCACAAGTTTTAAAACCGAAAACGAACGTTCACCACTCGCGTTACAAATTGGTATTGTCAAAAATATTTTAAGAATTGTTTCTACATTTGGAAATGTATATTGCAAACCCCCAATTAATAACTTATACATTTCAACAGGATTGGTGACATTTTCTTCTTCTATGAATGCATTAAAGTGAAGAATTACATCTTAAAAGTATTTAATGTCAATTTATTTGTGAAATTGTTTAGTTATTTTGTCCATACATTCATTAAATTCAACATCAGTAATTTTTAAATCGAAAAATAACTGAAATTTTTTTAGTACTTTAGTGTAACCGGTACACAAAATTATGTAAAACTCAGACGAAAACAGCCATACAGTCGGGGATAGTAAAAAAAATCAGCGGGATAGTTCAAATGCGCGGTAATCTTTCGCATGTAAAATAATTTGTTGCCTAAACGTCTGACAACCATAGATCTTGTGTGTTACAATACTCAAACATATTATTGTCTCTCATCCTAAATCTACTACCCGAAACCACTTAGAATCCATATAACCAACAAACATAAACTATCAATACTGTACTTGATGTTTAGATACCAAAATCCATGTGATTTAACGGAATATGAAACTTACGAGACAATCTCTGCACAATATAAATTAATCGGAATCCAAACGTTAATTGAAATTTATTTAAATCGTTCTAAGTATTACTTAAAAATAAGTTTTATTGGAAATCATTAAGTATTTCTTGTCCAAGTGCACAACTTAAATAAAACCACCACTGATGAAGAGACGAGAAGCTCGAAACTGGTAATGCACTTATTGTTAGTCAAAAAATGCTTCAAAAGCAGGTAAGTGATATTTATTTAAGCTTATTTATATCAACAAATAAACTACATGTAGGTAGTAATTGTTGAAAAGCAACAGATTGAACTAAACATACCTATAATCTTCATTTAGCTAAATTCGTGTACCAGATGAAATCTATTTTCAACAGCTATTGAAACCTGTTACAGCGTAAATGTCAATATGTGTATACTCGCGAATTCGGTTTTGAAATTAACTTGTAATTAATCGCTTACCTGTACACCGGATTATTTGAATTGACATTACGCCTTTAGCGAATCTTAATCTCACGTTTTACATTGAATAAACAGAAATTGATACAACTTGCTAACAAGGAAAGCAACTATATAAATAATTTTTCATTGTGTTTGCTTTCATATAGCAGAAACTTTATTCACAGAGTAAAACTTTTTACTCAACTAATTTGCAACTTTCCTTTACACTATAATAAGATCGACGCTCAATTAAAATGTTAATTATAACAGCTCTAACAATTCAGGCCAACTTTAAAAGTTGCGAAATTCGTGACAAAATTAATAATTGGAAAAGTTATAGTTCTTCTATTACATAAATCGTTGCGTTTACGTTGCTAATCTTATTATTTTTGCTTCCATGTAAACATTTCAATGTACAAAGACCAATGTATCCAGTGATCCGATTCTCCGTAATTCGAGTTATATAAGTTTAAAGTTATAGTTTTATTAATGCTTTTCAAAACTTGACCTTTTGAGATAAACACAATGGTCACGTTTATTACACGTTGCGCCGTAATTAAACGAAGTTATTTTAAAGTTTTCTTTATAAAGGTTGACAATATCTAACGAGTTTACATCGGTAACTCTGTTGGTATAAGATTTACACAGTAGGTTACATTAGCAACGTTAAAAAGAATTAATTAAAAAGTTGAAAGCCGTTTGACGATTTAATTAACGTTGTCAACTTTCTGCGCAAACTGTAAAAACGTAAAAAATAAGAACATTATCAACGAAAATACAAAACTTTTTAAGTATGACACGTGGTACAAGAAACGTAATATTTAAGACTAAGATCATATTACATAAAATATTAATAAAAGAAAATAATTTAACTGAGAGCTTTATCGAAACCTACACCAAAATTAATCAGAGCTGGTTTTGTCCTATCGACTTGCTTAATTTTTTCTGATTTTGTTAACATACAGGGCGATTTAGTTTAACTGTCGAACCCCTATTTCCTTATTTACTGTTGCCTCCCAAGTCAAAAATCAGTTGGTCAGTAAATTCTGTTTTATAAGTTTTTGCTATTGACGACTATTAAAACTTTTTTAACTTTACATATATTTGGGGTTTTATGTGAAACCAAAGTGACTCTATCTATGATTACTGACTGTTATTATCACCAATTTATTGGCACAAGCATCAAGCATCGTAAAAAATATTACCGTATGTCATTTTAATTTTATTTCGTTGCTAGAACCACTTGCAAGATTTTTTTAAACTACACCTATTAGCCTTTTGTAAGTTTTTCTCGGGTCTGTGCAAGGTTTCCGATCTGGATCAAGCCCTTGCTACTTATTATTCTCTTAAATTACCCTTAAAGACCCATCTTCTAGTATTCAGATAGAATCGAGTGATAGGGAAAAACCAAGACAAATGGAAAACTGCAAATCTGATTTCGTGATTTTTTTACATCGATTCGTATCTCGTATAATTTATGTACGTACCGTTACTTTATCTGTTCCCTGTAAATAATTTACTGGACGCCTCGGCCATTCTTTACTATCTCTCAAACACTTGTTACTTTTTAATTCCTGAACTTTATCAATTATTTCATGCATTATAAAATGTTGCATCTGTAAAACTTTGTTTTTTTTACGACCACTAATGTAAATAACTCTTAGAGTCACCGCACACTACAGACTTAAATCGGCCGACAGTTTGATCGTCTTCGCAAATGGCATGAGTGTTTATGAAAGCGCGCACACATACCAATTAAAAGTCGACCAACTAAATAATACAAATCCCTATCATGGCCCGATAACGATCAAACTGTGAGCCGACTAAAAGTCTGTAGTGTGCGGTGACTCATACCGTACAGTTTGCATGCATAGTAAGTGGGTCCTTATGGTGCCTGTCCACGTGAGAGTAAACTACTCTCGATAGCAGCGTCGCCAAGGATACAGCCCCTGAGAGTAACTCGCGATTGGCTGTATCCTTGGCGACGCTGCTATCGAGAGTAGTTTACTCTCACGTGAACAGGCACCATTACGCACGGTAAGCAAAAAGCACAGTTTTGTAAAGAAATGATCAAAGTAGACTCAAATACTTGCTGCATGCCTAGTAAGTGAGCTATAACGCACGGTCAGCAAAACGCACACTTGTCTAGAAATGTCAAAGTAGGCTTACGTCAAAATTGACAAAACGTAATTACATGTGTATATTAGCCAAAAAGCCATTAAAATCGTAGGTATTATGTGATCGTAGAAAAAGTAAGCTACAAAACACGAGTTGTAAAGCAATTGCGTTACATGCTTCTTACAACCATTGTTATATAATATATAATATACTATTACTTCACTGCATTCAGATAATTGACTTCGTACGTATAGAATATATTTACAAGAATTAAAATCCAGCGGTAAAAAGTTTACATTTGTAACTTTTAACGACTTTGTTTTCTTGAAAATTCAGCTTCGCAATGCCTTTCATGTCACGCGAAAATATAAACCCTTGCATGTCAGTCACCAAGAAAAATAACTTGCAGAGTACATTTCTGTGTACATCATATAACGTGCATTTAAAAATGAGTAATGTAACCTTCTACTGGCATATAAGAAAAATTGAATGTTATACAATACTGAAAGTACGACGGATGTCCTTCAAACGTAAGATTCAAACACTAAATAGTTTTAAATTATTATAAAAGGTTGTGCATTCCATATTGGAATAATAGCCGCTCTTTGAAGCCCCACTGACTATTATTTTTCGGATAGTCACTCCGCTGTTTCTGTTCTTTCACTTCCTGTAGGTTGTTGTTTTTTGCATCTTGTACGACTTGCTTTCATGTTTTCCTATCATGCATTTTCTCCATCCTGTTATTCCTATTTTTTTATATCAGCTATCACTTGGTCTTCCCAGCGTATTTTTGGTCTTCCTCTCGATCTCGTCCCTAGTGGTTTCCATTTTGAGGTCCTTCTTAGGATACACTGTTCCGCTCTTCTACTTATATGTCCATACCATCGAATTCTTGCAAATTTTATTACTTTGACTATATTTTCCCCTTTTAGTATTGTTTTTATTTCATTATTCGTTAACCTTATGTATTCCCCCTCTATTTTTCTCGCTCCAAAAATGTTCCTCATCATTTTTCTTTCAAAAATTTTAAAATTTTCTTCTTCCTTCCTTGTCATGCACATCGTCTCTGCTCCGTACATCACCACAGGTCGTATCGCTGTTTTATAGATTCGCTTTTTAGTAGTACTAGGTACTGGTTTTATTATTTTTCACTTAAGTTTTATATTTATAATATGCTTTATATCCCGTTTGTATTCGTTGTTTCATTTCTTCCCTCGTGTGGTTCTAGCCATTAATTACTGTTCCCAGATTTTTAATATGTGGGAACGGTTTTAAATAATAAAATAAAATAAAATGTTCAACAATATAACTAAGTTTAATTTAAGCAACTCTCTTTTCGCTTATAATAATGTACAAAATGTTCTAAAAAAAAAAAAAATGCTTTCGATAATTATGTATTATGAATAGAATATG
Source organism: Elmis aenea (assembly GCA_947652605.1). NCBI lineage: Eukaryota > Metazoa > Arthropoda > Insecta > Coleoptera > Elmidae > Elmis > Elmis aenea. Next base: position 67,957,772 of record OX393576.1, on the reverse strand, counting down.
TGAAAAATAACGTTAAGATAATATGTACAAATAAATATAAGCAAAATAATAGGTTGTTACTTATCTAAAAATAAAGAAGCTAAATAAAGATTTCTTATTATAATCCAACAAAAGACTATTTTTGTATTAAAAATTATTCATTATTATGTATTACAATCATGTTCCACATAAATAACATCAAACAATATTTAAAACAAACGCTTCAGGAATTCCCTGTAACATCGTATTCCTAGGGAACAGAATATTTGATGAAAAACTGAGACAAGAAAGAATTTACGGAGTGCTAATTTTGTTATCAAAATAAATTACACTCTAAGGATCTGCGGTGCAGACAAGAATTAGTTTAAAATTGGCTCACTGCATAAAATATTATCTCACTAACTGAAAAAAATAAAAGTACTTTGCGGTAAGCACCAATAATTTATTTCCATGATGAAATTATTTTCTATTAGAAGTCCAATAAACTCCAATTAAATAATAAGCTATTTATTCCTTTAAAGCAATTAATATATAAAAAATCATAGAATTGAGTACTATAACTGATTTTTAACACCATTACCATTAAGGTAGGTATTTCAGTAGGCAAATAGCAAATATACTAAATACGCATCTGTCTTTAATCGTTGATTGGATTAAAACGTCAAGAATGTTTACCATTGTTAAAAAATATTTCCACCTTAAAAACCCTTAAGAAAACCGTACACAAGACACGTAGAACATCTAGTAATGCGGGATAAAGAATGGGTTGTGCTTTTTCTATTGTACATCTGCGAAGAAAATTGATCGTAGTGTCTGTTTACGACCACAGGCTAATTAATTAAAATGTCTCTGTTTGGTCCTTAGATAAATCTGTGACCGTCGACAGTAGGATGATTCATCACTTAACTTAAAAAGCTGCCAAGTTGTTTTTCTGACACAAAAATTCTATCTAATGTTATTTTTTGCTTTGTATGTTTCCATTCAGAAAGCCTCTAACGAATGAAAAAAGATTTTTTTTAGATGTAACTAATGACGACAATACACTTACATCAAAGAGAAAACAAATTTTTTTAAAAATAGAATTTACGTCACAGACTATAACGCAGGGGTAAACTCAGGACTTGTTCTGAACTGCATCTGGGCACTCAACGTGCTAGGAAGCAGGAATAATTTTATGGCCCAGGACATACCAGGGAACGAGAAGGTAGATCTCCTAGCCAAAATTGGCTGAGAGACGCCCTTCTTCGGACCAGAACCCGAATTTGGTACATCCTATGGAACAGCCAAGCGGTGTCTTAATGACGTATCAATACTCACACATAATGCTCATTGGAAAAAAGTTGCAGTCCAAGCCCATTTTAAGGCTATCCTGTCAATAATCTCCAAAGAAAAGGCAGAAGAAATGCTCAGAATGAGCAGACATTAGAGCAGCCACAGGACTCGTCACAGGACACTGTTGGCTAAACAAACACTTTTATATAACAGGGCTCCCGGAGACCGATATATGTAGAGGATTTGGCGAAGCAGAAGAAACTCCTCTACACGTGATATGCCAGTGTGAAGTATTCACACTATCGGCGTAGACTTATGGGGATGAAAAAAGCCAACCAAGGAAAGTTAAGCAAAACTCCCTTAAAGAAAATCCTGGAGTTTTTCAAAAACACAGGACTTCTTTAAGTGGCCATCCTCAGAGGGTACAATAGACCAATAGGTCGCAGTACAGGATCCCGAAAGGGGACCACCTCCACGGAAATAATTAAACACAATTGACATTAACTCTTCTAAAGCAAAGGCATTTGATTCTTGAGAAGAGTGCAAGGTTCTTCTCCTCATTTTGAAAAAAGTTTTGGGTTTTAAATTAAAATGAACAAATAATAGCTTTGCGCCTCTTTTATTTGTTAGTTTATTTTGTTGCTATACGTTTTTCCAAAACCAGAAAAAGATTTTTTATTCTTTGTCTTTTTAGTCCAACGTTTGTCTTTACTTTATTAATTTTTTTCTGTGATGGCTTGATCTAATTCCAATTTATGGCAACTATGAAACACGCTGTTAAAGTTTGGCCAGGCTTATTATTAACACCCTGATTTCAATTCTCCCTCGGATTACATTACGTTTTACGAGAGAAAAAAACACCATATATAAAACGCTCTGACACTGCAACATTTAAATATTTCCATAGCAATGAAGATTTTATCGTTTATTTAGGATTGTTATTAGCAATTAATAATAATAATATAAAGAACATTTCAGTAATACCAGAATTTCCATGCAATGTTAATTTGCTTATTGATGTTCATTCGTTGTTAAAAACAAAATGTATCTTAATTTAAACAAATATCCTGTTAACTTCAATATTTAACACGGCAACACAAACGTAAATAAATTTTGTTAGGGGTGTTGAATAAGCAAAAATTATTTAAGTAACCCACAACAAAGTGTTTAAAGATGCTACCTTTGCCACTATTTAAAAACTTTGTATATGTATATAGCTGAACATTATGTTTCATGTCTCCATTCGAAAAGGGTAAATATGATTGATCGTTGCTTACATTATTCTATTTGTAGTTATTAAAAGCTTAGTGTTTATCAGCTAATAAATTCCAATTCACCATATATTCTCATTAGTCTTCAAAAGCGTGTGTTATAAATAACACTCATAATGTATTATCGTCAAATTTGACGTCAATAGATAAACATTAGCCGATATAACTTCAACGCCAATCAATTTAAGATTTACAGCGTAATACCGTACAACATATCTGAATGAAAAACTAAAAGCTAGTTCAGTGTAAAATTGGCAATGTCATTACACTACGATATAACTGCAAGTGAAAATAAATAATTCTTATTGCAAATCCAAAGTAGAATTTCAGTTTTTGCTGAATTATTTAAAAAAGAATTGCGCGCGTGGTGACTAATAATTTACTAGCGGTTAAGTAATATCCTGTAAAGAATATCGTCTTTATTAGAAAGGGTTATTCTGAATATTAGATTAATTGTTAATTACCAATAATTACGTAGATTACCTAATAAGGTATTATAAACATGTTAATGTTGCCCTTATAACGAGGTATTGTAACTATAATATTCACATTGCCATGACAAAGGCGCTAATTCTGTGTTAAACCTAAATGTACTGATAGTTAACGAAAACATCCCGAACACTTATCGTAGCCACATTATCTATGTAGATTAACCATTCCCTTCCGAATAGCATTCATACGCAGTAGTTAATACTTTTGAGATTAGTTAAAATGTACATACTTGAAGAAAAAAATCCTTGAAATACCTTTTTTTAAATTGAAGCTATAGTTGGCTATGACTTATTTAAATTTCTAATTTTTTCCTTATTCCAAATATACAGGGTGTGTATAAATTGGCGGAAGCGCTACACGTGACAATGTTCTTCGTAAAATTCTAAGTCGAAAATCTTGATACAAAAATGTGGAAGCATGCTTCCTATGGCCTCAGAAACCATTTAAAGAAAAAAAAATTGGCAACATTGCATACATTGATTTGCGTTTGAACATTTTTTTATCAGCAATTTTTACTTAGGTATTTACAATTTTTGTTCGAACTGAAAGCCTTCAGTTCGTAAACATAGCTGCAAACTTTTGGGTATCGTAAAACACAAACTAGAAATAATTACGAGAAAAACAGAGATGACAGCTAATGACAATGTTGCCATATGTATTATTTTCATTCAAATCAGTGATTTACATATTTTCAACACCAATTTTTGAAAGGAAGAACACAATATCTAGTAAAAAATACTATTCGAAATTTATTTTTATTCCAAATTGCAGCTTTTTCATTTGCAAGTATTAAATAATAACGCTTATTAAAGGACTAAATTTCAAAACTTTGGGGACCTCTTGCAGACACAGCAAGCATGGTACAACATTTTTGTATAAAGATTTTCGACATAGAATTTTACGAAGAACATCGCTACGTGTAGCGCTTCCGTCAATTTTTACACACCCTGTATAAGGATTGATGTATTTATTTTCAATGATAGGCAAGTTACAAAGGTTTTTTATTTTTTAAAGATGAAAAACAAAAAGTAGGCTGTGGAAACAAAAAAAAATCAAGAAAAACCTACATTTTTGGTAAATAATTATCTTTCAACATTTTTTTTATAATTTTGGATTAAATTTAAAATTTACTTGATCACTATAATTATAGTTTAGTTATTTTATATTCACACAATACATATTGTAATGGCTTACGACCACTAGTCCATAACCAGCTCATTAATTTATCCCTACACTCAAAGCTAGCTTGACCGGCCTAATATTGATCGGAGCTATCTGGATGATCTCTTGTTAATTTGGAGGTATTTTCATTTAAGTTCATTTAACACTTCTTCGTGTAATAGGTTCTTTACAGCGAGTTCTAGGACAAAGAGCCTTTCGTTTCCTTAATTCGGTTAATTTAATGTGGAGAGTTCCCACTAAATAGTAGTAGAACGTTCTAATTGAATTATTGTGTGGGGCTAACTGCGTGGAGAAAGAGATTAGGAAAGTTTTTGTCTAATTGTTTAACTGAGTACACGCGTCATGGTAAATATAATTACTATTCGGTCATCAATTTCAAACCTTGCGCACAATACTTTTTCGTTAGTAAATATATAAATAGACGCTTTTATACTTACTTGTTTATGTGCGCAGTTACAGGGTGTTTCTTAAATATTGCAAACAAATTCGGGAGCGATTTCTTATCGAAAATTAAGGAGGGTCTTTCATATAACATTTTTTCCTTAGACGTCTCTTTTCGGAGTTACACCCCCCTAAAGAGGAGCAATAAAATTAGGTTTTTATTTTATTTCTCAAAAGTTAAATGTAGCATTATGGGGGTGTAACTCCGAAAGAAGACGTATTAGGAAAAACAATTATATGAAAGCCACCTGTTATTTTTTGATAAAGAATTACCTCCCGAAGTTTTTCGCAATATTTAATACATAGACACATACACTTATTTAGACAATATATGTGAGCGACCAAATTTTTGCCGGCCGTCCATTTACATATAAAATCCCTATAAATATTTTAAAACAAAGGTTAAGATTGATCTTAAAAAATTAATAATCTGTAGGTCTATACATTTTTAGCTACAAAGAGATGTAAAGAAGATTTCTTAATTTTTGTGCTACAACTCATATTTTTACAGTGCAGATCTCAATTACCTTAAATGACACAAACAGTTACATCAAAAAAACAAGAAACATGCTGCGATTGTTTCCTTATTGCAATAAAAAAGCTATGAAAACATATTTCGTTGTAGATTTATCATACGCAATGCCCTTTATTTAATTTATTTCCTACTATGCAGCAACACTGCAGACAACGACATAATAAATCTCTTCTTCGAAGTTTTATGTACGCCACAAGCCGTTCTTATTGTCGTTCTCTCTTTAGCGGTTCAGATTTTCTATCTTCCACAAACAATAGATTTCGTCCCACAAAATCTAATCCACTTTGTGCAAAAAAGCTATGGGGTAATTTTATTAGAAACAAGTTTATTCTACTCATTTTGTATGAATTATCGTTTGTACGCAACCTACGTTCGGTCAACTGCCCAACAAATTTTACTTTACACATATTGACATAGGAACAGTAGCTGTGAATATAAATTGAAGGCGAAACATCCACAAAGAACAGAACAAAAGTTTTTGAAATTTGCCTATAGATGGGGTTTTCAGTAATTTAATTTTCGGTTTCTTACTGTTGTAGCATTTTAATTTATCCAGTAACGCAAGGGTTTAACAAAAAACTTCTACGTATCATCTATCCATTATATGTTAATAGTCTGTTCTTAATATATCATATTTTATTTTGTAAATCTAAGTGGATTTCTTAATGAAAACAAAAGGTGAAAAGTGTACAGTAAAGAGCAAACGTAAAATCCTCTCCTATAAGTTTTTATTAGCAACAACTAAAAATTCCCAAGGGCACTCCACAAAACTTTTCGTTAAGAAATGCTTTTTACGACGGCTTGTCTATTCGTATTTTATGTACCTACTATAAAGGGCGGAATCCATACGCGTGCAGGGAAACAGCGTGCAATGTAGGTAAGTGATGACCAAAAGTTTTCCCTCGATGGACTTAACAACAATTCTGAAAACCGTAGATGATAACATTTCTTCATTGAATTGCAGTTATGATAATGAGTGAACTGCAACGAACCTAATAAAATAAAGTTGTTCTACACTGCTTTTTCTGTAGTGATTTTAATTGTTAATGCAGACATTGTAAGGAAATAATAAAAAAAAATGATATAGCTAGATGCAGGAAGGTTTTTTAAATAAATATTACTATAAATGGAATTAGGTTAGAACAGCTTTAAATATTTAGGAGTGATCATAGTGAAAAATTGAGGAATGGACAAGAAAATAAGCGAAAGGACAGGAAATGTGGGAAAAATATTTAACAGTTTAAGAACAACATTTTTTGGTTATAGAGAAGTCCCAAAACGAACAAAAGTGGCAGTGGTAAAAAAGGTAGTAACTCCGGCACTTTTATACGGAAGTGAAAAGTGGACACTCTCAAATAAAAATAGTAGCCGAATGCAGCAGAAATTATGTTACTTAAACACAATCAAGGAAAAACCAAAAAAAGATCGAATCAGAAATGAAATATATAGACTAGAGAGAACAATTAAAAATAAAATCAGTTGAAACAAAAATACAAGAAAGACAGCTGGGATGGTTGGGTCACATTTATAGGATGAAACATGAACTAGAAAAGACTATAAAGAAAGATCACAGGGAAAAAACAAAAGAGGTAGACCGAGAAAAACCTGGCAAGACGAAGTTAAAAAAGCGGCAACTTGTAGAAAAATCCAAACAACTTAACAGTCCTACACCTGACGGTAGAGATTTAATTTAAAACATTTTTTTTTTGCTTGAGAAAAATACTTTGAATATTAGAAAATAAAATCTTGGTTATTATTAACAGTTTTTTTTATTTTTTATTTTTAATAAAGTCAGTCTAACCCTCGTATACTAAGTAGCGCTTCCTCGAAAACCAGCAAAATGTCAAAATTGTGCAGGATAATCCTATTATACTCTTGTTTTGTTAAATAGGATTATCAAAGTGGCGTATACGGTTTACACAAGAAAATTTTAACTAAGCAAGGGATAAATTACAAATATTAATAGGGAAAGATATTGTTTTGCACTGCGACAACAGGATTTTGTTTCAGCCGAAATAATCAATTTTTAAGTCAGTTTAGTGTTAAAAAATAGAAGTCTACATAACATTTACTTTACAAACTAAAAGCTATAAAATATGCTGTACCTACTGAGCTTTTTGCGAGATATCTATAAATTAAATTAACCTCTTTTTTTAATTTACCATCTTAATTATATTGTATTTTGAAATAAAAAAAGGCGTTATATAGCACAAGTTGAAAATTTTTATTAAATTGGTTTTTTAACATACAAAAGGCACTTTTAAGTTCGCGCAGTATTTTTCGAGAAAGTTAGTTTCCACTGTTTAAATTTTCATGTTACTTCATGTCAACGTTTCTTGTTGGATTGAGCTTCAAAGAAATCGTGTCGTACACATTCGTTCTGAAAGTTATTAACTAATATATAAGAGTGAAAGCTACTTTGTGCATGCCCTACCGTCATATGCGATATTAATACTTGGAAGATTTGAATATGTTGAACAAAATTTCTTTCGCGCAGCCTTTTTTTTCCAAAATAACACCTATTGTCTTTTAAAGGTAGTTGTGATCTATAATATCTAAAAAATTACTAAAATCTTTACACATTAAGTCTTTGAACTTTGGGGCATGTTAACAAATTAAAATTAAATTTAAATTTAAATCGCACAATAAAATTAAATAACCTCATTTAATATAGAATTTAAGATACATTACAGTTTAAGTTAAATAAAATTAAACATTTTCATTTACAGCTTTAGTTGTTATCTTTTTATATTGATTATGTTATTTTGAATATCATCTGTCATTTTAATTTTATTTCGTTGCTAGAACCACTTGCAAGATTTTTTTAAACTACACCTATTAGCCTTTTGTAAGTTTTTCTCGGGTCTGTGCAAGGTTTCCGATCTGGATCAAGCCCTTGCTACTTATTATTCTCTTAAATTACCCTTAAAGACCCATCTTCTAGTATTCAGATAGAATCGAGTGATAGGGAAAAACCAAGACAAATGGAAAACTGCAAATCTGATTTCGTGATTTTTTTACATCGATTCGTATCTCGTATAATTTATGTACGTACCGTTACTTTATCTGTTCCCTGTAAATAATTTACTGGACGCCTCGGCCATTCTTTACTATCTCTCAAACACTTGTTACTTTTTAATTCCTGAACTTTATCAATTATTTCATGCATTATAAAATGTTGCATCTGTAAAACTTTGTTTTTTTTACGACCACTAATGTAAATAACTCTTAGAGTCACCGCACACTACAGACTTAAATCGGCCGACAGTTTGATCGTCTTCGCAAATGGCATGAGTGTTTATGAAAGCGCGCACACATACCAATTAAAAGTCGACCAACTAAATAATACAAATCCCTATCATGGCCCGATAACGATCAAACTGTGAGCCGACTAAAAGTCTGTAGTGTGCGGTGACTCATACCGTACAGTTTGCATGCATAGTAAGTGGGTCCTTATGGTGCCTGTCCACGTGAGAGTAAACTACTCTCGATAGCAGCGTCGCCAAGGATACAGCCCCTGAGAGTAACTCGCGATTGGCTGTATCCTTGGCGACGCTGCTATCGAGAGTAGTTTACTCTCACGTGAACAGGCACCATTACGCACGGTAAGCAAAAAGCACAGTTTTGTAAAGAAATGATCAAAGTAGACTCAAATACTTGCTGCATGCCTAGTAAGTGAGCTATAACGCACGGTCAGCAAAACGCACACTTGTCTAGAAATGTCAAAGTAGGCTTACGTCAAAATTGACAAAACGTAATTACATGTGTATATTAGCCAAAAAGCCATTAAAATCGTAGGTATTATGTGATCGTAGAAAAAGTAAGCTACAAAACACGAGTTGTAAAGCAATTGCGTTACATGCTTCTTACAACCATTGTTATATAATATATAATATACTATTACTTCACTGCATTCAGATAATTGACTTCGTACGTATAGAATATATTTACAAGAATTAAAATCCAGCGGTAAAAAGTTTACATTTGTAACTTTTAACGACTTTGTTTTCTTGAAAATTCAGCTTCGCAATGCCTTTCATGTCACGCGAAAATATAAACCCTTGCATGTCAGTCACCAAGAAAAATAACTTGCAGAGTACATTTCTGTGTACATCATATAACGTGCATTTAAAAATGAGTAATGTAACCTTCTACTGGCATATAAGAAAAATTGAATGTTATACAATACTGAAAGTACGACGGATGTCCTTCAAACGTAAGATTCAAACACTAAATAGTTTTAAATTATTATAAAAGGTTGTGCATTCCATATTGGAATAATAGCCGCTCTTTGAAGCCCCACTGACTATTATTTTTCGGATAGTCACTCCGCTGTTTCTGTTCTTTCACTTCCTGTAGGTTGTTGTTTTTTGCATCTTGTACGACTTGCTTTCATGTTTTCCTATCATGCATTTTCTCCATCCTGTTATTCCTATTTTTTTATATCAGCTATCACTTGGTCTTCCCAGCGTATTTTTGGTCTTCCTCTCGATCTCGTCCCTAGTGGTTTCCATTTTGAGGTCCTTCTTAGGATACACTGTTCCGCTCTTCTACTTATATGTCCATACCATCGAATTCTTGCAAATTTTATTACTTTGACTATATTTTCCCCTTTTAGTATTGTTTTTATTTCATTATTCGTTAACCTTATGTATTCCCCCTCTATTTTTCTCGCTCCAAAAATGTTCCTCATCATTTTTCTTTCAAAAATTTTAAAATTTTCTTCTTCCTTCCTTGTCATGCACATCGTCTCTGCTCCGTACATCACCACAGGTCGTATCGCTGTTTTATAGATTCGCTTTTTAGTAGTACTAGGTACTGGTTTTATTATTTTTCACTTAAGTTTTATATTTATAATATGCTTTATATCCCGTTTGTATTCGTTGTTTCATTTCTTCCCTCGTGTGGTTCTAGCCATTAATTACTGTTCCCAGATTTTTAATATGTGGGAACGGTTTTAAATAATAAAATAAAATAAAATGTTCAACAATATAACTAAGTTTAATTTAAGCAACTCTCTTTTCGCTTATAATAATGTACAAAATGTTCTAAAAAAAAAAAAAATGCTTTCGATAATTATGTATTATGAATAGAATATGTGAAAAATAACGTTAAGATAATATGTACAAATAAATATAAGCAAAATAATAGGTTGTTACTTATCTAAAAATAAAGAAGCTAAATAAAGATTTCTTATTATAATCCAACAAAAGACTATTTTTGTATTAAAAATTATTCATTATTATGTATTACAATCATGTTCCACATAAATAACATCAAACAATATTTAAAACAAACGCTTCAGGAATTCCCTGTAACATCGTATTCCTAGGGAACAGAATATTTGATGAAAAACTGAGACAAGAAAGAATTTACGGAGTGCTAATTTTGTTATCAAAATAAATTACACTCTAAGGATCTGCGGTGCAGACAAGAATTAGTTTAAAATTGGCTCACTGCATAAAATATTATCTCACTAACTGAAAAAAATAAAAGTACTTTGCGGTAAGCACCAATAATTTATTTCCATGATGAAATTATTTTCTATTAGAAGTCCAATAAACTCCAATTAAATAATAAGCTATTTATTCCTTTAAAGCAATTAATATATAAAAAATCATAGAATTGAGTACTATAACTGATTTTTAACACCATTACCATTAAGGTAGGTATTTCAGTAGGCAAATAGCAAATATACTAAATACGCATCTGTCTTTAATCGTTGATTGGATTAAAACGTCAAGAATGTTTACCATTGTTAAAAAATATTTCCACCTTAAAAACCCTTAAGAAAACCGTACACAAGACACGTAGAACATCTAGTAATGCGGGATAAAGAATGGGTTGTGCTTTTTCTATTGTACATCTGCGAAGAAAATTGATCGTAGTGTCTGTTTACGACCACAGGCTAATTAATTAAAATGTCTCTGTTTGGTCCTTAGATAAATCTGTGACCGTCGACAGTAGGATGATTCATCACTTAACTTAAAAAGCTGCCAAGTTGTTTTTCTGACACAAAAATTCTATCTAATGTTATTTTTTGCTTTGTATGTTTCCATTCAGAAAGCCTCTAACGAATGAAAAAAGATTTTTTTTAGATGTAACTAATGACGACAATACACTTACATCAAAGAGAAAACAAATTTTTTTAAAAATAGAATTTACGTCACAGACTATAACGCAGGGGTAAACTCAGGACTTGTTCTGAACTGCATCTGGGCACTCAACGTGCTAGGAAGCAGGAATAATTTTATGGCCCAGGACATACCAGGGAACGAGAAGGTAGATCTCCTAGCCAAAATTGGCTGAGAGACGCCCTTCTTCGGACCAGAACCCGAATTTGGTACATCCTATGGAACAGCCAAGCGGTGTCTTAATGACGTATCAATACTCACACATAATGCTCATTGGAAAAAAGTTGCAGTCCAAGCCCATTTTAAGGCTATCCTGTCAATAATCTCCAAAGAAAAGGCAGAAGAAATGCTCAGAATGAGCAGACATTAGAGCAGCCACAGGACTCGTCACAGGACACTGTTGGCTAAACAAACACTTTTATATAACAGGGCTCCCGGAGACCGATATATGTAGAGGATTTGGCGAAGCAGAAGAAACTCCTCTACACGTGATATGCCAGTGTGAAGTATTCACACTATCGGCGTAGACTTATGGGGATGAAAAAAGCCAACCAAGGAAAGTTAAGCAAAACTCCCTTAAAGAAAATCCTGGAGTTTTTCAAAAACACAGGACTTCTTTAAGTGGCCATCCTCAGAGGGTACAATAGACCAATAGGTCGCAGTACAGGATCCCGAAAGGGGACCACCTCCACGGAAATAATTAAACACAATTGACATTAACTCTTCTAAAGCAAAGGCATTTGATTCTTGAGAAGAGTGCAAGGTTCTTCTCCTCATTTTGAAAAAAGTTTTGGGTTTTAAATTAAAATGAACAAATAATAGCTTTGCGCCTCTTTTATTTGTTAGTTTATTTTGTTGCTATACGTTTTTCCAAAACCAGAAAAAGATTTTTTATTCTTTGTCTTTTTAGTCCAACGTTTGTCTTTACTTTATTAATTTTTTTCTGTGATGGCTTGATCTAATTCCAATTTATGGCAACTATGAAACACGCTGTTAAAGTTTGGCCAGGCTTATTATTAACACCCTGATTTCAATTCTCCCTCGGATTACATTACGTTTTACGAGAGAAAAAAACACCATATATAAAACGCTCTGACACTGCAACATTTAAATATTTCCATAGCAATGAAGATTTTATCGTTTATTTAGGATTGTTATTAGCAATTAATAATAATAATATAAAGAACATTTCAGTAATACCAGAATTTCCATGCAATGTTAATTTGCTTATTGATGTTCATTCGTTGTTAAAAACAAAATGTATCTTAATTTAAACAAATATCCTGTTAACTTCAATATTTAACACGGCAACACAAACGTAAATAAATTTTGTTAGGGGTGTTGAATAAGCAAAAATTATTTAAGTAACCCACAACAAAGTGTTTAAAGATGCTACCTTTGCCACTATTTAAAAACTTTGTATATGTATATAGCTGAACATTATGTTTCATGTCTCCATTCGAAAAGGGTAAATATGATTGATCGTTGCTTACATTATTCTATTTGTAGTTATTAAAAGCTTAGTGTTTATCAGCTAATAAATTCCAATTCACCATATATTCTCATTAGTCTTCAAAAGCGTGTGTTATAAATAACACTCATAATGTATTATCGTCAAATTTGACGTCAATAGATAAACATTAGCCGATATAACTTCAACGCCAATCAATTTAAGATTTACAGCGTAATACCGTACAACATATCTGAATGAAAAACTAAAAGCTAGTTCAGTGTAAAATTGGCAATGTCATTACACTACGATATAACTGCAAGTGAAAATAAATAATTCTTATTGCAAATCCAAAGTAGAATTTCAGTTTTTGCTGAATTATTTAAAAAAGAATTGCGCGCGTGGTGACTAATAATTTACTAGCGGTTAAGTAATATCCTGTAAAGAATATCGTCTTTATTAGAAAGGGTTATTCTGAATATTAGATTAATTGTTAATTACCAATAATTACGTAGATTACCTAATAAGGTATTATAAACATGTTAATGTTGCCCTTATAACGAGGTATTGTAACTATAATATTCACATTGCCATGACAAAGGCGCTAATTCTGTGTTAAACCTAAATGTACTGATAGTTAACGAAAACATCCCGAACACTTATCGTAGCCACATTATCTATGTAGATTAACCATTCCCTTCCGAATAGCATTCATACGCAGTAGTTAATACTTTTGAGATTAGTTAAAATGTACATACTTGAAGAAAAAAATCCTTGAAATACCTTTTTTTAAATTGAAGCTATAGTTGGCTATGACTTATTTAAATTTCTAATTTTTTCCTTATTCCAAATATACAGGGTGTGTATAAATTGGCGGAAGCGCTACACGTGACAATGTTCTTCGTAAAATTCTAAGTCGAAAATCTTGATACAAAAATGTATCCTATGGCCTCAGAAACCATTTAAAGAAAAAAAAATTGGCAACATTGCATACATTGATTTGCGTTTGAACATTTTTTTATCAGCAATTTTTACTTAGGTATTTACAATTTTTGTTCGAACTGAAAGCCTTCAGTTCGTAAACATAGCTGCAAACTTTTGGGTATCGTAAAACACAAACTAGAAATAATTACGAGAAAAACAGAGATGACAGCTAATGACAATGTTGCCATATGTATTATTTTCATTCAAATCAGTGATTTACATATTTTCAACACCAATTTTTGAAAGGAAGAACACAATATCTAGTAAAAAATACTATTCGAAATTTATTTTTATTCCAAATTGCAGCTTTTTCATTTGCAAGTATTAAATAATAACGCTTATTAAAGGACTAAATTTCAAAACTTTGGGGACCTCTTGCAGACACAGCAAGCATGGTACAACATTTTTGTATAAAGATTTTCGACATAGAATTTTACGAAGAACATCGCTACGTGTAGCGCTTCCGTCAATTTTTACACACCCTGTATAAGGATTGATGTATTTATTTTCAATGATAGGCAAGTTACAAAGGTTTTTTATTTTTTAAAGATGAAAAACAAAAAGTAGGCTGTGGAAACAAAAAAAAATCAAGAAAAACCTACATTTTTGGTAAATAATTATCTTTCAACATTTTTTTTATAATTTTGGATTAAATTTAAAATTTACTTGATCACTATAATTATAGTTTAGTTATTTTATATTCACACAATACATATTGTAATGGCTTACGACCACTAGTCCATAACCAGCTCATTAATTTATCCCTACACTCAAAGCTAGCTTGACCGGCCTAATATTGATCGGAGCTATCTGGATGATCTCTTGTTAATTTGGAGGTATTTTCATTTAAGTTCATTTAACACTTCTTCGTGTAATAGGTTCTTTACAGCGAGTTCTAGGACAAAGAGCCTTTCGTTTCCTTAATTCGGTTAATTTAATGTGGAGAGTTCCCACTAAATAGTAGTAGAACGTTCTAATTGAATTATTGTGTGGGGCTAACTGCGTGGAGAAAGAGATTAGGAAAGTTTTTGTCTAATTGTTTAACTGAGTACACGCGTCATGGTAAATATAATTACTATTCGGTCATCAATTTCAAACCTTGCGCACAATACTTTTTCGTTAGTAAATATATAAATAGACGCTTTTATACTTGTTTATGTGCGCAGTTACAGGGTGTTTCTTAAATATTGCAAACAAATTCGGGGGCGATTTCTTATCGAAAATTAAGGGGGGTCTTCCATATAACATTTTTTCCTTAGACGTCTCTTTTCGGAGTTACACCCCCCTAAACAGGAGCAATAAAATTAGGTTTTTATTTTATTTCTCAAAAGTTAAATGTAGCATTATGGGGGTGTAACTCCGAAAGAAGACGTATTAGGAAAAACAATTACATGAAAGCCACCCGTTATTTTTTGATAAAGAATTACCTCCCGAAGTTTTTCGCAATATTTATGAATCACCCTGTACATAGACACATACGCTTATTTAGACAATATATGGGAGCGACCAAATTTTTGCCGGCCGTCCATTTACATATAAAATCCCTATAAATATTTTAAAACAAAGCTTAAGATTGATCTTAAAAAATTAATAATCTGTAGGTCTATAAATTTTTAGCTACAAAGAGATGTAAAGAAGATTTCTTAATTTTTGTGCTACAACTCATATTTTTACAGTGCAGATCTCAATTACCTTAAATGACACAAACAGTTACATCAAAAAAACAAGAAACATGCTGCGATTGTTTCCTTATTGCAATAAAAAAGCTATGAAAACATATTTCGGTGTAGATTTATCATACGCAATGCCCTTTATTTAATTTATTTCCTACTATGCAGCAACACTGCAGACAACGACATAATAAATCTCTTCTTCGAAGTTTTATGTACGCCACAAGCCGTTCTTATTGTCGTTCTCTCTTTAGCGGTTCAGATTTTCTATCTTCCACGAACAATAGATTTCGTCCCACAAAATCTAATCCACTTTGTGCGAAAAAGCTATGGGGTAATTTTATTAGAAACAAGTTTATTCTACTCATTTTGTATGAGTTATCGTTTGTACGCAACCTACGTTCGGTCACCTGCCCAACAAATTTTACTTTACACATATTGACAAAGGAACAGTAGCTGTGAATATAAATTGAAGGCGAAACATCCACAAAGAACAGAACAAAAGTTTTTGAAATTTGCCTATAGATGGAGTTTTCAGTAATTTAATTTTCGGTTTCTTACTGTTGTAGCATTTTAATTTATCCAGTAACGCAAGGGTTTAACAAAAAACTTCTACGTATCATCTATCCATTATATGTTAATAGTCTGTTCTTAATATATCATATTTTATTTTGTAAATCTAAGTGGATTTCTTAATGAAAACAAAAGGTGAAAAGTGTACAGTAAAGAGCAAACGTAAAATCCTCTCCTATAAGTTTTTATTAGCAACAACTAAAAATTCCCAAGGGCACTCCACAAAACTTTTCGTTAAGAAATGCTTTTTACGACGGCTTGTCTATTCGTATTTTATGTACCTACTATAAAGGGCGGAATCCATACGCGTGCAGGGAAACAGCGTGCAATGTAGGTAAGTGATGACCAAAAGTTTTCCCTCGATGGACTTAACAACAATTCTGAAAACCGTAGATGATAACATTTCTTCATTGAATTGCAGTTATGATAATGAGTGAACTGCAACGAACCTAATAAAATAAAGTTGTTCTACGCTGCTTTTTCTGTAGTGATTTTAATTGTTAATGCAGACATTGTAAGGAAATAATAAAAAAAATTGATATAGCTAGATGCAGGAAGGTTTTTTAAATAAATATTACTATAAATGGAATTAGGTTAGAACAGCTTTAAATATTTAGGAGTGATCATAGTGAAAAATTGAGGAATGGACAAGAAAATAAGCGAAAGGACAGGAAATGTGGGAAAAATATTTAACAGTTTAAGAACAACATTTTTTGGTTATAAAGAAGTCCCAAAACGAACAAAAGTGGCAGTGGTCAAAAAGGTAGTAACTCCGGCACTTTTATACGGAAGTGAAAAGTGGACACAAATAAAAATAGTAGCCGAATGCAGCAGAAATTATGTTACTTAAACACAATCAAGGAAAAACCAAAAAAAGATCGAATCAGAAATGAAATATATAGACTAGAGAGAACAATTAAAAATAAAATCAGTTGAAACAAAAATACAAGAAAGACAGCTGGGATGGTTGGGTCACATTTATAGGATGAAACATGAACTAGAAAAGACTATAAAGAAAGATCACAAGGAAAAAACAAAAGAGGTAGACCGAGAAAAACCTGGCAAGACGAAGTTAAAAAAGCGGCAACTTGTAGAAAAATCCAAACAACTTAACAGTCCTACACCTGACGGTAGAGATTTAATTTAAAACATTTTTTTTTGCTTGAGAAAAATACTTTGAATATTAGAAAATAAAATCTTGGTTATTATTAACAGTTTTTTTTTTTTTTAATTTTTAATAAAGTCAGTCTAACCCTCGTATACTAAGTAGCGCTTCCTCGAAAACCAGCAAAATGTCAAAATTGTGCAGGATAATCCTATTATACTCTTGTTTTGTTAAACAGGATTATCAAAGTGGCGTATCCGGTTTACACAAGAAAATTTTAACTAAGCAAGGGATAAATTACAAATATTAATAGGGAAAGATATTGTTTTGCACTGCGACAACAGGATTTTGTTTCAGCCGTAATAATCAAATTTTAAGTCAGTTTAGTGTTAAAAAATAGAAGTCTAAATAACATTTACTTTACAAACTAAAAGCTATAAAATATGCTGTACCTACTCAGCTTTTTGCGAGATATCTATAAATTAAATTAACCTCTTTTTTTAATTTACCATCTTAATTATATTGTATTTTGAAATAAAAAAAGGCGTTATATAGCACAAGTTGAAAATTTTTATTAAATTGGTTTTTTAACACACAAAAGGCACTTTTAAGTTCGCGCAGTATTTTTCGAGAAAGTTAGTTTCCACTGTTTAAATTTTCATGTTACTTCATGTCAACGTTTCTTGTTGGATTGAGCTTCAAAGAAATCGTGTCGTACACATTCGTTCTGAAAGTTATTAACTAATATATGAGTGAAAGCTACTTTGTGCATGCCCTACCGTCATATGTGATATTAATACTTGGAAGATTGCAAAGACTGTTTGAATATGTTGAACAAAATTTCTTTCGCGCAGCCTTTTTTTTCCAAAATAACACCTATTGTCTTTTAAAGGTAGTTGTGATCTATAATATCTAAAAAATTACTAAAATCTTTACACATTAAGTCTTTGAACTTTGGGGCATGTTAACAAATTAAAATTAAATTTAAATTTAAATCGCACAATAAAATTAAATAACCTCATTTAATATAGAATTTAAGATACATTACAGTTTAAGTTAAATAAAATTAAACATTTTCATTTACAGCTTTAGTTGTTATCTTTTTACATTGATTATGTTATTTTGAATATCATCTGTCATCAGCTTAGAAATGATAACTAGCAAAATAAATTTTTTTAATCGTTTCTTAATATATTAATAAAAAATCAACTATTGCATTTTTATAGTTACATTCATAAGTACTTTTATTTAGTGGTCAGGGGGGTTACAGGATGTCTCAGATATAATTACACCTTGATTATTTTGCATGTTTTTAAAATCAGCCCTAACAAATCCGTGCCTGTCTACGTGAGAGTAAACTACTCTCGATAGCAGCGTCGCCAAGGATACAGCCAATCGCGAGTTACTCTCAGGGGCTGTATCCTTGGCGACGCTGCTATCGAGAGTTGTTTACTCTCACGTGGATAGGCACCTTTATAATTCAATCGTATAACGGAAAATCTGCATATTGATGTATTAACTCAAAATCAAATAATAAATGAAAAAATAGGAAAAGGTGATCAATATTTTACAGCCTAAAATCAACAGTTTTGGAAACAGATAAATCCCCAAAGGAACAAAGGTAGAAGCGGTAAAAAAGATAGTAATTCCAACACTTTTGTCCAAAAAATTTCGTTATTCATTCGTACTTATGCATAGTTAGTGTTTTCATGGCCTACTAAAACTTAATTTGTTTCGGAAAAAGTTTTATGTAGATTAAACTAAAATTTTTATGATCCTTCTTCATTATCATATAATCTGGCAAATATTTCGGATTAAATATCAAAATAGAGTTGCATTTGATATTTAAAACAAATTTTCGATATATTTTCAAAGGCTACTAGTTAAATACTGTTAAATATTATTGTGTTTGTATCCGTAATTTATCAAGAAAACCGCAATAGCTCGAGAAATACTGATTTTGGACATAATTGATCTTTGATAATTTTTAAAGATAACTGCATTATCAACAAGAAAATGTAAAAATATATAGGGTATTCCATTTACAAAAAACTGACTTATTCGTGTTTGAGGTTTGACTAAATGGATCGGGCATAAGGAACACCCTGTGTATTATTTTAAAATTTTAACTAGTCAAAATTCACTATGACACTTTTTTCCTATAAATTTTTGAAGGATGTCGTTCTGACATAGCCAAGTTGTGGAATATTGTTGTTTTTTGAGACTCTAGTTTCTGTCAACAGTTTTATAAAAACTTAGATAACTCAAAAACTACTGATTTTAGATATATAAAACCTATATATTTTTGAAAAAAAATTCAATTTTACATCTAAAAATAATAAAATATACTGGGTGTTCCAATTAAAAAAACATAGTGACGTATCGGTGCGCAAAAACAAAACACTGTGTATAGTTAAAAATAATTTAAGGTTATGTAGTAAGTTACTACAAACAACTTTCATTCATTTTTTTTTTGTAAAGTCACAAGACATTACGTTACTTTTTGGTACACACTGTATAAAGTTTATTGCAAATAAATTATAATTACCTACAATCTAGTCGCGAAAAAGTTGATTATTTCGTAGTCCTATTTATTTCTGTAAATCGCTCTTTCAGATACTTAATCCTAAAATTGTGAACGCCAGTAAATATGTCATAACAAATACGTCAACAACACCCATGTATAGTACAATTCCAACACGTTTCCAACTTACCGTTCATTTTTATGACAAGTTATAACTTTAATAGCATTTTACCACAGTTTATATGTTAATTATTTTTTAGAGCAGCACGAATCTTATCCAAAACAAAAAATATCAAACACATGTAACAGCAACAAAAGCTATTAAACTAAGTACGTTGCCCGAAGGTAGTACGACCAAATGATAAACATCGCTGGAGAACGCAAATTATACTGTGTATGAACGAACGACAAAAACGTAAAGCGTGCGTTATTCCCACGCTTACTAACTAATTTAATTAAAGCACAGCAAAAAATGATGCTGTCCGACAAAATTCATAAGATACTACGCTGATAAAAATTCTTCAATTTTTTTTACGTGCAGCATCGTAGGATGTACAAAAATAAATTTAACATAACCGAAGAGTGCTTTGCAAAACTTGTCTCCTTCTTTTAAGTGCTCTGTTCCGTTAATTACAAGAAATACAATAGCAGAAATCACGGGGATTTTCGCTGAGTAGCTTGAAGGTAAAAATGTGTGTTAAAACTCTGTAGGTAAATTTTATTGCAATATTAAAGCGAACCACTATTAGTTCGAGATACGTAGCTTACGCGCTATGGCTAAACTAATTTTACAATAGTTTGTTTCAAACAATTGATGGGTTAAAATAATTCAAAAAATTATTTAATTGAAAACAATTAAAATTAAAACTTTGAACTGTGTCTAACAATAACGCCAAATAATAGTATATTACATAACAAAAGTTGTAAGAAGCAAATTACGCACAAGTGGAAAAGTTGCCGCGTAGCGGCGAGTGCGTAATTGCTTTACAACTCGTGTTATGTACCTTACTTTTTCTACGATCACATAATACACACGATTTTAACGGCTTTTTGGCTAATTTACACATGTAATTACGTGGTCTTGTCAATTTTGAAGTAAGTCTACTTTGACATTTCTAGACAAGTGTGCGTTTTGCTTACCGTGCGTTATAACTCACTAACCAGGCATGCAGGAAGTGTTTGACGTGAGTGTACTTTGATCATTTCTTTAAAAAAAAGTGTGCTTTTTGCTTACCGTGCATGCAGGCTGTACGGTTAGTCATTTACATTAGTGGTCGTAGAAAAAAATGCATTTAATTGGTATGCTCATAAACAAATAATTTTTATGTATTACATTTAAAACTTTATTATTCAAGATGGCTGTACAATCAAAATGAAAATAAATATAATTGCTGCTAAGTGGAAATTATTTTCTTTAATGCTTTTAAACACGCATGTTTTGGATAATTATGATAAATAAATGCGATGTTAGTCTATCGGTAAAAATAAAATCTGAAGCGCACTCTAAGTTAATAATTAAATTTTACACAATTTACACAAATGTACTTAATAATCACACGATTCGAATGTACCTATATAAATTGCAATCACTTAAACTTCGAAATGATGGGCTTTGCAGGACGCGTTACAAATTTAATGCCATAACCATTAATATTTAATTAAAAAACCTGTTGTTAAAAAAAATTGTAATATAAATAAACAAGTACAGTGAACTCGCGATATAAACAACTAATGACTGCCAATTCCAATCCTGAAAGTTGCTTATACTGTAAAAGTTTCTTATATTAGACACAGTTCTAAGAAAATTGCGCAACTCACTAATTTTCTTCAATATTTCAATATTTGCTTTGACTATTGTAAATCTAGTGCTGCGCAAAAGTATGGAAACAGAAAAATATCTAAAAAATTATTACAATGACATTTGGTATCTGACCATTATCGTATGTTCTAGATTTGATGAAAATATTAAGGTTGCAATAAGACTTCCGGTCCAACCGGAACACCCTGTTTTTGGATTCCACTAACAATTTATTAAAAAATGTTTAAGGTTATATGTGTCTTAAGTCAACCGTTTTCGTGAAATTTACATTTTTATGAAAATTTTGAGTGATACAGCACTTTCAAACATTTTCAACATTTAAAGATTTTTAAAAGGCTGTAAAAATTCAATAAATGCAATAAATTACAATAAAAATTAATTATTTTTAAGTGTTAACAATACAACTTCATAAAACCTGAAACGGAGCCAACCTTAACCTTATTTAAAATTTAAAGACAGATAAGTAAAAAAACAATTTAATCAGCTCTTTTTTACGTAAAATTCTATAAAAAAATATTGTGGTTCTGATAAACCTCTATTTAAACCTAAGAATAGTAATATTAGATACAGCTTCATGATGAAAAATATTCAAAAATTCGTCGGAAAAAGATAAAATTATAAGTTCCTGTTTTTTCTTTTAAGTTTTTCAAAATTACCGCTGTCTACCTCCATAGCCTACTTGAAAATATTGCGTTGCCCTTATAATTAGCAATAATATCGCGTATCTCGAAAAATATCAATTTAATTATAAAATAGGCTTAATAATGTTTTTGAAAGACAATCTTCTATAAGACTGTGTAAAAAAATATACGGTGTTGTATTTAAGATAAACAAGTATGACCAAGTGTAAAAAACGCCCTGTACAATATTATTTAATGCAGCTAGTGCAAAGTGCATGGTCCATCTAAATTTCAAACGAATTTTTGCTGCTTTTACAAAGTTTTTAAATGTTGAAAACATTTGAAAGTGCTGTATCGCTCAAAAAATATAAATTTCACGAAAATAGTTGACTTTGGACCCATATGACTACAAATATTTTTTAAAGTAAATTTAAAGAGTAATCAAAAAATTTAAAAATATGTAGGGTGTTCTAGTTAAAATATCAAAGTTTGAGTCCATGTCTGGTTGAACCGGAAGTTGTATTGTAACCTTAATATTTTCATTGAATCCGGAATATACGATAACGGCCAGTTACCAAATTTCATTGTCTTTAATAATGTTCTAGATATTTGTCTTTTTCCATGCTTATGCGCAGCACTGTATATGGTGAAGAAATACATAATTTTAACCGTCACATTGACTGCACATAAGTTGCTTATAACACGAGCTCACTGTATTTTATTTATAAATTCAAAATAATATATTGTTTTAACTTTTAAGAACATTCGGTTAATACAAAATCTTCAAAATTCTTTAAATACGAATGTTTAAATAACAAAGTTATTTCCATTTTTCTTTCAACTTGGTACACATTATGTATTTTTTCTTTCTTAACAACTAAAAAAAAAACATACGGAGTGTTTTAAGTAAAAGTTGGTTCTTATTTCATGTGCAAATACAACCGATTAATAATCTTAACAAACATGACATTTTTAAAGTTTTAAATTAAAACTTAAAATTAAAAATGAGCCCTATTTACTTAATCTCCATAATATATTTTTTAAAAAGGCCGCTGTGTACATTCTTTTGCAAATCCTAAATATTAAAGTCTGGGACATCTTGCAAGTTATTAAAAGTTTTTAGGAACATTTTAGACGTTATAAATATTGCTAATGAAACGAATAAACAATTACAGGCAATTGAAGTTTATTAATAAATATTATGATAATTATCAAATATTGCAATGAAAACAACACATCTTATTTTAAAAGAATATTAAATATTAATTTGCTAGATTAATTAGTTTAAACATTTATTTTAAGCCACTTCTTAACAAAATTTTCAAAGATTATAAGGAAATAAGTTTCAAAGTTTTAAATAACAACGCTTTGGAACGGCGCAAACTATAAACTTTTAAAACTTACCTCTAAACACTTTTTCGAATTTTTTAAACTGTTTATAAGAAGTTCATATATGCTCAAATATTGGAAGATTTAGCTAACACTTTTGAACATGTGTCTACATGCAAAGAAAATGTTCAGGGAATCGTTTAACGTCCGCCGCTTTCCGTTAGTCACAAGCGGCCAACGGAAAATGGATATGTCGACTTTCCACCGCCCTGCTACAGCCACGGCGCGCGTTATACTGACGATACTAAAAGCGTCTAAGCCATCGCAGCTCTTTTACGCACGCCTTCCTCTTTCAGTTGTTTTGGAATTAAAAGAGTAAGTAATTAATTTTAATTTGTTGAAACGTTGAAACAGGAACCAATAATTAAAACTTTCCTCATCGCCAATTTTCCAGTTATTAATTTTAAGTTACTTAAATTTTCATAGAACATTGAACAGCGTGTTTTTCTTTTATTTCTAATCTAATACAAGCTACGCCTTCGCTATTTTTTAGACAAATCGAATGTTTAGGACCTAAACAAAACTTTTTAGCAAAAAATAAATTATGTCTCCCTCCGTACAGGGTGCCCATTTTTCTAACGTTTAAATAAGCAAATTTGTGCAGAATTTAAAGGGAACTCTAATGCCATTTTCAAATTTGACCTACGTCATCAACTTTTTGAAATATTTTGAAAAACCTTAAAAAGGTCGATTTTTTCAAACTTGAATAATTCCGTAACCATATGAGTTAGAACAAAAACAACAATTGGCTTTTTAGATATTTTCACGTAGATTTTAAATAAGTTAACGAAATTTTCATAGAACTCTCGATTTCCGAGTTATAACGCAAACTTCTATTTTTTTTTAAATGGAAGTCATAGTTGGCTGTAGCCTTATTTGGCAAAAACTCCATATTTACTCAAGTTTCTGTCCAACGTACAAAAATATGTTTGCGAGGGTTGTCTTCTTTCTGGATATGTTCTGCATATCGTTGACTTGATAATATAGAATTCCTATTCAATGAATAAAAAATTCGCAGCATATCACGTTTTTCTTCGTTATTAAAGTTCATATTTACGAATTTATTATTAGGACAAGTAATAGGCTTTCAAAACTTTTAGTTTGTTGATTGGTTGTTATGAAAACAACATAAAGTACAACGACCGGCCTAGCTGATTTATAATGGTTATTGTTTAAAACTTTTTTTTTCAATTTGGCAGTGAATAAAGAAGTAAACTACCATGTGTGATACATCAATGAATTCAGAAAATGCTATTTGACTATGTAAATAGCAGAAATTGCATCCATAAGAAAAAATAAAGTTGGTTATCATAAAACAAAAACGAATCGACCTAGGAAAAATTTGTGACCACCATCCGATTCGACCTAAAAAGTTGCTTTGGCAATGGTTTTACACATTTAAAATATTTTATACTCCAAACTATTTTCAAAAATCGTATTTTCCGGGTTTTTCTAATTTTCTCGAATGCCGTTTGAGATATTTTCAATTTCTCTTTGGAATTTTATTTAGCACGAAATTTAGCAACTTGGCCAAATTTAAACCTTTGCTCTAGCTATTATGATGAGCGAGATCCCCATGCTTAAACTCGAATTTCAATCACCCTGTATATTTCTTAAATGGTAAATAACAATAAGACAACATTTAAATACTCAACAAAAAAAAATTAAAATGAAGAAAGTTATTTCAGTCTTTAGAAACAATTAAAATAATTATGTTATAATTCGTAATTTTAACTCGAGTAACTTAAAAATACCGCGGATTTTAATTGTTTATCGCTAACCGAGTTCATTTCTAAAGCTTAACGTTTGCTAAACGTAATGAAATTGGTTTTTCGTTTATGCTGAGTAAACAGAGAGTACAGAGTCATTATTACTTTACAAATATTAAAACGTTTTACGTGCCTTATATACCTTCAGCAAGATAACCATTTCTGTGTTTGTTCCACTTTATCGGAACCTACAAGCATTAATAAATATAAAGTTGCAGCTTTAATTGCATGCAATAACAATTATTCTTGTAACGAGAACTACATGCAACTAAACGTTTCTTTATTTTTATTATCGTATGTCATAGTTTAATCACTAACAGTGTACAGGGTGGGCAAAGTTCGATGTTCTCATAGGGAATCTCGGTAACTATAAGAGGTTAAGAGGTATCAAAAAACAGACCGCGCATCCTTGATCTCTTTTTTCGAGAAAAAGTTAATGGTGAAAACTAAAATTGGTTATCGTCTTTTGTTTTCGAGTTATCGCCGACAACTCGATTTTGCGACTTTTCGTTTTATGACCACATCTCACTTGTTTATGAAAATAAACAAAAATAATTTTGACGTTCTACAGGCACTTTTTTGATGAGAATGCAGTGACAATGCAGTGACAATTTTTCAAAAACAATTCTGAAATTCGAGTTGTGACAGCAAGTTGTATTTTTTTAAATAAAACTCATAGTTGGCTATGACTTATTTAAATTCCTTATTTTTTTGTCATTCCAAATATATTAATAATAATAATAAATTAACAGTTTACACCATATTTTTGACTTTGATAAGAAATTTCGTTCTTAATGTCAATTACAAATGTTAAAGCCGGTACATTTTCAAAGAAGAATAAAACCAAATTTTTAAAAACTTTACCAAAACAAAAATCGACAAGCGATACAACGGCTTTGATATCAGGCAATAGTGTTTAAAAATGCGTAACGCAAATAGAGTTTAAAATCCCTTTAACAACGCTATTTTGCGTAAACAATAATTTAAAAAAAACAAGAGCGCTTTTATTAGTACATACAGTACAAGAAAATTAATATAATTACCATTTATATAACTGCAAAAAATCGTCATCCAAAGAACTGCAGCTCTCTGGACAACATTGAATTTGGTTCCCCTATATTTAAACATAACAAAATATTATTGAAATGAAATAAATAGTTCTATGAAATGAGCGGGCCGCATTCTCATACCTTAACCTCTTAACTTCCAAAGAGAGCATTAAGTAAAAGTTAATTGGATTATTCTACGACTGTGCTAAACTTGTATGCTTTATTTTCTGAAATAGTTTGCAAAATTTCATAAATTAAGTCTGAAGAACCCAAACATTGAAGCAAAATGGCAAATATTTCATTAAATACATTTAAAAAACTTTATAATTTAAAGAAAGCCGTATGGGCAACTAAAAACAGTTTATATTAGAACATTTAATTTTTTTAAATTATAGTCTACTACCAAGATATCAAAAATAACACTAAAATCCAAAAAATTTTGTATAAAACTTAATTTTAAATATTGCTGCTACCAAAATTAAAACATGATTACTTAACGATTCTAACTAAAGTAAGTTACGTTAAAAGTTAATAAATAATTGTGTATTGGTGTACAAATTTTTCATTTAATAACTTTAGAAAGCCCAAAAATTGAAAGAAATTAGTCATCTTGGCTAATGAATACAGTTCATAGTACTTAGTACTTAATTTGGAGTTTTCATTATCAAATTGCTTTTAAATGGTCACTAGTAAAGCTTGGAATTGTAATTAAAAGAAATATAAAAATTAAGAGAGGTACAGGATTACAGCCCAAACATTTCATAAAACATTTAGAAAATGGAGGTGACTACTAAAATAGAAGACACCTCACAAAAATACAGCACAAAACCAGATCCATTGTCAGTAATTTCTGAAATATATTTAAAAAAACAGTAATAAAGAAACTTTATTCTTATGCTGTTTTGGTGTCCCTTGCGTAATCCTGGCTAGCCCTCGGTTCTGTAACAAACTAGAAAGGTAATTACCTAATTTTTGATATACAGACTGATTAAAAACCATTTAGAACATATATTAGCAAAATATCGTGATACTACGTTTAATAAATCAACCAACTAATTTACTTGCATTACAAAACAGAATTTTGAAGAAGGATTGTCAAAAACTGTAAGTAAAAAGGCTAACTCGTTTAATTTTGAGATCAAAGAAAAATCTAATAAACCTTAGTTATTGTAAATAGTTGCAAAACAAGTGGAACAAAATTGTGACACAAAATTCCACCATATAAATTACATCACATAATGATTAAAGGCACCAAAAATTTAGCCCAAAATGCATTAAAATAGCCCCAGAAAAAACAAATTGTCGCTCGAACATCTTCAGTCAAAAATGTTTGAAAATAAACAGGTCATTTTGCTAATATATTTTTACAAAATAAAAGTGTCATTAGAATATACTTCTCCTGGTGCACCGTTTGTGAATTACACTGAACTTAAAAAATAATCTTCGCCGACAAGGTTATATATAGGCGCCCTGAAAAAAAAGACCAACAAAATAACAGTAATTACTCGATTAATTGGGGATAAAAAATCAGAAAATTACAACAACACATTGAAGGTAGATAATTAAATATTTGGCAATAATTAAACCAATTAATAGTATAAATAAATACTTTGAAAATAGTAGTGTGGTTGATTTAAACAATTAATGACGTATGTAAGTGTGAAATGACTAATAAATTGAAGTGGTTCGAAAACAGCAAGTGATTTTTAATTAAACACAAACTTACATACATACTCAGTGTTGATTCACCAAAATGACGTTATAACATGATTTTCTGATAACAATCACATAAAATAATTGTAGCTGGATTTTAATAAAGTAATATTTATTATAATCCAACAAAAGACATACATATGCACTCCTGTAAGTGCTACAAGAAAAAAACATGGTCCCTAACATCCTAACATTGCCTATCATGAAACCTAACACGCGAACCGAAGAGTTTAAAATCGTTTCGGCGCCCTGAAATAAAAAACATGTCGGCTTGAACAGCCAGGTTATAGAAAATCATGTTATCAGTGCATTAATCGAGCAAATCCTGTGACAAATAATTTAAAAAAAGTTGTTTCGTGACGGCTAGGTGATAATTGTTAACATATGTAGTGAACCCTAGGATGTGAAGACCATTCTCCTGTGACTTGGCATAGCTAATGGAACACACTCAGGCACATTTGAAAAAAAGCCAAGTCACTGAAAGTTTAACAGGGAAATTTTACAAATGGCTCTTAAATCATAGCAAGACCGTATTCGTTCCCTGATATTAAAAGGTATATTAATTTAACAATTAGTAGTATACAGTCCTTAAAATCAAGCCACCAAAGAGAGGCACACGTCATGAATTGACCAAAATAAATTAAAGCAAACTCAAAAATTAAAGCATTACTTCGGTTGTAAAGGAAAAACTTGAAATAGGGGCACTGTTGATAAAACTTAACAAGCCAAACAATTTAATTAACATTTTAATGTTTAAAAAGAATGAATATTTTAAGAACCAATTTTTTTTTAAACACTTTGTTTGCTTTACCAAAATCTAATAAATTTGCGTACAACCCAGACAAAATTTTAAATCTATCTGGTTATACTGAAAAAGTATCATGAGTATTTACTATAACAAAATTTCCATGTTACAAAAGCAAATTAAAAAAAAAAAAACTGTAAAAATGCTACCAAAAATTGAAGTGCACTTTAAAAGGCCAATGTGTAACAAGTTGCTACTGAATCTGGGCTCTTTACTGTTGCCCTTCGTCTCAAGAGCTATTAAATCGTAAAATAATAGATATCAAATAATGTAAGCAAGTATGAAAAAATTAATGTGTTTATAGCAAGAAGTACAAAAATATAAAACAGGGATTCAAAATAGGAAGAATGATCTAACACAACCACATTTAGTTGCAAAATTAAAACAAAGCTTTGAAGTTTTACATCATGAAGTGAGCACAAAGTATTTGCAGCCAAGTACCAAATACGTCTAATAAAAAATAGAAAAATACGAAATAAATTAATTAAAAAGTTTGTTCACCCATCCGTCAAAAAACAGGTACAAACACATGAAATATTTGACAACCGAACGGAAACCTTGTCGGACAGTCCACGTACGATCGATTTTATGAGTAGCAAACGCCATCATAAAAAAAAACACACCGAGAGACACGTTCGGCCTACTCTCACCTCGGACCTCTGCTTCATTCTTCGCACATTTTGGGACCTACCTTGCGTGCACTGGAGAAAACTCTGCGTTGCGCCTTCACCGCCAGGAAGAAATCCACCATCGGCACTAAAGCACTAGGTTCGAAGCATAGGGTTGCCAGATGTATAATTTTATAAAGGGGGGACAATTGAAACATTTCAGATCATATACAGGGTTAAAAAATCCACTGATTAATTTACTTGATAAAAAAAAACTTATTAGATAGTTAATTGTCGACTTTGATATTGTTAAAAAGTTTATTTAATTGTTTTAATTGATGTTTGGATTGGTATATGTGAAAAATTTTGTATTATAACCATTTTCGTGGCTTCAATAGTAACAAAGTAGCTTAAAAATTTAAGTTTTTTGCAAATAAAATCAAAACTAGCCATGGCACGCAAAAAATAAAAACGTCACGTTAACAAGCTCGTAAAACTAAACAACTTTCGTCGTTTCACCAGTTTCGTAGCTATTATATTAACAGAGATATCAAAAGAAAAGTGACGCGCAAATTGGAAGACGCTTATTTGACAGTTCAATATAAAACCTTTGGCAACCCTACACGAGAACCTTACTATCAAAAGTCTGTAACACACACTTCACTTAAGTTACGGCGATGATTATACGTTATTTTTAATAACACAGCACTTGTCATGAAATGTATTTAAGTATAAACGCGTACTAGGGACGCCGTCAAATTTGCACCGACGCGACGAGAAAATGGCTAAAGTCCACTTAGCGATCTGAGACGGGCCGGCGCAAAGTGGGGATACGCAGACTCGGTAGGCGTACTCCTTGCAGGAGCAGGCAAGGCTACTTACTATGTTTTTACGAGCTGAAAAGCTCTGAACGTATTGAGTACGAGTTTTCGGGCTGATAAAAGCTGAGGCATATGCCAGATATATGAAACTACCCGGGCGCGTGATGCGACAAATTAAAACTATGCATAAAAAACGTGTTTAGGAATTGTACCTATTATATTAACTTAGACATTTGACAATAAACACAAAAATATCGATTCAATCGGCATTTTTTCTTGATAATAATTATATACAATGCATATGATGCACAAATAATTAAAACCTATGTTAATTAGGTATATAATAAGTAACACCTTGTATTTAACAGTATACAGGGTGTTGTAAAACGACATATTTTCTAGTTTCCTCTGTAACATTTTTATTTATTATCCGATTTTAGTAATTTTTGGCTTTAACCTTGGCCGAAATTTTGGCTTTTATTTACGATGACTTGATTTAGATAATTTTAATATGCAGCGTGTTGCGTTGTTGAATTAAATTAGCTTTAATTTGTAGTTTTTGTTACAATTCGCAATTTTTTTAAAATATTGATTGGCTGTAACAATTATTTAAAATAATCTTCCAAGTAGTTTTACATCTCTTATGTGTTGCTTAAATAGTACAACCAATAAAGTAGTCATTGCAAGACATTTGTACAAACAATAAAGCCAAATGCAGATTTTTTTATAATGGAAATAAATAAATTCTGAGGATTAACACTTTTAAAAAAATTTGATGAGCCGTGAAAATAATTTTAATTGGCTATTGAACACAATTTGTAGTTGTTATAAATTAAGTAGGCATTGTTTAACATTTGTATCAATAATAAAGCCAATATTTTAAAAAATTTGGCAAAATTTGAACAATGACATTAAAATTTGTGCATTTTTCCCCTTTCATTAATTTTATTCAAGGTATACACATTGAAAAATTAACTTTAAATGTAATACGTATATTAAAATGTTGTATACAATTTATTGCCAAGATATAGCTAGTAATATTAAGTTTTTATAAGCATTATATCCGTCACCTAAAAAGTTACTCTTAAAATAACTGTAACTGTGGTAGCTAATTCATATTTAAAAATACAATCGCAACCGCAGATCTTTTCAAATTTATGAACTTTGTAATTTTCATCTAAAAGATCACTTAGAAAATTTTTCCAATATCAGGAAGCTGAGAGATTGAATGTGAAACTTTAAAAGCATTTTAAGCGAGTAGAAATTGTCAGTGAAATACTGGAAGTAAATTATTCGTACTCTTATAAGTCAAACGAAGATTATTTTCCTCGTTTTCGCTATACTTCTAGAAAAACAAAAAACTTGAAATGTTGTTATTGTGTTCAATAAACATTTCGATTAATACAGTTTGTTTCTAACTGGAATAGCCTTCCATAACTCAATGGTGGACCGAAAACTTTAAAAACTTTAAACTTCTAATTAATAAATTGTTTTCAGTGGCCAATATGGTTTTCGATACATTTAAATTTTCCAAACCTATTTTAAAGTAATATTTGTAAAATAGTACATAATCTCTTATCAACATTAAAAGAAATTATGTGTAGTTTAATCGTTAACTAATCATATTTTATTTGTTGGAGCAGCATTAAATATTTGAAAGCAAGTTTTATATTTTGTTTGTTGGATTAAGTTAATGTGATTTTCGAAAACCTAATAGTGGAATAGTGGAATAATGGACATTAATAACAAATTTTTTTATCAAAGTCAAAAATATGGTGTAAACTGTTGATGTTAATTAATTTGGCCCCACACTGTTCTTAGTGCCCTATGGGTAGACTGTCGTCATCGTCCTTGATAGAAAATTGTTAAAAGTAAAACATACAGTTGATTACTCTACTCTTATGCTAGATACTCTATAGTTGCATAGTATTAAACAACGGATAATTTTTAATACGATTATTGTAATTTTCAAGGTTATAAATAACCTGCTTCCAAATTCTTTGTTAAAATATATAACACAAAACTCTGATATTCATAATTATCCGACTAGAAACTGTAAAGATTTTAAATTGCTATTTAAAATTCTCTATTTAAGTGAACTTAAAAATGAAACTAATATTGTAAGGACATTATTATATTATTATTATTATGTTAGGAAATAAGTGCAAACACATTTAAACAGACATTTGACGGATAAAGTTGTGTAACATTTATTTAACCAGCTTTTTAAATTTTTATCATGTTCAAAAATTGCAATATTTCTTTAAAATCACAAAAAAAGTTGCAGTTTTTAATTTTCTTAGGTTTCCGCTAACGATCAAATCGGTAATGCGATACATTGTTCTAAAAACTAACTTAAAAGCCATTAAACTACGCTAGAAAATGTTGAAACTTGTTACTCCTAATGAGGTTAATTTCTTCATTAATTATTAGATTTTAACGAGCATCTCGTTATTTTTAATAAACCAAATTAAAACAATCGATTTGATAATTTAATATTAAGATTAAACTATACAATACAAAAGTTTACTAATTAAAACTTAAGGTAGAAGCGCAAATAAAAATCATTTAACTATCTGAACCTGAAAAGTCTAATAACATTATCGAAAAGAAAATATAAAAATATATAGGAACTTTCCTTTAAAATTATTTATTTATTCGTGTTTGAAGTTTAGCCAATCGCGCCGGACATAAAAAACACCCTTTGTATTATTTTAAAATTTGAACTGGTCAGCAATCACTATATGTATAACACTATTGTTAACTAAAGTATTGAGGGAATTCGTTCTGAAACATTTTCATTCCATTTTCCGTTATTACTTGGTTTCAGATATTTAAGTTTTCTTCTAGGTCCCTTTGACGTCTTTCTATGATAGCTAATATCATCTGCGAAGGCTCATTCTGATATATTAATACGTTCTAGCTAGTAGCTATCTGTATCCAATATAGATGGGTTTTGTTCTCTGTTTTGTTTCTTACTTAGTTCATACATATAAGTGATAAATAGCATTGGGCTCAAGCTTCCTTCTTGTCTTACTACTTCTCGTGTTATAAAAGCCTATGATTTCATGTTCTTACTTATTATACAGTTTCTTGTTTCTTTATAGGCATTAAGTGACTCGTATTAGTTTGCATCCACATAAAAAGTTGATTATTTTAACAGAACTACAACGTAGACAAGTTAATTTCCTCAGTTGTGATCTCCATTCGTAAGCCTGTATTTCAAAAATAATTTCGTTTTATAAAATGGAAAATCTGTTGGTAAATAAAATAGAACACGAAAGAAGGTGTACCCCAGGGGGAAAACACGTTGCTAATCCAAATGCGTTCTTTACGAATTTACAAGATCTAATATTGCTTCGACTGCATTCGTAATCGCCCTAGAGAGTATACAAAACCAGTAGTAGAAGATAATAAAGTGTGTTGGGCTTTTTTATTTTTTCAACGACAATTTTGAGGTAAGAGTGAAAGTAAATTGAACTAAACACCATTAACTCTTAGCTTGCGTAGTCTTTAAATTTCTAATATTGCCAAACTGTCATTAGGTTTCCACGTTATTAGGTAATTTTAATTTTTTAGTTGCAAGCAACATTACATTCAAAATTAAAAACTGGATAATAACGTAAATTTTGTAAAAAAATCGATGTAATAAAAATTATAGACTTTTTCTACAGCTCAAAACGTTATATTGAGTATTGTCAACGTCGACACAGTGTATGTGTTCGTACGGTGAAAGTCATTTAAATGGCACACCATGTATTTTAATTTATTGCTGCTTATATCATAATACATTTTGTCGCAGTATCAACTTCTTTTTAGTTACGTTGATTGTCGCTGTACAGCGTTCACTATTGAGCTTCATATAAAATTTGCACTTCAAAAATTTACCCTTTCAAAGTGGAGTAATTACTAATTAGCAGCAGGGTAGCTTTTTAAAGAAGAACGTAATTTTTGCTACCGATGAAAGGGAAGCCTCGATTGAAAGCGAGTCAACTTTCCGAAACAGAAAAGCCCATTTTATTTAAAAGAAACCCTCTCAGTGATTGAATTATCTTTGAGCGACTATAAAAAGTCTCTTGTACATAACCTACACATGGTAATTTTATAAATGTCTATTTAAGCCAAGCTGAGAGCGTGGCTCTCAATCAACTGCTTAAAAATATTTCTTTCCTAAGATAGAGATAAAGACGACTTATTCTGGAACATTTTTAAAGCAAATTCAAGTAAGAAAATCAAATTATAAATCTCCCGTTATAAATTCTTATCGGCGAACGTGTCAGGCTAAAATGGTTATGTAAATTAACGATATGCAAATGAATTCTGCAAGTAAAAGAACAATTTCGAATATAAACGAAGAAAAATTATTACGTCTTATTAACTAAGCAATCCTTCTAAAACTCACTAATGTACAAATTCTAATAACTCCAATACATTTAGCGTATAATTAATTATTATATTAAACTATATTGCAGAATACTTAAACTTTTAAGTACAAGGCAAGAAAATTCGTTGAAAAATAGACAGGTTTAGTCAAAAAATAGTAATAATTAAAGATTTGTCCGACTAAAAATTAAACTGAAATAATATCTAATATATATGAAAACTATTTTGCAGGCCGTTTAGGCAGCTTGGTAATGTTCTTCCATACTCTTCTCTCTTTCTCTTTCTTCCTCCAATCTATTTTGTTTTCTCTCTTAGTTCTGCCTCCACAGCTTCTCTCCATCTTTTTCTGGGTCTTCCTCTTTTTTTCTTGTATGCTGGCTCTTTCAGCGCCATCTCTTTTATTATTCTGCTGTCCTCCCTTCTCTCAGTATGTCCTAGCCATTGTATTCTTCTGGCATTTATTACTTTGTCTACCGTTGCTTCTTTGAAAATTGTATATATCTCCTCGTTCGTTCTT
This sequence comes from Elmis aenea, assembly GCA_947652605.1. Classification (NCBI taxonomy): domain Eukaryota; kingdom Metazoa; phylum Arthropoda; class Insecta; order Coleoptera; family Elmidae; genus Elmis; species Elmis aenea. The sequence continues at coordinate 67,922,667 of OX393576.1, read as the reverse complement.
CTCATATATCCCTCATCTGTTCTCTTCCCTCCCACTGTTCTCTTAATCATCTTTCTTTCCCCTGTTCTTAGGGCTTCCTTTGCATTTTTGTTCAGTACCCAGGTCTCACACCCATAGATCGCTGTAGGTCTTAGTATTGCCTTATTCAAAAGAAGTTTGGTGCTACTAGATAAATTTTTTGCTCTTATTAGGTTATTTAAGCTCCTGCATCTCTTGTTGGCTTTCAATTTTTATGCTATGTCTTTTTCTTCTTTCATTTTGTTTGTAAGTAGTGTCCCCAAGTACACACATTCTTTTACCTCCTCAAATTCCCCTACCAGTAGCCTATCCTCTGCAGCGTTCTGGAGATGAGGTAGCGTCAAGTCTACCGAACTGTTCGAGTCACGCCTAGAACATTCATGGAAATGTTCGCTGAACGTTCGCGAACGCTCAAGTGTGTATAAGCGGACGCTTTGGGAGTTAGAAGACAGTCTACGGAGTAAAGAGTAATAAATGAAATGTCGTGTTAGTCTGAAGTATCCTAAAATATATGTTGTATAGCATAGTGTAAAAAGTTAGTGTAGGTAGGTATAAGGTTTGTTCCTACAAGCAGTTTAAGACTGATTTCTTACTAGTTCATGAACCGTTTTATTCGCATGCGTGAACTATGTACTAATACACGTATCGCCAAGAATTAGCGGGTGTTGGAACGCTTTTACGACTGGCCTAACTGTAAATGACATTTGCGTCTATTGGGTTCATACAAATGTACGCATCGCTAGGGTAAACACCTTAATAATCTAGCAATCAGTGGCGTGAAGACCGACGCATAGCTAGCTGAGCTCACGTTAGTGATGAACAGCGCAGGCGTCTAAAAATCCTGGGAACAATTCATCTTTCAGTCCATGTACTGTTCTGATCGTCCGCAAACCGGTACACGAATTGATTTGAGATGTGTTGGAACGGATTACTGACCGTCCGGTAAACTATCAGAGATCTTGTTGGAACGCGATATTGATACTGCGCAAACTCAAACCGTTCAAATGGCATGTTGGAACAAACCTATAGTGTTTAATATTAACTTTGTAACGTTATGCCGGTTTAAGTAAATTTTTGCATATGTGAAAGGTGTCTTTTGTGTAAATAAATAACGTACGTAAGTCCGGCTGTATTTTATCCTTTGTGTAAATAAATTCGAACCCCGTGGATGTAACAATATTAAAATAAATCTTGTCTTTTAATACTTATTTGACTTATGCCATATGTCTTTAACAGTGCCCTCTATTTCAAACGATATTATGTACATTGATTTTATGCTTAGGACTTGGGTGTAAAACTGTGTTCTGAAACTGCTCTGCTTTTAGGACCGAGGAAAGTTTGATCTCCGGACTAGGTTCTCGCGTGTACAAAGGTCTAACACTGAACCGCAATAAACACCTTCCTGACCTAAAAGGAGAATACGAAACACTCGATTGTTACTGAAGAACAGGTTCTTAATACGAAACCGCAACTGCGGTTTGCGTAAATTGTAAATTTAATTTTACTCTTGTGAACGAGCATCAAGACCCAAAGTTCGAAGTGGAAGCTGCATAAATAAGCAGCTTCCACTTTGAACTTTTCAAGTATATAGCGATAAAGTTAAGTTAAAAAACATTTTCGCATTGTTTCTCAGAGGTGCAGACCATCTTTGAAAATAGTTCTGTCGTTGAAGGTCTCTGGTTTGAGTCAACTTTGACGTAATTTACCTATGGTTTGATCATGTTTCATAAAAACAAAATCATAAACAAAATTTGGTACCTATGCCCGGCACTTCCACCAATAATATAGAAAATAAATAACACAATATTACATATTGATCCAAACAACTTAACATTACGACTAACTTCTATCAATATGTACAAGCCCAAAAATTGGCAAATTTAAGTTTTACCAGCAAATCCTAGCAGTTACCAATGTAGGTGGTAAAAAATCAAAATTAGCTTCATTATTATTTCTAATCTTACCATTATACAAGAAAGGGGACAAAAGGGATTGTTCTTACTATGGAGGAATAACATTAATGAGTGTACCAGGGAAAATACTGGCAAGAGTAATGGAAGGCAGATTAAAGGAAAAAGTAGAAAGCACACTAGAACAAACCCAATACGGTTTCAGAAGGGGAAGGAGCTTAACAAAAAACAAGGAAATACATTTATGTTTTATAGACTTGGAAAAAGCATTCCATAAAATCAAAAGAAAAGGCGTATGGAGGGGCCTAAGAAGAAAATTGAAATAGAAACAATCGACACAATAAAAGCGATATACGAAAAAACGATAAATATGAAGAATGGAAGAGTTTGAAACAAAAAAGGGGTTAAAACAAGGATGCGTGCTCAGTCCATAATTATTCTCAGTAGTTATAGATGAAGTAATTAAAGAAGTAAAACAACAATTGGGAACGTTTCACCTAGGCAACTGGAAAATGGAAAAAATAAACATAACTAAGCTAATGTTCGCAGACGACATGGTCTTAGTCGCGAAACAGAAAAGAATCTGCAACATAATCTAAAAACTCTAAACCAGGAATTGGAAAAAATTAATATGAAAATAAATACCGGAAAACTAAAACTATGATCATTACAACAGAGAACAAAGGGCATAACATCACTTTAAATGGGCTTAGGTTGGAACAGGTTTAAATATTGTTATTGTTGTGTTAATAACGTGCTCAGGACCAAACAATAGGTAGCTTTTTTCGCTAAAAGCAAATTTTTTCAGTTACTGCTCATCAATACCATTATTTTATTGGCCAAGCAAAAGTTACAGAATTGAACGATAGGGCATATTTAAGACAATGATTATGCTACCTACGTATAAAACGAAAATGTAAAACCATGGACGTAGAAACAATGCGGTAATGGTTGTTACTACTGATTTATTATCACATTGCGGCAAGTGGAAGTCGTGCATTACTTTAACTTTGCGTGACTACACGTACGGATACATCTTCGTGAGAAGAGAACTCGAAATCTTGGCAAGTTTTAAATACTTGGTCTAATGTAAGTGGGTACAACAAAATTATGATAAAAGTACAAATAAAGCATGAAATAATTATTTTTTATGTCTGTTATTATTCAAAAATAATGACAACTATTTAAATTCAAATAACTCATATTTATTTGACGCATTGCAAAACCATTAATTTATAAATGGATTTTTTTTTAACAAGGCAACCTCCCTATTTAAACAGTTAAGATGTAATTTTTTAAAGCAGAAATGTAATTTTAGAGATTACAAATTTGAATGAATAAAATGGTTTCTAAATTATCGATTTTGTTTCCAGAAAACAGCTTGCTTTATAGGTTATTGATTGCAATTAAAAATGGTGCACCGAGCAACCATTGGATTTAATATTATCTTCATTGCTGTAGCGACAAAAGACAGCACTTTAATTATTTTAGTCTTTGATCGTTGAAAACGAATTTTCTGAACTCTAATTATAGCATACAGAACTCGAACGTTCCTTTTTGTCTACATTTGTGTGAATATGACTGCTGTATGATTCAGTTTTATTATTTTTATTTGTTAGAACTTGCATTCAATTTGAAAGCGGCTTTAGTGACTAATATAAAAAGATGATATTCGTTTTAAGATTTTATTATTTTGATTTTTCATCCAAAAGTTTCGTTAAATTTTATCTATGTAATAAATAGGATCTTGCTATTCTCCGACCTGTAGGACTCTACTATCCATCGCTTCGTCTTTTTCAACCCTCCACGGTCTTCGGAGTATGCCTCTTTTCTTTCTGCCTATAGGACTTCATTCAGTGACACGTGCTATTCGTTCTTCGAACATACCCATAAAAGGTCCGTCTTTTTTTTTACTTTATTGTTATTTCATTCACTTTTAAATAAATAACATTGCAACAAATGCTGAAATATCAGTTACTAAAACCAGTAACACTTCAAAAAAAAAATGAGGATTTCAACTTTAGTAAAACACATTAACGTTAAAATATTACGGTCATAACTTGGGTCCTACAACGCCAGCATTTGGGTTTCGTCAATCAACAAACAATTTGTTGATAAAGTTGTACATCATAAGTAGAACGAACTACTCGCACAAATATGTGTTTACAGAAAAGAATGACAAAGATTCAACTACAATAAAAAAAGGATAGCAACAAGGAACCTAAAATCTTGGAACAGTCGCACTTGGGAATTTAAGAACCAACCACCGAGAAATGTACAGCAATCGAAAAATAAAGGGAACATTTGATTATTATTTTTTGTAACATCATAGTTATGTTTCAAAAACTATTTTAAACTGCAGAATGTTATGTCTTTCTCTACAGACGTCTGTCCTTATTCGTTCTTTTTTTATCTATAATTGGCGTTAAGAACAGAAAATAAAGATTTGTTTTCAAAACACGCAGTAGCTACAATACAAAATCGAAATAAAAATCAGTAGATAAACTTGGAATACTAAGAATAATACGAACAAAAAACATTTGTTCTATAAAAAGCTGATTGTCAACTGCTGCTGTTTTTCTAAAGCTTCATTGATTAATCGCTTATATAATGTAAAACAAAAGTTAAGTAAACATATTTAATCCAAGTAAAGAAAACATGTCGCCAATGTTAATTAAAATTAAATCTCTTCAAAGTTGATTTTTTAAGATAGATCTGGAGTAAAACCTAAATTCGAAATTACACTACCACGTCGAAGAAGTAGTGAAATACTTTATTTATTGAATGGTTTGAGTTTTTAATTTTTAACGATGAAAAAAACAAACATTTAGTAAATTTTGTGTTGACACATACGTTTATTTGAGGTTTTCATTTATTTCTTCTTTAATTGTCATTAATAATTGGTAAGTTTATTTAAAGGGAATCCACAATAATTGTAGTGTTAACAATAGAATTTTTTTAGTTTTCTTTTCATTTTTTTGAAAGAGCTTTTACTTTGCGCTCTGCTTATTGATTTTTGCTGTAAGCGTCACAATCAGCCATCACCATACGCATTTCAATTTACTTCTATTGTCGTTTATCAATGTTCATTTTTAAGCTCGTTTTAAAATATTTCCTTTAATTAGAGTGCAAAGAACAGCCTTTGAATAATCATTAGTTCTAAGGGAAACGGAAAGGAAGCATTAAAATAATTGTTTTTCGTAATCATACTGTTTGTGATTGCAATAACAGTAAAGAAGTTAATGTAAAACAAAACAAAAACGTTTTTAATCTACGTTTTAATACTGTTACTTATTGCAATATTTGTAAAATACACAAAAAAAAAATCTTGAAATAGTTGGTTACAACAACCAAAGAGATAACACACTATATTAGCGATGTAACTTTGCAAATGTCTAAGAAATATTCGATATAAATAAAACAATTACCAACTTATAGGCAATTACTGAGCTTTTTAATTAGTATAAAAACAATTTTACTAAACCTATACCGAAATACATGCATTTGACGCAAACGAATTACACTATTTCGCGGTTCTAATTTGTCCATTCATACGCCCTAAAACATATAATATGGAAGTGTAAAATATTCACCAGGTTACATTTTAAAATCAGCAAACACGCAAAACCCACTGCTGAATTATTAATTAAACATAGCCTTATGAAAACACACCTACCATAATCCAGAGATAAGCTGCTTGTGAACTAATGAAAACGAAAATAAGTAAAAAATTATGTTATTAAACGCACGAATCTCACGATAACCGCTTTATTAATTTAGTCTACAAATTAGATAATAGTTGATAGTAACTAACTTAGTATAATATTAATATTACAGTAATATTAAATAGAAAATGATAATTTGCTCTTAAAATATAAAAATTTCGTTCCACTTAAACTAATAATTAACATAGAGAAGGCTAAGAAATAAATACATGATTGATGAGAACTGTTAAATTATCTTTGGCATGTATTTTACACGCAGGTGTAGATTCATTTTCATTATTAAAACAGTTAAAAAACTTTTTTGCATCTTTGTTAATATTGGAAAATTTCCTATAATCTCAATAATTTGGAAATGTTCTGTACAATTATTTTCAAACCTTATTTATCCACACGTTTTGTTCCAAAATATCCTAAACACTGTATCCACTTTTATCCTATCTGTCTTGTTCAAATGCCGCATTTATTCTGTTCGGCTACATCTGTCTCGTTTGATCTCTGCTAGTTTTGTCCCTTCATTTATCTTTTTTTCTATGTAAGTGACCCAAGAATGTTTTATTCAGCGGGGTACATTTCATGAACTTTATGTTTTTCCCATCGCTCCTTAACAGCAGCACAATGCTAATTTCATAACGAAACAATACTAATAAATAAAATGAACACTTACTGTATAATAAAGTCCTAAATGTTGGACTTTTTTTACTAAATGTATTGAATTACGTAAAATCAGGTTGATTTTGCAAAACTAAGTGACGTATATAACCTACAAAAAGTATATAATTATGCAAACAACATTTATAACGAGAATTACAAATAGCGTTACAAATAATCGGTTTATGGTATTACAAAAGTAAGTTTTAGTTTATAGTCAGTGCCTGCTTTTTCGTTAAAACGTGATTATCTGTTCCTGCTGTTTTATTCTTTTCTGGCATCTTTTACTGCAGCGTATAGAGAGTTCGATCCAATTATTTTTGATTAAATTTATGAAATTACAAATTGGAAGATAACGGAAGCTGGTTTCGTGTTTGTTGCAAAAACAAGTCGTTCACGCTTGGAACATATCTTATTTTGTTTAATTTAATTTTTCCCAGAGCAATTGATTATTTTTTGTTGATTTTATAGTCTTTCCGACACAGGAAGTCTATAGAACACTAATTAAATAATCACGTTGAACAAAACATGGCTTCTCTTTATTTACGTGTATCATCCCATATATGCTTGTTTATACCTTAAAAAGGTTTATATTATTATAATATATTAAATAACTTGAATAGATTTTTAACTTTTCTTTAACATTTTATTTTTATCAGATTTATTCGCACAAATGTATTAGTGTTAATTAATAAAAAAATATTTTAAAATTTATAATAATATTATTTTTATAAATACAAAAATATGTTTTTGGCGATTTATCCGCGTTAAAATTTGTTCATTTGCTGCTCGACGTTTGGGTAAATCCCAAAAAATATACTACACGATAATGTTTGGGGGTGTCCAAATTTTCTTTGCCTGGGGCGTCAGATACTCTTGCGCCAGCCCTGAAAATAAGTAAAACATAAAACACTCAAAATCAAATATCAAAATCCTATCGAGTAAAAACAAATTTAATTCTTAAACTCAATTAATAATCGAAAAGGCTTAAAAAGAAGGAGCCAAATGCGGGTGAGGTGAATCAAGACATGCCAGGAGATAAAACTATTTTAATTAACAAAAAGACATACCTCTGCGTACGATTGCTTCCATTACAACGTAGAGATTAGTTTGTGACGGTAAGAAAGGTTTGGACGTAAGCTTTTCTCAATCTATAAATTATAATTTTACCTCTCAATTACATTCACCGATTTATATAAAACAAAAATTTTAATTTAATTTCGACGCTATTTAATACTCGGGAACTTTTGATATCATCGCTTTAGAAATCTGCGATCATCGGAACTCGTGTTGGAAATTTATCGTCATTATTTCCCTATTATAATGCTATCAAGCCCATCTCTAGCCAAACTACGTTAGAGCAGATGCCTTCCATAAACTGAGCACGTCCATGGATGGCAATAGATGGAAAGCCCTGCATTATTGGTGGTAATATTCATGAATCGACCTAGTCTGGAATTCACGAGACGGAAATATTCGCTCAAGTGCATATTGCATGATTTGTAGGTGAGAGACTGAAAGAAAAAATAACTTACATTAAATTTGGTGCCGTATATTCGATGTAAAATTCCGAAGCATATTTAATAAAAATTCTGCTTGTAAATAAAATTAAATAAGTGCTGTACATATTCGTAAATCGTATAATTTTCATAAAATATATTATATTCCTTGATCCATAGCGTTTTGTAAACCTTATATTAATGACTGTAAAATTTTACTAAGTGGAAATATAAAAACTGTAAATGCAAAATTATAATTGTAAATTTGCATTTAATATATTAAAGAAGCTTTTAATTTGTTATTGTTCCGGAATCTGTAGATGTTGGGTTTTCAGATAACAGGGTCTTGTACAGGTTTAGAAGGTTTTTCGAGCGTTCCCCAATTATTTATTAATTATAAAACAAAGTCTTGCCCTGCAATAACACTTGACGTAAGGTTCAATTACGCAGTGATTTCTTTTAGGATTCACAAGTTTCAAGTGGGGATATTATCGGAATTTTCGGTATAACCTTATCTGCCTTTCTATAGTTCAAACCCGATAATTTTAATTTATGATTTAATAAAAAGTCATGTTTGCCCGGGACATAAACTGTACTTTCAAAAAAATTACTTAATATATGTGTACACAAAAATTCTGCAATCAGAGTTAATCATGAGCAGAGCAAAGTAATAATTACAATACGGTATTTTACGCTAACGTTATAAGCTTTACAAAAACAAAATGTTTTTCGCATATTAATGGAATGGTTTCATTAAAAAAACACACATTTTACAAGTTATTTACAAAACAAAATGTAAAGTACTATTATTTTCAGATAGAAAGTTAAAGGAAATGTAAAAGTGTAAAACACTCCATATATTTTGCAACGTACTTCAGAATTTGGAACTGTTATAAAATCTATACTAATTTCATTAGTTTTATCGTCTTTTTTAATGTTAATCAGTGCAAAAATATTATTGTTGCAACTTCGTCTGCCTTACTTTTTGTTCAAGAGGAAGACCTCACAACGTGTTCTTGCAACATACCAAATAAATGTGAAGCTTTTAGTCAAGTTTAGACTTTAGAACAAATTCGCACTCCAAAGCAATTAAGGGCTTTAGCATAGTTAAAGTTTGTGTCACTGCAGTAGACACACTCAATTTGTCAAAATGAGTTTAAATGGATCTTTCAGTTAATACATAAAGGCTATAAAAACTAATGACACGAAATTTTACAGCTTAGTTTAATGGTGAGAATGAAAATCACACTACCCATTTTTATGGTACATTTGTTTTACAAAACAACAAACAACTGCAATATTTTTATGTACCTACTTTTATTTAACCTGCAATTTTTTTTATTGCTTAGGTAATTTTTTGACATTTCTTAGTAAACTGAATTCATAAATTGGTCATTTGTGCACTAAACAACTTTTTTTTGCGGTATTTTAACGATATCTGTTAATATTTAAAACAGTTGAATAACTATTATACATATTTTATACAACTTCTATTTTGTATGATATTTTTAAAGTAAGAAGATGATATGAATAGTAAAAAATACGCTTGTGGTATAAATAAAAAACTCTTTTTAAACAAGTATTAAAATATTTCTTCTAATTCTTAAAAATATCAAAGTACATATTAAAATTCAGTCAAAATATGAGTTTTATGGTATATAGTTCAAAATATGATATGAAATTTCTGGCATAAAATAATTTAAAAAATCAAAATAAAACAAAAGTTATGTGCACACACGTAACACTCGCTAGCCGGTGAAAATGAGAAATCCCTAGCTGATTTATAACCTGCCGTTTTCATGGCATTGTAATCGATATAAACCATTTAACGTCTGGCGACAAATAATAAATAAAAATAAATGATGTTCTAAATACCACTCACTGTACAGCATACGTATGCTTAACAATACAACGCGCAGTTGATAAAAACACGCATTGACTTATTAGAAGTTTACTTATATGTGAAATGTCTACTTTTGCAAACCTTTTTTGATCGCAGTTGAGCAGCAGTTAAACACTTTGCTGCTGCGACTGCCCAGACAGATATTTTTTATTATGAGCGACCTCTGTATTTCCCAAGATTATAGTTTCTAGGGCGGTTCTCTGAAACCGTTAATGAAGATTTCAAAAAATTTCCACAGGCCTACTCACAGAGAACGCGTGCATCGAAAAGTGACGAATTTTAAATTATTTTGTACACCTGGATATTTTTTATTATGAGCGACCTCTGTATTTCCCAAGATTATAGTTTTTCGAGTGGTTCTCTGAAACCGTTGCAGATAATTTCAAAAAATCTACACAGGCCTACTCACAGAGAACGCGTGCATCGAAAAGTGACGAATTTTAAATTATTTTGTACACCTGGATATTTTTTATTATGAACGACTTCTGTATTTTCCCAAGATTATAGTTTCTAAAGCGGTTCTCTGAAACCGTTACAGATAATTTCAAAAAATTTGCACAGGCCTACTCACAGAGAACCGTGCATCGAAAAGTGACGAATTTTAAATTATTTTGTACACTTGGATATTTTTTATTATGAGCGACCTCTGTATTTCGCAAGATTATCGTTTTTCGGGCGGTTCTCTGAAACCGTCAATGAGAATTTTTAAAAATTTGAACAGGCCTACTCACAGAGAATTTAGTTTGTATTCATCACAAAAGGTGGTAATGCATAATTAATTGTATTAGAGTGCGCAGTCTCTCCAAGAAAGTATTAGACAAGTAAATAATTTCCAATGCAAAACAAATGAAAGGAAAAATTGTTCTGAAGCAAAACAAAACTGTGTTAGAAAACAAAAACAAAATAACAAAAGACAAAGATCACGGCGATTACAACTGCCCACATATGGAGAAAATTCCCCTCTCCAACCATTATTATTGTAACATGTTCTATATTTTTTGATATTTAGAACAAATAAAGATTATTATTATCAATATTAATATTATAATGCTGAAGCCAAAAATTAGCTTAAGCAAATATTTATTGCGAAAATAAAATTGTTTAAACTCATTTGCGCTCTTCATCACCTATAAATCCCAAAAACATAATAAAATTTAAATAATAATAAATACACTTTATTTGAAATATTAATTTCTACAAAATACACGTGACATTCTACATAGTAATCGACATTTGTTTAAAATTTAATGTAGTAACACCAATCTTGACAATATACACACAGATTAATTCAGCTAGTATATTAAAATTTAATAATTAACTTGAACTAGTCCGTTGAACTATAATTATGTATGCAGAGTATCATGTATCACTGTTGGCATAATTAAAAACATGCAACAATCATTAACCATTATGTACTATAACGATATAGAAACGTACGTTAAAACATCTAAATATCTGTTATTAAACCTATTTTTCGGCAACAACCAATAATTTACGGTCACTGAGATAACATTGCAAAAAAAAATTCATTACTTAATGAAAGTCGCTTAGGAACAATTGCAGAACTTTAAACATACATGAGCAATTTTTATCAGCTTCGCGTGCTTATTAATTCGATCGACCGTGGAAATTATGCACGTAATGATAAATTACTATAGTCCTTTTTCACATTACCCGGCTAACGTTAAAACGTTCTGCGCCTTGTTGTGCAGGGTGTGTCCTCTAGCGGCGAACAGTTATACATTTAAAGACTCCTTCGTCCTGTTTCCAGAATTCTACACTTCCTCTTCACTTTCGTAAGGCTCTACCGCTTCGTAAGCGATGCTGAAACCTTTACTTACAAGCGTGTCGTCCGATCTGAAACGAATAAGCAGCGCCTCGTGCATGGAAATGATGTCACTTGGTTTCTGTAAAAAACGTAAATAAATAACGTATCAATAAGTTCACTAAAATATGTGTGCAGCTTAATCTTACACAAATTTTTAAACATTAGCGCAAAGATCATTCATTAAATTTCTATGAAACAACTGAATATCCTTTGACTCCATAAATGTTTTTTTGTCTTAAAAAATTGATTAAAAACAAAAAAAAGTTGAAACTTCTTTAGTTTGCTAGTTATACAGGATGGTGAATTTTTCTATGCTCACCATTGGTATTTTGGGAACGGTAAAAGATACGAGATCAGTTAAATTAGAGAAAAGGTGCACATTTTTATGGCGATTAAGAATCTGAAATAAAGTCGTGAATATTTTGATTATTTCCAGATTTATAACGAAACAACTGGCAAATGAGGTTTTAGAAAAAAATTATTATCTTCCGTACCATGGACGCTTTTTAATCAAACTTGGTAACCTTTTGTTTTTGACCATTCTGGGTTGAATGACGTAGCAGAAATTTTCTAGGTCTTCTAGATTCAAGCTGACAAGGGAGCGTCTCGATATGTCGTTAGAATTTAGTCAAGGCTGTATTTATTGCATCAAGAACAGCAAAACTAAATGTTTTGCTGAGTTATACGTGCCACTGGACATTTTCTTCGGAAAAATAGGGAAAAAACTGAAAAGTTTAATAATAAAGGTAATTTTTCTATCGCGTTGGCCATGAAACCGTCAAAGATAAAATCGAAATTCTTCTATTTACCAATTTGCGCATTATTTGCAAGTAATATGGTGCAAAGTTTTTGAAAAAATCTCAAACGGTTCCGGAGAAAAACGCGAAAAACGGTTTCCCCTATGTTAAACGCCCATGCAAGTCGCATGTTATAACAGATATACCACAACTTGTCAAATCATAGCGCTTTTGCAGGGGTTTCGTTTTTGACGTTTATCTCCGGAATCGTTTAAGATTTTTTCAAAAACTTTACATCATTTTACTTGCAAAGGATGCGCGAATTGGTAAATAGAAAAATTTTTATCTTAACTCTGACGGTTTTATAACCAACGCGATCGCAAAAATTACCTTTATTATTAAACTTTTCAGTTTCTCCCCTATTTTTCCGAAGTAAATGGCCAGTGGCACATATAACTCAGCAAAACATTTAGTTTTGATGTTCTTGATGCAATAAACACAGCCTTGATCAGATTCTAACAACATATCGTGACCTTCCTTGGTGAGACAGCCAGCATTTTGGATTTTTACACCATTATAAATACAAAAAAATAGCTGTTTAAATTGTTTAACGTATTTGTATTACTTATTCTAAAATTAATGACTTACAACACGGTCTTTAGCAGTTAATTACTAAAAAATGTGAAGAGCTCAATCTTCTTGATACAAAAATACAAAGTGTAGAAAAGCAACTTCTTTGCTATTGCACAAAAAAGTTGATGTCTTAAGATGTTAGTAATACATTTAAACCAAAATTTTAAAAAACATTCATATTTTGTTACAATGATTACAAAATACCTATGTCACATTACTTCTATTTTAATAAATAAAGAAGTTATAATAAATTTTCAACAACAATGAAATTTCATTTTTCATCTGTAGTGCCAAAATGAAAAGAAAGTGATATAAAAAATCTGATAACACAGGAGTGATTGTACCAAAAAAAATAACTTAAGAAACCAAGATACCCCGTAAAACATTTAAATTCAATCCACCCTGTACAACGGATAAGTTTTGAAGAAATAATAACAGCCTACATGAAGAGTAAACAATTACAAATTTAGTTCATTTTCTAAGTCGTTACTGTAAAAGGAAGTGATTTTTTTACTTTTAAAAAACAAATCAGTAAAAATTTGTTTTTTGTAATCAAATCAATGTTAATTTTTTGATTTTATCACATCACACTCACCGAGTTGCCGCAGTATTTGCCATAGGACTGTCCACTTGCATCTAAACCACTAAATATTTCAACATAATCGTACCCACAGTCTTTTTCGTCCTCGAGATCAAATGTGAGAAACATTAAATGCACATTGTAACCAGGTAAAGCTTCTATAGTCCAATCACAATCAGCTCGATTATCATAACTAGCGCTACCAAACTTGGAATGAGAATAAAAGTGTTTGCGATCCAAAATAGCTTGTAAATGACCACCACAAGCGGTGGAGTGCGTAGCCAAAAACCCTTTCCTCTGAACTGACGCGTCCGATTTGAAAACCATGAACATTTGATTACCAGACGCGACTATAGGATGTGGTAGCTTGGAACCACAAAATCTGCCCAGAGTGTGAGAGTCTGGCGAATCTCCATCATAGAACGCTATATGGTCATACGAACATTCTTGATGAGGCTCCATTTCAAAGGTCATGAACATAACTTTGATTCTGTGACCAGGTGTTGTAGTAAAGTGCCACACGCAATCTTTTCTGCTAGGATAATAATCTGGATAATTGGGGCTCGAAAACGAACCATAAGGTGTTGTAATTTCATATTTGCAACCGCCTTCTTTACAATCCTTTCCATTTTCATGTAGAGTAAACCCATTGTGACATGTACAAATAAACGACCCCAACGTGTTCACGCATTCGTGTTGGCAACCTCCGTTATTCACAGCACATTCATCCATGTCTAAAAAACAACTACATAATTTTCAAACAACTATGTACACAATTTATTCGAACCTGTAAAGAAAACAGCAGCAAATCCAGTTTTTTGTATACTAGTATCTGACGTGAAAACTATTCTCAGTGCATTACTGTCGGATGTAATAGCATTGGGAGCTTTTGTGCCGCAAAAAATGCCGTGTTTATTAAATTTCTCTTCCCCAATTTTACTGTGTACTTCGATTCTATCGTAATCGCATTGCTGCTGGTGCATATTGTTACCTTCAAGGTCAAAATGCGTGAAATTCAGTGTTATCCTATACTGCGGAAGCGCGATTATCTCCCAGACACAGTTTTTATTCGAAGGATAAAAATCGGGAAAGGATGGTGATGTAATGGTGCCATTCTGTTCATCAATTATACCACCACAAGCATCTACAAAAATACTTAATTGTTAAATCTCGTCGTGGAAGAACACTAAACTATTACCTTCGCAATTTTTACCGTCTGAATGCAGTTCGAATCCAATTCTACATGCGCATTCGTATCCGCCTAATGTGTTCACGCATTCCTGGGCACAGCCGTGATCCATCATGTTGCATTCGTCAAATTCCTTGATAAATGTTGCAGAGAATCCGGCTTTTTGAACGGAACCGTCGGATACAAATTTAATTAGCAAGTGATTTGAGGTCGAGCGAATATCAGGCGGAATTTTGTAACCGCAAAAAACACCTATTAGAGTACTATCCTCGTTCAACCCATCACGCACTTCAACGAAGTCGTAAACGCAGTTATCATGATTTTCCACTTCGAATGACTGGAATTTTAGTGCTACTTGAAAGTCTTCGGCAACAGTAATTCTCCATATACACTCTTTGTTTGGTTGATAATCCTCAGGATAATTTGGTGATTCCAGGTGACCCCCGGTATCTAAGTTTATGTCACCTCCACAGACAGCTATTCAAAAGAAAGTTTATATTTGATTAAACTAATCAAATCTTCTGGAACTGTGCTTAATTTGCTTAACTTAATAATATAATGGCACGTTATTAATAAATAGGTTTTGGCCAATAGAACAACAACCAAAATACTTCTGCAGATATTATTTTCGCGTAATTATTTCCAATAATTTTATTTTCAATAAGTTTTTAAACATTGAAAAACTATTTTAACTGTTCTAAAAATAAGACTGTACAGTGGCGTAGCTAGGAGGGGACAAGAGGGACAGTCCACCCCGGGTGGAACTTTTAGTCTACTCAAATGGGATAAAAATGAAAATCTTGGAGGTAATGAAGGATCAGGAGATATAATAATCAGTGCCGGGACTAGCGCTAGTCCCAATGAAAAATGCACATAAAAAAAGGAATTCTAATCGAAGTTAGAGGGTAGAACGGGCTAGTCGACCTGGCTTCACTGAAAACCCACCCCCTTGTAACGACAAAAACTCCAAGTAATAAAATTTATGATACGGTACCAACCATTCAATAAAATTATTAAACATTTCATTTACTCTGGGCATTAATTCAATGCAGTTTTAAATTCTATTGTAAAAGGGATTTTTTACTTCCGTTATATTTTAAACATTTAATTTGAGGTACAAATCCCTTTCTGCATTAACCAATCGTCATATAGCGATAAAATTCGTCAAATTATATGCAAATTGAGATGTACAAAAGTTTCGAACAGTGATAAGAGAACTTCCAAATCATAGGGCACCAGAAACGATTTTTCATTGTTTGTATGTGAATACAATATATATTATTGTTAGGAGGTTCATCATTTATACAGGGTGTTTCATAAATATTGCAAAATAATTCGGGCGGTGATTGCTAATTGAAAATTAAGGGGGGTCTTCCATATCAATTTTTTTCTTAGACGTCTCCTTTCTGAGTTACACCCCCATAAAGGGGAGCAGTTAAATAAGGTTTTTATTTTATTTCTCAATTTGGATAAATGTAGGAGAATGATATTTGGTAAATGTTTTATACTTAATAAAAGGTTTCCCATAGGTGTAATTTATTTTGACGTTTATGAGGCGACAACGCTACAACGCTCGTGAATTCTACCCAATACGAACATAAACAAACCATTGGTAACCACCAAAATGAATCGTTTTATATTGGAATATTTGAAGGTTCATGTTCACTTATTTTATTTTTTACTCAAAAAATGTAGGTTTTACGAGAAAAACTAAAGAATAAAAAAAGTTTGCAAGTGAATCAAACTTTAAAAAAAAACAAAAAGTTCTCATAAAACAACCAACAGGAGTCCCACTTTTCAGCCCCCTGTGAAGGTGGGAGATGATTGAAAATATTAGTATGGGAAACCTTTTAATAAGTATAAAACATCTCCAAATAATCTTCCCTTGCAGTTATCCAAATTAAAAAAATTAAATGAAAACCTAATTTTACTGCTCCCCTTTAGGGGGTGTAACTCCGAAAGGAGACTTCTAAGGAAAAAAATTATATGAAAAACCCCCTTAATTTTTGATAAGGAATCACTTCCCGAATTTTTTCGCAATATTTAAGAAACACCCTGTATAATATTTGGGGTCGTGCCTATGCAAGGCGAGGTGCCTTTGAAGATATTCATAGTACGCTTTTTGGTCATGAAAACTTTTGAGCTATTCAAAGAAGCAACTAAAATATAAATTTAAAGCATTAACTGACATTTTTCCCCGTTTTTTATTATTTTTGGGCTGAAGTATGTTGTATTTTTTTTAGAATTATGTGCGGATTATGTTTATATTTATATTATTACTTTCTTGCAATTTTGCTAAATAGAAATGGAAACTATTAGCGAAAGTTTTTACCCTTATTAAGAATAATATCGTGGGGGGAGATCAGGGGATGTAATCTGATTATTTTTTTTTAAATCACAAAAGGTTCTGCCACAAAACTGTAATTTTGGATGGTGGTAAAGTACTCCAAACTATCTAATTTCGCATTAAAACACGATTGAGCTAAAATTAAAGAAAAATTACCTGCGGCGCATTTTATTTCCCTCTCACTTTATTTACTTTTGAAAAAATCGAGAGTTGGCAACTTTTAATAAAAAGGGCGGAAAACTCTAGCTACGCCACTGAAGGCTGATCATTCGTTTTAAAATATTTAAAATTACCTTCATAAGTAGCAACAAATCCCCGATGCCCCGTTGGGTTTTTGGAATAATAATTAATAAGCATTCGGCTTCCTGTAGAAATAATGCGATCGAGAATTTTTCCCGTGCCACAGAACTTCCCCAACAATTCCGATTTATGCCAATAACCGTCGCGAATTTCAATGTAATCGGTGCGGCAATCGGGCGATTTGTTAATATCCAACTCTGTTATGTTGAGTATAATTTTTTCTCCGTGCGTCGCTGTAATTCTCCATTCGCATTTTTCACTCTCTTCCGTGTACTTCCTGCTTAAATAATTCGGAGAAGAAAATGTGCCGGAATTTGCTTGGTAAGTGCGTCCGCATGCTAGAAAAAAGTTGTGGTAAAAAGAGCAGAGTTGTTCAAAAGCGCAAACTTACAAGGACATTTATATAACAAATTCGTTTGAGCGATATCGCCTTCACTAAGTCTTACTCTCTGTCCAATTTCAGGCCTCTTTTTACCTATCTCTTCTTTGGGTAAAATGGTGTCTAAATAAGTGCCCTTCGAGAACGTATTTCTAGCGTAATGCATTATAGAATCATAATCGTATGTTAATCCCAAGGAATGTACCTCTTCGTCGGTTAACTTGTTGAAATTATATTCCTGTCCTAAAACATAACATAAATATAATTTAAAACTTCGTTCTCATTACTAACATGTTTACACTTGACCCTATTCAATATAACCATCCCATTAACAACATAATCTATCACTGCACTAAATAACGTATGCAGGGAACCGTTTGCTGCATATATATAGTCGTAAAATACATAATAGAATGTAGTAGAGCAAACGTGACCGATAAAATCAGGGTTAGATTATAAAATTAAACACCAAGCAAAACTACCAGCACAGTTGATCAGCCTTACAGAAAATTTCAAAGCATAAAATATTAGATTTTAGATCATAGTTAAACATAGGCTCCTCCATTTCATTAACACAATGATATTAACAAACTATTTAATACTTATAGAATTGTAGAATTGTAGAAAACGTACTTAAGAAAAACGATTTTGAAGCGGTGCTTTAATTAAAACTGTATTAAACAATAAGTGCCCCCGCGCACAGCAAACAAGCCATCGATAACACTCAAAGAAGTTCAATTACAGAAACCAAAATGTTTCGACAAGCATCTGATCCGGAAGCATTTAATCAAATAATCGAACCATGATTATTTTACTGTAAATTTAATTTATATTATTTTACTGTAAATTTAATTTTTATTCAGTGCCACCGCAAAAAAAATTGTTAGACATCGATTTAATTGCTTTCTTAAGTTTTTATACACCGAACATAAATCAATATATCACTTGGACAGGGTGGAATTTTTCCGGAACTGGTAAAACATGCCCCACAAAACTTGTTCATTATGATGAAAACCCTGTACGAGCGATGTCTCAACGGAGAACAAGTTCCCAAGGAATGGAAAACATCGTATACTTGTATAACCCCCATACATAATAAAGGCCCCAACAATGAACCTGCAAATTATCGGGGGTAGCAGTGATCAGCACAATTTTAACACAATTCGAGAAAGCGGGACCTTTTTTTGATCCCACTGCCCCGGAGAGGCCCCGTGTACTATATAAATTTACATATGAAAACAAATATTGTTAAGTAAATGACACAAAAATCACAAGCACTAAGAGGGGTGTATCGACTGAAAATCACCTCCAAAGAGGGGAGACGTAGAGAAGGGCACTTAGCTATTCTCAACGAGATCGACACGCATCCGACTATGATCTCGGATGGAATAAACAGGACGCTAGCCACTGAGAAAACCTTTGGAATCATAATTCCAACACGGGACCACGGGAGCGTCAAGAAATGGAACTAAATGGCCTGGTCTGGTATATGGACGGATCCAAAACGCAAAATGGCACAGGCTGCCGAATATGGGGAGCAGCTCAACTGAGACAAGGCACATCTGTAAGCCTTGGACAGTGTGCCACCATATTTCAAACCGAGGTGTACGCTATGCACTAATCTGCAGATGCACTAGTAGAAAGATATTTTGGTAATAAAAGAATCTTCGTAGTGTCCGACAGCCAAGCAGCGTTAAAAGCTCTTGGTTGTTCGAAAGTAAACTCAGGGCTTGTTCTGAAATGCATCCGAGCACTTAACGTGCTCGGAATCAGAAATAATGTTAAACTGGTATGGTGCCCAGGGCACACTAATAAACCAAGCAACGAAATGGCAGATCGCCTAGCCAAAATTGCAGACGAGACACCGTTCTTCGGATCAGAACTTGCAGTTGGTACATCCTATATAACTGCCAAGCGGTGTCTTAATGACATTGACATGTTAATACAGGGGCATGCTCATTGGAAAAAAATGCAGGACAAGCCCATTCTAACAATATCCTGTAAATGGTTTCCAAAGAAATGCTCAGGATGAGCAGCCACAGGACTCGTCACAGGACATTGTGGGCTAAACAAACACACATTCTATATGATAGGGCTCTCAGAGACCGAAAAATGCAGAGGATGTGTTGAAGAAGAAGAAACTCCTCTTCACGGAATTTGCCAGTGTGAAGAATTCACACGTTATCGGCGTGGACTTCTGGTGATAGAAAAAGCCGACCAAGAAGAGTTAAGAAAAACTCCCTCCAAAATAATCCTAGAGTTTTTCAAAAACTCAGGACTTCTTTAAGGAGCTATCACCAGAGGGTACAATGGACCAATAGGTCGCAGTACAGGAACCCCAAATAAGACCACCTCCACAGAAATCTTAAAAAAATTACTCAAAAATTACTCACCATTCATGATATTTTCCCTAAAGATTATTACGTGGCGGTCACGATCTGGCCGTGTATGTTCGTGCCAAAATCCAACAACATGACCCAACTCGTGCACAACTATACCAAATTTATCGCAATTTTTGCCGATACTAATAGCCTGCGCTCCGTTTCCACGTTTTCCAACGAACGAACAGCAACTGCATTTAAAATTGGTTTTAAACGGTTTTACACAAAAATAATACCAACATACCCGCATGGTCTTTCCGTAAATACGATATAATTTGGATGTTCATCGGGATTTCTTTCTACAAACCGAACGCACGTGAAATTTTCCCAATGTTTCATCGCTTGTTTAAATAATGCTTTATGTCCTCCACTAAAATTCCCATCGATTTCATAAGGAATTACACCATAATCCCATACACGTTCTTTCCTGGCGGTCGCCGCTCTGGTCACCCTACGGTGAATTTGACCTTGTTGTCCATCTTCAGGTTTATAAAAATTCGGCGTTTTGGATGTATCTTTAATATCTGGCACATACTTTTGTTTAAAATCAAATTTTGGCTCAAATTCATGAGTGGGAATGTCGTCACGACTACCTCTTCGCATATCTTGCGAGATTGTTTTAAATCTGCTGCGAGCAAAATGATTTTATAATTATTTGCATGAACGTTATTCTGGTTTTAACTAGAATTTAATATTTTTAGCGTAATTAACTTTGGATCAAAACAGGTTTATTATAGAACATGAAGAACGTGGGAACCGTTAGAGATAAAAGCATGGTTGAATAAGCAAACAAACGTTATTTTACGTCCTTAATTAGAATTGAACCAAAAATGTGCAAATAGCGCCCAATTTTTAAAGTATTACAAAAAAGACGTATTTTTCAACCTAAAAATTGATCGGTAACAAATGATTTTCTGGCCGGACACAGAAAAAATATAATACTGACGTTTTTCAGTTTTTTTTCAGAATTTTTCAGGAAATGATCCCGATTGACACATTTCGGGTTAGATTCTCACCAAAATCTCTTACGGTTTCCAAGATTTCTATATTCTTTATGTATACGTTATGCAGAATTACTGAATTTACCCAGTTCTTAAACGAGACATTTTTTGCCGAATTCGTGAAACAGGCAAGGCATAAAAAGAAGACTTTTACCAACCTTTAACCTGGCCCTCGTTAACTTGGTCACTAACAGAGCATTAAGTTAATTTCACGTACTAGGCATAGTATTGCTTATTTCACAAACTCGGCAAACGTTCTACCTGTTTCACGGATTTGGAAAAAATTGCCTCATTTAAGAACCGAGTAAGTTCACTGACTCGGCGTAATATACAGGGTGTTTCTTAAATATTGCAAAAAAAATGGGAGGTGATTCCTTATCGAAAATTAAGGGGGGTCTGTTATATAAAATGTTTTCCTTAGGCGTCACCTTTCTGACCTTTCAGAGTTACACCCCCCTAAAGGGGAGCGGTAAAATTAGGATTTTATTTTATTTTTCAAATTTGGATATATTATGTAGAAGAATGATATTTGGTATATGTATAAAACTTATTAAAAGGGTTTCCATAGAAATATTTTTAATTATCTCCCACCTTTAAAAAGGGCTGAAAAGTACGAAACCAGTTGGTTTTTTTATCAGAACTTTTTGGTGGGTTGAAATTTTGCAATCAATTTTTTTTTTAAAGCTTGATTTGTTTAGAAACTTTTTTAATATCGTAGTTTTTCTCGTAAAACCTACAGTTTTTGAGTAAAAAATAAAATAATTAAACATGAACCATCAAATATTCCAATATAAAACGATTCATTTTGGTGGTTGCCATGCTTTGTTTATGTTCAATGTCCATATCTGGTAGCGACAACAAATTTGAGAAAAAAATAAAAACCCAATTTACCGCTCCTTTTTAGGGGGGTGTAACTGTGAAAGGAGACGTCTAATGAAAATATTTTATATGAAAGACCCCCTTAATTTTCGATAGGAATCACCTCCCGAATTTTTTGCAATATTTAAGAAACACCCTGTGTATAATTACATACATCGTCCAGAAATCTTAATCATGCAATATATTTTTGTTACTAAGTTCCTCAACAAAATTTAACAGACTAATATCTCCCATATGAATTTGTAATTCTTACTAAAATGGAATTTTTTATGTAGTGGTTGAAGTTTATCACAACCAAATGATTTTTCACTAACGATTAAACTATTTTTTGTTTTGCAAAATTACTTTTTAAAGTTTAATTTAGTTATAATTAACTCGTGGTTTCGCCACTTGAGCAATAGAAAATTTAAAAAATTATATTTTAAACTTCTGCTATAAAAATATGGCAAATTGTTTTCATCAAAAGGGAGTGAAGTTTCTAACTTTATGATTATTTATGAATGAACAGTTGAATAAACGTTTTTCCTTTGTTTTAGTTTAATGCTAACATTGGTTTACAAAAATTCAAATGTTTTGGTTTCTTAATATCATGAATCTGAATAATTGCATGTAACTAATTTATTATTCTCGATTATATTTTTATTTTGTTGCCACTGTTATTATTCATAGCTTGTTTTAAAAATGTTTTTACCTGTTCCCTGAATTTCTAACTTTTCTCTGATGTCTTGTTTTAGTTTTGCTCCTGTTTTCTTCAGCATGTCTCTTACGATGTCGTATATTTTTTGGCGGATCCAAGGCCGCTTGTAAATTCTCGGTAATTTCTTTACTGTTGCTTTGAACATTATTAATACGGTCATAGGTATCACTAGCATTATTTAAATAAGTATTACTTAATGACGGTTTGGCCGTTGTCTGAAATGGACCCGACTGCAAGATTTGGCCACGTTTATGAGAAGATTCATGAGTGGCGAAAGTGTCTACTGGATCGTTGTAACTTCGTGAGGTTATTTCGGGTGGATTTTGTTTAGTCTTTTTTCGCAATAGATCAGTCAAGCCTTCTTCTTCCACCTGAAGACCGTCCAGTACATCTTTTTTGTATTGTTCTACTTCTTCTTGTAATAGTTCTTCCTTTTTGGGATGGTACAGATAATCTGTATAAGGTATTGCTATATCTCCCAAAAAGTTATCTGTAAATGAAAAAATAAATTTTAGAGTTATTGTTTAAATAATATATAATATACCTACATTAATCAATTATTACATGAATCTTTTTCACAAAATAAAGGTAATGAATATTAATATCTAGTGATACACATGTAAAAAGATAGATCTCGGCAATTTATTTACCAAAAATGTTGTTAGGACATTTTCTTTAAGTACAACAAAAAAAAATATAGAGGAATTTTAATTCAAATTGTTTTAAAATAGTGCACCTAATTTGACAAAAGCAACAAAATTCGAAAAAAGCAACTATTACAACCAAAATCGATTCAGAAAAGTTGCTTTTATCGAGTCTTTTCTGTACATAGAAAATTTTTTATCAAGTACTTTTGTTTGGTACATTTGTTTTAAAATGAAACTTTAACCTCCTATAACTCTGTTGTTTATCCGAATAAAAATTTAAAAAACATACAGAATATGAGTTTTCGGCAACATTTTTGATATTTTATTAAAATTACAAAATGTTTTATACTGAAAGAAAATGTAATTGAATGTTTATTGTATTTACAAATTTTTTTTTTTCATTATTTTAAAAGTAAAACAAAAATTTGCAATCTCAAAGTTATAAGAAACAAAAACTTTTGCAGACTGCAAAATAATACTCTTTTTATGCACATGAATTAAAGTATTCAAGAATACAGCTGCAATAAATTCAGCATCGTAACAATTATCCATGATCTAACTCTGTCACTTCTGCCAAAATTTATCAGGGCTGTAATTAAAATCCTGCAAAATGTAATCACGTACCAAATGTCCACCATTACAACGTCCAAAACACAATAACGTAACCCGCCTATCTGTGGATATAGTGCTGCGAATAAAATTTAAATTGCGAAATTCGACAAAACAACAGTTTAACGAGGCATTTTAACGACCATAAACTGCAGATACATTTTAGCCAAACCAGTTTCAAAAAAATTCACGACCAGCAACAATAATAACGTTTAATAATAATTATGTAATTACCCAAATTTAAAACTTTTTTTTTGTAAACATGTTTTCAATTTAGTAAAACTACACAAAAATAAAGTGGAAAAAATATTTTATAAGGTGCTTTTAATTTTTAAAACGATTTTTACTATATTAGGAGTACTTTTTATAACAAGTGCTATTTAATTCATATTAATATACTAACCCAACAATGAATTTTGAACTAGCGTGTAAAGGTTTCAAGTCAATTTTCATTTGTACATACAAATATGACGTACATGATTATTTTATTTGTAAAGGTAGAGCTTTTCTGGCGTAACACAATACCAAATTCTAAATTACGACAATAGTTGTGTTATGACTGTTTACTGACATTGACCAAAATGTCCAAGGAATTGGTTTTAAAATGAGTTATTATGAGGTAGTAACTGTTACAGTAAATTTTACATAAGTGAGGTAAACTATTTTCAAGATTGAATAATAAGTAATAATTTTAGTAATCATTACTAATTAAACATAGTACTCAATATGATATCCCCAGAGGTATTACACTTAATTAGTTAAAAATATCTACCGCTTAAACATTTCTTAGAGCTGCTTTTGAAGCATCTTAATTAGGCTTACAATTTTTTGTGGTTAAAGTTTTACAAAAAAGCTTTATAGTTCTTAAAATTGATAAACATTCTCTGAGAAACACATATCTACGTCCAAATCGTTCAAAAATACATTTTTACAGCTCTACAAAGATTTTAAAAATGTTTGTAAGGTGTAGGTTGCAATTTTTTTTGACAAACGTTTAAAAGTGTTTCAGTTAACTTTATAGTTGTGAAGACTACAAATCTACTTTTTCTTCGTTCAGTAACGTCATAATTTTCATTAACAACAGTTTTAAATTATTAAATTATTTTTAAGTGCATGTTTACCCTAGCTAAACCTAGACGTGTGTTTTGGACAAAAATTAGATAGTTCTCCAATTGCCAAAAATAGTAACACGATTACGTATATAGCGTGCCGCAAGCTTTTAGTTTTCTTAAAAGTGTGCAAGAGTAATGGAAGGCACATTAAAAGAAAAAATAAATACCTACACACTAGAGAAGCCCAACGCGGTTTCAGAAGAAGAAGAAGTACACAAGACCCAGTCTATATTAAGACAAACAATCAAAAAGAGCTTAACAAAAAACAAGGAAAGACATTTACGTTATATATATAGACTTGGAAAGGGCATTCGTTAAAATTTAAAAAAAGACGTATCGAGGGGCCTAAGAACGAAGGGATAGAAATAGCAACAATCGACATAATAAAAGCGATTTACGAAAATGCGGAAGTGAAACGTGGACACTCACAAATATAAATTGTAGCCGAGCGAATGCAGCAGAAATGAGATTTCTAAGAAAAATCCAAGGAAAACCCAAAGAAGATAGGATCAGAAATGAAACATATAAAGAACAATTAAAAATAAAATCAGTCGAAACACAAATACAAAAAAGACAGCTGCGATGGTTGGGTCAAAGTTATAGGATGAAAGAAGAAAGGTTAACCAGAATAGCCTATGAAGCAAGATCACAGGAAAAAAACAAAAGAGGTAGACCGAGAAAACCCTGGTAAGACGAAGTTAAATAAGCAGCAACGGATAGAAACATCAAATGGAAAGACATATAAGCTAGCACAAGAGACAGAAACATGGAAAAAAGTCAGCACAACACAACTAAACAGTCCTACGCCTAACAGTAGAAGGAGTCATGACTAAATAAAACAAAAAAGTGTGCCACGACATTGAAAACACTGCTGTACTGCTATAACTTTATAAGTGAGGAAAAAAGTAAAATTGGTAAAATTAAAATGGCAAGTATCATACAAAATTAGCTATTAAAAACGATATTAAATGTTCGTTGCACAAATGAATTCGCGCGTTGAATGACCGTTACAACTGTCATTCGCAGTGATCAACGGGGTTGCGATTAAAATCAACCCCTAAATTTCAACTGTTACAGTCGTTACTGTGACATAATGCACTGGCAGTGAATTCTCTGAATGTTATGAATGCGAAATTCGTGCCAAACAATTGTAATCAGTGACAATAACAGATTCTATAATCGCTGGGTGATCTATTAAATAAGAATGACTTTAATGTAGCCACTGTGACTAAAGGGTATTATTTCTGACTTATAGCGCACGTGACTGCGTATATTTACACAAAAAAATCATAATAAATATTCTGTGCCACTTCAAATCAGTATTTATAAGAACTTTAAACGCTCGTTCTTAAATATCAGACAATTTGTCTCTCTTGGTTTTGTTCATCAATTCTTTATCAACTGAAAAGTTATCTAAGGTTGGTGACGCTGTATATGATAAAGAGGTCGACAGTTTACAATATTTAGAAAACAAGGACGTCAATGTTTCGCAAATCAAGAAATCCCAAATGCATTATTTAAAAATACCACAAGAAGTTAAAATATGCAAATCACATAAACCCTAAATCAATTTTTTATGTTCCTTTCTAGTTGTGCGCTATTATTAGTAGACAAAAAAAGTTGAACTTTAAAAGTAGTCTAGACGATTTGCTTCCCCTAGGCCAAGAATACACGGTTCCTTTTCCTATTACTGTTATTTATATTACTCACACCACACTCAGCGAATGGATCTTACATGATTAAAACTGTAGCCGCACTTTGGTGATATTTATAAAAATTCTGTGTTCCTGTTGATTTAAATTAATTTGAATTCATGTTATGTTGTGAGTAAAAAAACACAGTAATATTTTTAATCATCTCCCACCTTCACAGGGGGCTAAAAAGTGCGACCCCTATTGGTTTTTTTATCAGAACTTTTTGGTGGAATGAAAGTTTGCAATTAAAAAGCTCATTATTAAAAGCTTGATTTGTTTAGAAACTTTATTAATTCCTTAGTTTTTCTCGTTAAACCTACAGCTTTTAAGTAAAAAATAAAATAAGTAAACATGAACCATCAAATATTCCAGTATTAATTTTGGTGGTTGCCATGGTTTCTATGTTAATTAATTGCAAAAATTTTAATTCACTAAAAAGTTGTGATAAAAAAACCAATAGAGGTTGCACTTTTCAGCCCCCTGTGAAGGTGGGAGATGACTAAAAATATTACTATGGGAAACCTTTTAACGAGTATAAAACATCTACCTAATATCATTCTCCTACATTTATCCAAATTTGAGAAATAAAATAAAAACCTAATTTTACCGTTTCCCTTTAGGGGGACGTAACTCCGAAAGGAGACGTCTAAAGGAAAAAATGTATATGAAATACCCCCCTTAATTTTCGATAAGGAATCACCTCCCGAATTGTTTTGCAATATTTAAGAAACACCCTGAATATGTAAGTTCTTACTTATTAAACATTATGTTTACTATTAACAGTAACGCATGATTTTTGATATGTCTTTAAACAGACTTAATTTTTTTACATTTTTGTCATATGTAATTTATTAGTTTAATTAAATTGCCGATTAATCTGGACATCCCTAGTTTAAAACCTGTTTTTTGTTCAGTTTATCCACTTAACATCAAGGTAAGCAGTTTTTATGTTTATTTAAATTAAACAACAAACTGATTATACTGTTGTTTTTTCTTGTTATATATTAAGGATAATTATTATAAATTATGAACTATGGACAACCCTTAATGTACAAAAAAAGTAAAATTATTTATTAAATCGAATCAATAAACAAACACATTTTAAATATTTGAAGTGTTGTGTTTTGTAAACTTTGTAAATGTATTTTAGGGGTAAATCGTAAATGAAAACTAAATGTAAAATTACATGACAATTTGATGTTTTACAAAGGTGATAAATCAGAGAACTAGAAAGAAATTTTACAATAAAAACTTATTGTCTTCTTTTCTAACAGCTGAAAAGGATCCCTAATGGCCAATTATTTTTCCCTCTTGCTGCCTGTATTATTGCTAGTTTTACCTTTTATGTTTACATTTAACACTGACAGTTTGAGAAGTTGCAATCTGTATAGCAAACTGGCTTGCGAATTATAATCTTTGATGTTCGTTGGAGCTTGCCTATTATAATGATGCAGAGTATAACGCCTAGCAAGATATTTGTCGTTTGTAGTTTGCTGTTGAAGTGAAATGCATTACTGTAGTTCTATTGTTGCGCGAGGAAATTCTGAAGGTAATAAAGCTGTTGTTGGATCCGTAATTTAATGAATTTCAGAGTTAGATTCTTTTTGGAGGCACGTAGAATGTTTAAAATCGACAATCTCGTGAATTTTGTCTTACATACTTTCATGCAAATTTTCCTGGAAACATTGATAAACGTTTTTTAGGAGGCGGAACCTATTGATTTTTTTATCAGAACTTTATGGTGGGTAAAAATTTTGCAATTACATTTATCCAAATTTGAGAAATAAAATAACAACCTAATTTTACCGCTCCCCTTTAGGGGGGTGTAACTCCAAAAGCAGACGTCTAAAGAAAAAAAATTATATGAAAGATTCTCCCTAATTTTTGATAAGGAATCAGCACATGAATTTTTGCAATATTTAAGAAACGTAATATATTAATTTACTGAAAATACTAATATACTAATGCAGTGGTTTCCAACCTGTGGGGCGCGCTCCCCTAGGGTGGCGCGAGACTATTGCAAGGGGGCGCGCAGCTGTTACTAAAAAACTTTTTTTATACAGAATATGGTATATCGTTTTATAGCCCATTAAATAATTAAGAGAGAGGGGGGCGCAATTTTTTTTTTATGAAAAAGGGGGGTGGAAGTACAAAAAGGTTGGAAACCAATGTAAGGTTTTTGGACACTGATTAAATGTAATTTACAAAATTTTCAGTTTTAACTTTACATGAAAAATAAATAACCTACGATTGAGACCTGCAAAGCATCCAAAGTTTTGTAAACTATTCATAATTTATTTTAAGAATTATTACAATAGTTTATTCAAGGAAAGAAACAAATAGTACTGCACAAATATTTTCAATTACTTCATTCATATCTGCATACAATTCCTTGCATAGAACTATGAACCAAAAACAAATCGAAGTGGAGATAAATAAAAATTGATTGTCTAAAATGTGGTTTTACTGCAGAAAACATATGCACTTGCAGTAGGTCAAATGATGTTAAAACATTTTAATTGCTTTTCAATACGTTATACAAATTTGTGATTAATGTCTGTAAATATTTATTTAAACTAATGGTGTTTATTAAAAACAACACACATAAACAGAATATTATTTGTGTTGCAATTAACTTCAGAGAAAATTGTGAAAAACAAAATGCTTAGTTTCATTCAACTTTATCTATTAATTTTTTATAACAGGTTATCGATAAGGTTTTTCAATATATTTGATACATGTGCAAGTAATATCAGTTCATTGTTTTTCGAAGAACAGACAACATATTATTTTACAGTTTGACGAATACTGGAAATAGTTGTGTAACGAAGTTTTATTAACCAATAATATATAAATAAGTTCAATTGTAAACATTATTATGATGGACCTCATGTAGAAATGCTAGACCAATTTCGGGGCTTTTGTCTCTTTACTAGAGACAATCTTTTTTTTTTTCTTTTGACTAAGATACAAGAATCTTAAAACTAGTCTGACATTTCTACATGACATCCTTTTAAAAAAAGATTTGCGATTTTTAATTGCATATTACGGTTATTTTGCCCACCAATATTAACAATTAAGTAATAAAACTGTGCTTTATTTTATAACTTTTTAAGTAAAATAATTCCCTAATCCTTAGTGAACATACAAATGTTTATAAACTAGTTTTTAAAAATTTCTGACCGTATTTAATTTGTTTCGACAACGCATTCGCCAACACGTTTACACTTAAAAATCGACTGCATATTTATGCGGAAAACAGGTAAACCAATTTGAGCTCCACACACACAAGCAAACAGCATCACTACCTCAGTAGTTTAACATTCAATCTTTTATTTTAAAATAACCAATGATTATTCTCCTCGACTCACGCAAACAAAAAGTTCCTGTATCTCACATAACTTTCAATTATAAACACACACACTATAATAAACGGGTTCTAAAACGCCAACTTCATATAATTAGATTATATTGACCAGACAAACAGTTGACAAAAAAAATCAAAATAAACATTTAAAAAAAGTTAAATTTGGTTATTGGTGATTAACAAAATTTAAACAGGCAGATATTTCCAAAAAAAAAAATTCAAAATATGAAGGGTCCTTATTTTTCTAACCTGTTATATGGATAACTCCGTTAATATTAAAGATACAGACATGTTAAAACTGACGTTAAATTTTAACATCCTGTTAAAATTTAACAAAACTCTTACAGAATAGACCCCAGAAACGTTGAAACTAGCAAACTTGAATAATTCCGTAAGCATATAAGCTAGAGGTAAAACAAAAAATGGCTGTTAAAAATATTTCTACGTAGATTTTAAATATGTTAACAAAATTTTCATAGCGCTCTCGATTTCCAAGTTATAACACAAACTTGCATTTTTTTAAATGGAAGACATAGTTGGCTGTGGCCTTATTAAAAGGTTATTTTTTTCTCGTTTCAATAATATATTACTTGATACATCTGTTTTGAAATTAGACCCAAAAATTAATTACAAACATTAAAAATAGTCAAAACAATCAAGTGAACTGCGAAAAAAATAGAAAAAATTATGGTTTTCTATACTTTTTTCTTGTACCTTTCATTTAAATGAATAAGAATCATTTTAGTGTCTCCCTTTAGTCATAAAGCAATACACAAGTAGTCATAAGTTTTTTTATAAATACATATTTAGTGAACAAATTTTGTTTTTACAAAAAATTAAAATTAGAAACTTAACTTACAATAAAATATTAGTATAAAAATGATTATTTTACTGAATTAAATGTTCAAAATGGTTACCGTTGGCTTGCGAACACATTCTGTATCTTTTTATTATGTTGTTATGCTCTTTTACACGAGAGTGTTGCGAAATGCCTTGTATGGCCGTGATTATATTATTTTTCAAATCTTCAATATTATCAGGTTTTTTGGTATACCTTATCCTTAAGCGAACCCCACAAAAAAATCAAGTGGTGTTAAATACGGTGATCTTGCCGGCCATCTCACAGGGCCATTATTGCCAATCCATCTAGGAAAACGATTACGCAGATAATCAGACAGTTTTTGAACTGTGTGCAGGAGCACCGTCATGTTGAAAATAATTAAAATTTTTTACTAAATTCAACGGAACTTCATCTAACATGTTGTCCAGTTCATTTTGCAAAAATGACAAATACCTATCACCATTTAAATTTTGATTGTAAAAGTATGGACCAATTATTTTTTTACTAAGGATACCACACCAAAAGTTTATCGAAAACATAAATTCTGATCTCGTCTTTCAATAGTAGTAGTTTGAGACCAGTAAATATAATTGTGTCTGTTGATAATCCCATTATTTGTGAATTTGGCTTCATCAGTAAATACAATGGTGTGAGTAAAATTTGGGTTGGTATTTGTTTCTTGTAAAACCCATCGGACGTAATTTAATCATCTTTCTAAATCACTAGGATACAAATATTGCCAATATGCTGTTTATATGGATTAAATATGTTTTAAAATCAGTCGAGCCTCTTCAGTTGACACACCAAGGGACAACTCCCGGGTAGATTATGTTGGTTTATAATTTACTCTCTCTTCATCTTCTTGCTTAAATTTAATTTTCAAACCTTTGGGTTTTGTAAATGACCCGTATTTTTTTAATAGGACTATTAAAATCAGAACAGAAAGTTGCTGTAAAACAGTTTTTTTTCAGTATTTTGCAATTTGATGAAAACAGATTCAGAAATCTAAAATAAGTTTTAATAAACAAGGTCAATCAGCAGTAATTTTGCAGCTTTATCAAAACATCTATGATCTATTTGTTATATTAAGCAAGATCCCAAAGGCCGCCTTCGAATTTGAGTCAGCCTGACATGCAGAGCCAAGAAATCCACAAAAAAAAAATCCAGATAAATATTTAAGGTTAATGGTATCTATTTATTTTATAATAAACTGTTTTGTTTGTCATTCTCTTTATGTGTAATTAAAATTTAACCTAATGGCCGCGCTCATACAAACCAATATATTACCAAATAACGTTCATCAAACAATGGAAATGAATGAACATGACATGATCTGCAAATAGCCGTTTTAAGGTTATTGATTGCAAAAAGCCGCAGTTAATAATGAAGCCTTGCGGCATCATTTGGTCGGATTACAGAGGCTCGCCCTAAACTCGACAAGGGTTTGATGACCAGTGGCTTCTGGAAGGTCCTGAATAAAGTTTAAATGTACAAACGCGATTAATTGCTAAAAGGCATTCAACTTTGTTTTAACATATTCATGGGATTCCCTGATTGACGTGCTACAGATGCAGATGCGAAATAAACCCCCACCTGCACATGTTCAAAAGGAAAGGCACTACTAACGTTCTAACAGGTACATAATAGCACATTTTAAATTCCTCATTTTTCCTGTTCTTTATTGTTTATAGGAAATATTCTTCTCTATTATTTTGTCATACATACTTTACATACTTTGAACAATTGGAAGATTTCTTCTATGCAGACATACATAGACAAGAAAATAGATTTTCCAAAGGACTTTTTATATGTGATGGTAAAAAAATATTTGTGGGGAAAAAGTTGTAGATTTTTTACCGCACTGTGACATGAAAACATTTATTTGTTTCAATATTGTTTAAATACATGGTACTCTATAGCTTCATAGGAACTTTTTGATTAACTATATTTGTTTCGAACCTAAATATCAAAATAAATACATATTTAACCTTATATTTTTTTAAAGAGAAAAAAATACTTTTTCATGAGGTCATGGTCGACTATGGTTTCGATTTAAAGAATGCGAGTTTGTAGCTTATCTAAGAATTTAAACAATATTATAACAAATGAATGTTTTCATTTTGCAGTGCCTAAAAAAATCTACAACTTTTTCTCCAAAAATATTCTTGTACCACCAAGTATAACAGAGTCATAAACGATTTTAAAAAATGCACATTTTGATTTTTCTTTATTATCTAGCGTGCCATAAAACTTTTTTAAAACATTAAAGCATCACTGAATATAGGTCTTGGAAAAACGATTTGTCTAATTTAAACTTCTTTGTAGCTCTGACCGTTTACGAGATCCCAATAGTGGCTTTGCCTATGTGAAACAAAATTCAATTTTTGTAATTTTTGATAATAATAATCATCTTTTTTTGTTCTAAATATCCAAAAAGGCGTTGAAAATGTCTCAATAATAATAAAAGAGCACAAAATTATATTTACTTAAAAGAGTTTTTAAAGTAAGCGTCATTAAGGTATTCACTAACTCCATAGTAAGAGAACTTAGAACATTTCTTAATCTTTTCTTCAAGACGTGGGTGGGAAGCTTTTTTATACTCTCAGGTGATGTGTTAAATTTGTTATATATAGCAATAATTGTGGATGCTAATTTTTTTTGAAGATATGTATATTTGAAGCAATCGGGCTTTAGATTTTTTTTTATGTCGGGTATTGGCTGCATGGTTTCTTATATTCTCTTCGCACAGATCAACATTATTTCTTACGAAAAGGATGGCTTCGAAAATGAATAGGCCGTAAAAGATTAATATTTCTTTGTCGCGAAAAGTGTCTTTACAGTGATCTTGGTAATTTAGACCAGAAATATTTTTTTTACATCGCTTTTGTATAATAAAGAGGCATTAGCGTTACCCCAAAAAATTACAACATAGTGTAACCTAGATCCAACATATGGATGATATGCAGTTTTGGCCGCGTTTGTATTGACCAATTTTTTTAGGTTTTTTAGTACGAAAGGGTACCATGGCAGGCGTTCGATCTGGTATGGCAAGTCCAGTCTAGAGTCAATACATAAACCAAGAAATGATATTTTGTTTACAACATTTATAGTTGTGGAATTATTTTGAAGTTTTAAGTCGGATGTTATTTTACTTTGTGAACATTTTATAACTTGGGTTTTATTGACGTTTAAGGTTAAATTGTTTAATGTGAACCAATGTTGGAGCTGGCCTAAACCGTCAAAGAGTTGTTGTTCAGAATTTTTGGAATCTGAGTCACTAATATAGCAGATGGGTCATGGGCAAATCGTATAAGGGAAGTTTAGTGTACAGTTTGTATAAGAGGGAGCCTAAGACTGTCCCAAAGCATGCTACAGATTTTTTAAAAATAAAACCATAGACATATCTCTTATTACATTAGGAATACAAAAACAGATTTAAAAAATGATAATTTTTTAAAACTTTCATTCTTTGCAAAACATACCAAGGATTCGATAATGTTCGAATCATTTAAGTCATTCATGTAAGTGTAATACACAAAGACACGGAAACCACCGCGAAAATGATCTAAAAGTTTCAATGAAACCTCAAAACGTGTAGATTAGTCGAAATTTCCAATTCGAAAACCTACGCGATCATAAAATGTTAAAATGTTCATCGGCGGAAGTAATAATGATAGCCTTAATTATTATAGTAGTATATTTAAAACCTTATGATGTACAGCAGTAAAGAGTGTTTGTATAATTAAAGCAATTTTAATATCCAAACACAATCTGTATTACTGAAAGCATTAAACAGTATAAATTGCTTATACGTAATCCTGCATATAACACTTCAATAATCTATCCCGATAACAATTCTCATTTGCAAGTAATTTGTGTCAAGAACAACCCGT
The DNA here is from genome assembly GCA_947652605.1 of Elmis aenea. NCBI lineage: Eukaryota > Metazoa > Arthropoda > Insecta > Coleoptera > Elmidae > Elmis > Elmis aenea. Next base: position 67,887,850 of record OX393576.1, on the reverse strand, counting down.
TAACTCTTGACTTACAGCTAAATTTATAAGCCCTAACAGTTATTTGCAAAAGCCTCTATAAACGGATTAGCTGTGGCCACATCATTAACCTTCCAGAGTTCAGGCTAAAGCTGAGTGACATATTTAAGCTTCACAAATTGTTGCCACTTTCAATTACATACTTCTTCGTTAATTTCTATGCACCTACCGAGAGCAATAAATTTTCCCTAATTATCCTCTTGATTTAAATTTTTAACACCATCATTAGTTATTCAGATTGACACTGGAATTAACGTATTAATTTACAATGCGATTGTGTTTGAAAACGTCATTTGTGTGAATGTACCTAAAAGAACTGTTCTTGTGTCTAAGTGATGGCTAAAAGAATTATACGTATCGTTCTTATAAAGAAAAATATATTTCTGTAGAAAACCAAAACGTTTGTTTTTATTTTATCAGAATTCCTTTTAGTTAACGCGTTCAAAATGCTTTTGATTTATACCACTTGGGGATATTTACCATTTTAAACTGTTTTAAGTACTCTCACGGCCCATATCTTTACAAAGATAAAATAAAACAATCGTATCTGACCAAAACTATAATTCATATGTTAACAAAATATGAAAATCGTTTTAACTTTTGTGTAGACCAGTAAACCATAAAAACAATGACTATTTTATTAGGTATTACTTTTTAAACAACGTTTACTAGACTTGTACCAGTTTTGTTGCAGGTTTCATAGAATTTGTTTTCTAATTCTCTCGGGAGATCTTTGATTAACTGAAGATTGCTCAAAGGGATAGACTAATTAACGTAAACATTTCGTTAAACAACGAAGTACTAATTACTGCATCAAATGATGTTTTGGTAGATTTTGTTGATTTGTATTTTTAGGCACAAAAATAAATAATTCATATTGCGTTTGAATCTATCACTGGCTACCCAAAGAGATGTTGCAATTACGAAAGGTTTACCATAATATTATGCTAATTTCTATATATTATAAATTAAATATTTGCTAATTACGTGTCATATATAAAATTAAATATGATGTATATTTTAATTATGCAATGAGTTAATTTAGGTCACGAAGTAAAGCGACACAAAAGAACAGTTTTTACCTGTATTCTCATTTTGTAATAAATTTATTTGTAAAGTTTTACTAATATTTTTTTTTAATTTGTAACTTTTACCAATAAATCTCTATATTGCTCAATTAATTTTGAATCCTACACAATCAAATTTTGCCAAAAGGAATATCTAGGGACCTATGAAATTATTTCGTAATACTGAAAATTCGTTATAATGAAATGTATAAAGTTCATATTCAATAGATTCTTTTAAAAAAATATCCATAGTTGGCTGTGGTATCACGAGAAAGAGAATTTTCCCCCATTCCAATAATATACATCATGTGGGGTCGATTTATTCATTTTCCTTACATTATAGCAAAAATCTACAATTTGCAAAGTAATTTTTATATTTCATTGTTTTCTAGCAGTAGGCTTGTAATTGTGAATTGTTTTATTGTTACTTAATTATAATATTCACCCTTATAAACACGAAATGGTTTATGAAAATTACGAAAAGTTTGATATGGCACTTTGATAAGAATGCAGTGGCGACAATTTTTCAAAAACAATTTCGAAATTCGAATTACCTATGACATAAAGTGTATTTTTTATTATATAGAACACATAGTAGGCTGTAGCATCATGAAAAAAATGATTTTTTCCCATTGTGGGGTTGATTTATTAATTTTCCTGACATTATTGAAAAAATAAGTAATTTTTCGTTGTTTCCTAGTAGTAGTCTCGTGTCATTATAATAATAAATAATAAGTAATAATACGAAAAGTTTGTGATATAAGAAGGTTTTATCCAAAGTAATGATAATTCTGCAAGTGAAACATATTTTAATTGTTACCGATAAAGAAAACAACCTAATAAATCTATTTTTGGAAGATTAAAACCAAATCTCATTAATTGTGGGACATTTAACAAACCCAGAGCAAAGTAATACAAAATTAAATATAGTGAAGAGGGTTTTCATTGGCTTTATTAGGTTGCCTTCTTTTTGGGTAACGATTAAAATAAGGTTCATTTGCAGCTTCAGAATATATCAAATTATCGATAAAACAACAGAATGAGAGTTTGTTTTACCAGGTATATTCTTAATGACATAAGCCTACTACTAGCAAAAAAATGAAATATGAAAAATTACCTAATTTTTGCTATAATGTAAGGAAAATGAACAAATCGAGCCCACATGATATATTATTGGAATGGGAGAAAAATCCTTTTTCTCGCGGATTTCGTTTAAAAAAATACAACTTTGTCACATCGCATTTCGAATTTTTTTTGGAAAAATTGTCTACGCCACTACATTCTTATCAAAAAAGCGCCTATAGAACGTCAAAATTATTTTTGTTTAGTTTCATAAACAAGCGAGATATAGTCATAAAACGTAAAGTCGAAAAATCGAGTTATCGTGATAACTCGAAAACAAAAGACGATAACCAATTTCAGTTTTCATCATTAACTTTTCTCGTAAAAAAATCAAGGAAGAGAGGTCGGTTTTTCCATAACTCATAGTTACCGAAATTCCCCATAAAAACATCGAAATTTACCCACCCTACACATTCTTTTGATCGATACTACAGTAATAATCATTTTGTAAGATTATTTTTGGGATTTACCCGTGTTAAAATTGGTTCAATTGGTGTTCGACTTTTCAAAAGCCCTTTCGCTGCCATTATTTGTAAGTATGCGAAACAGTTTTGTTCTTAATAACTAAAATTTATTCATTTAACAGAATTTACATCGCATCCAAATGAGAGATAAGCAGAAGTTAAAATTCTGGCAACATGTACAAAACTCTTTAACATCTTAAATTTTTTTAGATCATCCCCACTCCTCTCAAAATTTGATGAATCAGGAACAGGTCAATTTCGCTATACATAGACCAAAACACTAATCAGTTTATTTTAAGTTCATGCGCGATATCTATTATCTTCAAATAATAAAAGACAAAGTCATGCTATTAAACAATAAACTATATCTCTTGACAGATAATACCAAATATTTAAAATTGTAATATGTGTACCTACCAGCTTTACATGGATCTAAATCCACATCATCAGAGATCTTCTTAGGAAATGTTGTTAATAAGAGTTCTTCTACGGTATATCTTGATTGTCGTCTAGTTCTTACAGGGACATTATTTACCGAAAATGCCACAAGCTGTTGAACACAGCAAACCACTAACACCAGACCAAACTTTTGTTTATACATTTTAATAATATATTGATTTAAAAGTTTTACCACTAATTTAAATTAATTAAATATCTATGATCACAGATCGAGATCGTAAATAATAAATTTGTTATTGTCTTTCACATAATTTTACGAAAATTAAATGAATCTAGTCTCTAGCACACTTACAATTGTACTTAAACATTCTTCTATCGTTTAACGCTACGCACATTATCAGTAATGTTTATTCATATGCTCAAAGATCACTGCCTCATCTCGTGTTATAAATAAATGCATTTCTCAAATAAAACTTTTTAAGTTAAAAAGTAAGTACGCGAAAAATATACACCGGAGCAGCACACGAAGACAACAATGAAAGTGCCGCCTCGACACTCGGTTATTTTCAAATCGATTGTTGCTTCTGACAAGTAACTTGAACGATGCTTTGCCTTGGCCTGATATACAGTTTTTTTACTGATAACCGCAAAAAGCCAGAAATGAAACTCTTACTTGAAGAAAAAAATAATAGTGATAATATCAGTCTTTTGACGCGCAACGTGAACGCCACAACCGCGTGCTCGTGCGAGTGCAAAGAGGATGAGCGAGCCCTACACTAAAACTAGTCGGGCTGCGTGGGGCACGGTATAAGGTTCGCGCCCTCAAATAGGGGTGGGTGGGTCTCATGTCCTATGATACTCCACTACGATGAAGTACAATAGTTACACCTTGTCACCAAAGCTTAACTTGTCTGTTAGTGTACGTACCGGTAAGACAAGATATGTAAATTGGTGCAATACGAAAAATTTTGGATCAACCTAGATTTTCAAAACTTATATTCGACATGCATTAAAAGTAAGGTGGTCCCAAAACAGATATGAATGTTTCCAAAAGAATGTTGAAAAGTACAGGGTGGTCCAAATTCGATGAGATTACATGAGTATCTCGCTTAATATTCAAGATAGAGAAACGGTTAAATTACCAAAAATGAGCAGTTTTTTGAGACAAACTCTAAACTGTTTTCAAAAATATTCTATCGTTTCCGGAGTTATGAGAAAAAGCAGTTTTTTGTCATATTTATAATGTGCCATATCTCCGTCATTGTTGAAATATCGAAAAAATGTATGAATAATATTTTAAGATAATTTGGCCTATTTAAGTATGACCTATGACCTAATTAAACTCGTTATTTTTTTTTCGTTCCAAATATACAGGGTGGCCCACATAGAAGGGCCACTATTGGGATCTCGTAAACGGTAAGAGCTACAAAGAAATTTAAATTAGACAAATTGTGCAATTTCCGGAGACCTACTCAATGATGGTTTAATGTTTTTAAAAATTGCCATGGCACGCTAAATAATAAACAAAAATCGAAATAGGCATTTTAATAAAATCTTTACTAACTTGGTTATACTTGATGGTGCACAAATATTTTTGGGGAAAATGTTGTAGATTTTTTTTTCGCACTGTAAAATGAAAACATTCGTTTGTTTCAATATTGTTAAAATTCTTAGATAAATTACAAACTTCATAAAAAAGCTTTTTTTTTCCCTCTATTCGATAATATAAGATTTAATATATTTATTTTGATATTTTGGCTCAAAATATATTTAGGCTCAAAATAATAATACGCATATAATCTTTAAATATTTTATTTCACTTAAAATAAATTGGTTGTGAAAGTAATTTTGTAATACTTAAAAGTCAACTTTTGTATTGTTTTTATTGTATAAGTATTTTGATTTGGATGTATGTATGTACATGTACATACATACTACAATCATTAGACGAGAAGTTGCTTTTAAAAATTATTAAATTTTGGTTAATTTTTGATTGAATGTGTGACTTTTATATTATTTAAAATTTGCGTTAAATGACAGAACTGAATTGTCTTTTGTTTCATGGCACTCTTTAGCTTTGTAGGAACTTTTTGATAAGTTTTATTTGTTTTGAGTCTAAATATCTAAATAAATATATTACTTAAACCTTATATTATTGAAAAGAGGAAAAAGAGGGTTTTCACGAAAACGGTTGACTTTAGACCCATATAATATTAGACATCTTTTGAAGTAAATTTTAAGAGGAATCCAAAAATGTAAAAATATACGGAGTATTTGGTAAGAAAAAGTATAACTTTGATATGCCACTCTTTTTTGAAGCACTCTGTATGTTTAAAACTATTTTTAAAATGTAGCCCTTATTGACTTACGAAATCTAACAGCGACAGAAGTTGGAGAATATATGCCGTTACGCCATAAAACTCCGTGGCGTCCGTCTTGACTCACCCTGTAGATATGGAAAATGGTATTAAACTAAAAAACAACTTTCTGAGTTTCGTATGAGCGATATTTAATACAATCAATGTTTCTTTAATTGACGTTGTTTAGCAAAAATATATCGCAGCGGTAATAAAAATTTACTAAAATTTTTCTCTTATGTTAATAATTTTAAATACATTATTTAAAGATATTATTGTAACATTAAAACAGTAAACATTGCAATGATTTAAAAACAATTTTGTTATAACAAATTTTTTTAAAGCATAATGTTAATAAAATAATAGGTCGATACTACTTAAACAGGAATAACCTCTGGCCAGTCAAACGTGTTGTTTGGAACAGTTCTCGTTTTAATAACGTTTTTGAAAAACTCAACGGATTCTTTTGCTGTTCGTGTCCTCTTAGGATCAGAGAAATTTACTTGATACAGTCCAAATTTGACGCTAAAACATTTTCCGAATAAATGCATATAGACAATCTAAAACAATGTGCCTATACGTACCTATAACCCTGTTCCCATTCCATATTATCGATTATACTCCAAGCTGTATAAGCTGCAACATTACAACCATCTAAATTAATTGCTTCCAATAAAGAATTTAAATATCCCTGCAAAAACACAGTCAAATACATATTATTTTAGAATATTTAAGTTTTACTTGAAGATAATTAATTCTTCTGGTGTCGTTTAACTGTCCCAAATCAGCAAACCCATTTTCGGTCACATATATTAAAGGATTATCAAATTCGTTCTTAATCCAGTTTAATAGTTTCCTGAAACCCCAAGGGACAACCGTAAGCCATCCGACTGATGATCGCTCCCACTTAGGATCTTGTTCCAGCTTTACCCCCACATCTTTTTCATGGGAAGGAGAGGCAAAGTCTGGATATTCTTGATCACTTACTAAGTAAGTAGTGTAATGATTCAGTCCCAAAAAATCGTAAGTTCCTCGTATAAACTTAATTTCGCGTTTGGTGAAAGGAGGTAAACGTGAAAATGTAAAATGCTCATGTTTGCTGAATGTATTAATTCTTGTCTTCATTAATTCTGGATAATCGCCATTTTTGGAAAGGATAGGATGCACCCACCAGCCATACTAAAATATAAACACCAATAATTATTGATTATAGAACATAAAATTTATTTAAATCAACAAAAGTAGGTGATAAAAAAAAATGTGCAAACAGAATTTAACACCATCACTTTTTTTTTTCGTTGGAACCAAACTGCAATTGTTTTTGACACTATAATAAACTAACGTCAGGTTGTTGATCTGATTGGCAGCTGCTTGTAATTTCTCGGATGATTCTATATTGTTTCTTCCTACTGCTAAAATAGCCGTGTCGTCGGCAAAGGTCGCTATAGTACTGTTTTCTAACTATGGAATATCACAAGTATACAATAGGTATAAGACCGGACCTAGTACGCTTCCTTGTGGAACTCCTGCTTTAATTTCTTTAAGCTCTGAATAAGATTCTTCTTACTTCATTCTGAAGTGTCTCTCTGAGATGTGAGACTGAAGTATTTGGGAGTATTGTTTTGGGAGGAGCGATCTTAGTTTAGGTATAGTTTAAACCATCATACAACACTTTGTCGAAAGCCTACGCTACGTCTAGAAAGATTATTTTTACGGAAAATACAATTTTTAAGGATGCTTCCTTTTTCACAAAAATCAAAACTTAAATACTACCACAACATAAAATACGCCCTTCATTAAATTTCATGTAATATTTATTATTTTTGAAAAAAAGCACAAACAAGATTTCAGTTAAACCTGTGACATACGATACACCAAAATTTATTGATAAACACTATTAATTAGTAATGATTATCATAACAAAATACACGGTTGTGCGCACAAAAAGCAAAAAAACTACGATTATCTGCTTACATCAAGCTGTAATTCTCGTTCTGCTGCAGAAACGTCCTCAGAAGAATTCGTTTTAGGTTCCGCCCATATTGTATTGACTGTTATTCCAACTTTACCTAGAAGAAATAATAATTAGTATGTATAATAAGCATTAAGTAATTATTTACAGGTACTATAGTATAGACTAGAATTGTGCATTATTAATACCTATTTTCTATGACCACTAATGTAAATTACTCTTACTGTGCAACCTTCATGCATGGAAAGTGGGTTTTTACGCACGATAAGCAAAGTAGATAAGCAAAGTAGACCCACGTCAAACACTTCCTGCGTGCATAGTAAGTGAGTTATAACGCACGGTAAGAAAACGCACACTTGTCTAGAAATGTCAAAGTAGGCTTACGTCAAAATTGACAAGACAACGTAATTACATGTGTATATTAGCAAAAGGCCTTTAAAATCGTATGTATTATGTGATCGTAGAAAAAGTATGCTACACAACACGAGTTGTAAAGCAATTACGCACTCGTGGAAATATGCTTCTTACAACTCTTATATATATATATTATAATTAACTGTTAATACGAATAAATTTAAAATAACCTTTTTGTTTATCCCTAAACAATCGCTTATAAAGATGATAAACCTTCGCATGCGAAAGCAAAACAGTTTTACCACACCAGTACTCGCCAATTCCTGGAGAAGGTAAGTTTGGAGGACAACCACCGCCTCCGTAACAAGAACAAAATTCATGCGGTTCGTTAAAAGTGATCCATGTCTTTACTCGATCGCCAAACGCTTCAAATACTACCTCTGCATAATCTTCGAACAATTCTGCTAATTCGGAATTTGGCCATCCACCTAGATCTTGTACGGGCTGAGGCAAATCCCAATGAAAAAGTGTTATCATCGGCTCGATCTTATTATTTATCAGTTCATTTATTAAATCGTTGTAGTATCTAATCCCATCGGGATTAACATGATTTGAGAATCCGTTAGGTAATATTCTAGACCACGATAACGAAAATCGGTAGTAATTTACTCCCAAAGATTTAATTATTTCCACGTCTTTTTTCCAAAGATGATATGAGTCACACGTTATATCACCATTTCCATGATCTTTGATACGTTCTGGGTGTTCATGGGTAAAACGATCCCAAATATTTTCGCCTTTACCTGTAAACAAACATTATTTGATGACATTTTATTGATGTGTTCTGTTTTAGAGTAGTTTATGTTTATAGGGAAATTTAGTGCCAACATTATTTATGCCGTAAAATTAGACTACTATATGTTGGATATCTTTATAACTGACGCATCTTACCATTTGCATTCCAACCTCCTTCTATCTGGTATGCAGCTGTGGCAACACCAAATTTGAAATCTGGAGGAAATTCCAACCCCAAAACATTTTGAAGCAGCAAAAAATCAACAGCGTATGTTAAAACAGAGTGTGCTGATTTCATGTTGAACTAATAATTGCAAGCAGCTATTGTTGTAGATATTCTTCAGTTATTAGAAAGTGGCGCAACAGTTAGTAAATTAGAGAAAATGTCATTTTGTTATTCGCACATACTTTATTAGGACTTGTAATCAGTGTTAGATGATTATGTTTGGTTCCATGCAAAACGATATTGTTTATTGTTATATCACACCTTATTATGTATATAAACACACACACTTTATGTTAGTTAAGTTTTGTAATTTCATAACATGCAAACGAAAACAAACTCAGATTAGGAATTTAGACTTCATAACACACTATGGCGCAGTTAAGTACTGTTTAAAGTTTTAATTAATCTCTGAATTGCAGGAAATCATTTTTATTATCTACAGACGCCGATAAAACACGTACCTCGCCCCTTGTGCGTTGAAATCTCTATTTAACAACAAACAAAAGATTTTTTTTAAGTAGAAAAGTAATAGTAACAATCAAAAATGTACTCAATATTTTTAGTACGAATAAAAAGTAAATTACATCATTTATAATGTTTTGCACTTTAAAATAAATGTATAAAAAACTAATCTACTGTTACCAAATATTTTACAGGGTTAATATAAACTAGAAATCAATTTGAGAACGCAACTTTTTAAAATTTTAATACATAAAATAGAAGTAAACCCTCAAACTCAACGGTGCTCGTTTATTTTCAATTTATTTAAAATCCCATTGAGAGAAACTGCCTCTCAAGAGAATACAGCCCATCATTGAAAGAAAAAAATTGATCCCAAATCACCAATTTGGATTCAGACATACACTCCACAGTTGACCAAGTCCATAGGATAACCAATATCATTGAATGAGCATGAGAAGAGAAAAGAGATTGTTCCGCAGTATTTCTGGATGTGGCGCAAGCATTTGATAGGGTTTGGCACGAAGGACTGCATTATAAATTAAAACATATCCTTCCCAAACAATACACAGAAATCCTAATGTCCTATTTATCAGAGAAATATTTTAGGATCAAGCAGGAAGATGCCTACTCTAATCTCAAAGAAATTAAAGCTGGAGTGCCACAGGGTAGTGTCTTGGGTCCAGTCCTTTACCTACTGTTTACTTGTGATCTTCCAGTACCAGAAAACAACACAATAGCTACTTTTGCTGACGATACTGCCATCCTAGCTGTCGGCAAAAGCAACGAAGAAACAGCAAACAAGCTGCAAACAGCCATCAATCAATTTCAAAGCTGGACAAAAAGGTGGAGGATAAAACTTAACGAAACCAAGTCAGTTCATATTGATTTCACAAACAAACGAATAGAACACGCCCCGGTAACCATAAATGGTCAAATAATACGTCAACACAGCTTAACGTCAGAAAAAAAAGAGAGGAGTTGTGTAAGTATTAGATATCGAAAAATGTACTGGCTCTTAGGAAGAAACTCCGCTCTGTCAGTAAATAATAATCTTCTACTATACAAGCAGATACTAAAACCAGTGTGGACGTACGGTATGCAGCTCTCGGGTTGTACCAAAAAAGCAACATCAAAGTAATACAAACTTTTCAAAATAAAGTACTGAGGAACATCGTAGATGCACCCTGGTACATTAGAAACAATGATCTTCATAGGGACCTTGGAGTAGAGTTTGTAGACAGTGAAATTTAGAAGTTTTCGAAAAGCCACGAAGAAAGACTACTGCAGCACGTGAATATCGAGCCTATCCAGCTTCTCGATAACACAAATATAGTCAGGAGACTCAAAATAAAAAACCCCTTTGGGCTGGTATAATGTGACACTATGAGTGCTTTAAAAAAAAGTGTTACCGTGACAAAAAATATCCGTTAATGTTCACGGGGTGTATTCAACTTGAAGACCATGGGGTTTTCGGAGACCATTGGATCTAGCAAAGATGTGAGTTTTATCGGGATGAGTAAGAATCTAGACTGAAATATGTTTTGTATATTGTTTCCAGTTTCTGAACATTCCTGAAAGAAGACTTTTTGAACCCACTTAACGCTAAATCTAAACTTTTCTTGCACGCATAAGCAAGGACTGAGAACGGAATGAAAACGTTAAACGAAATTAACCGGAATTTTTACAAGAACGAAAACGAAATTATAATTTTTCGTTCAAGATCGAAAACGAAATAAAAATAAATTCTATTACCGGTTTTATCACTATTTAAATTTTAGTCATTAAAAACAAATGCGAATTCACAGTCTTTGCTGAGGGACTCCCCCGGGGCAGTAAAATATCACTTGAAATAAGTGAGCTTTTCTTTTCTCCATGTATATATTATCATATTTATTGCTAAACAATTTCATGTAACACAAGTAACGGTACAAATATTCTTTCTTTTTATATCCCTTTATTTTTTATTACTACATTAATTATCTTTGTGAAATATTACGCAAAACAATCGACACAATATAAAATATTTTTTGTTTATTACCCACAAAAAACCACTTAGAAATGTAGAAGTTATTTACGTTAAGCGAAAACTATGTGAACTCTTTAAAAATGATAAAACTTTTTTGTCCTAGGGCTAAAAGTGTTTACAAAAAAAATACTTAATTCTGCATTTTTTCAAGTAAATATGCAAATAAGCAACAATCTTCCAAATACATATTGAAAGTATTGTTAAAGTTCACTATAGAAAATTATTGCGATAAAACGTAATGTCGTCTAAATATTTTGGGTATGTACAGTTCTCATTAATTGAAGCAACTGCTTAATTTCTGTTGTGGTTTTCTATTCAAATTAGGAACAAACAGAATTAATAGAGAATCAAAATTGTGTTATTTTTTGAAAGCAATACCATAGAAACTTAATGAAAGAATCGTTGTTTTGTCGTACTGCTTAGTAATTTCATCTTGTTAGTCACATAAAAAACCAGTGTTGGAAGTATCTTTACAAAATTGTTTTAACATTTTTTGGTTAAGAAATAGTATCTACTTATTTTTTTTTTAAGTGCAAATTATTAAACAATACGATATATTTTAGAGTTCGCTTAAAATATTTTTCTAAGTGTGTTAAATACATAAATAATATGATTTAAGCTAGAATAACATCTGGTGTGTCGAGTGTACTGTTTGGAAGAGTTCTAGTCTTGATGACGTTCCTATAAAACTCAACGGATGCTTTTGCTGTTCTTGTTCTCTTAGGATCGGAAAAGTCTACTTGATATAGACCAAACTTCACACTAAAACCAAATTTTAAAAAAGAAGTTTCATAAACAGTACAAAACAATATTCCTATACATACGTGTAACCCCGTAACCATTCCATATTATCGATTAAACTCCAAGCTGAATAAGCTCCAACATTACAGCCATCTAAATGAATTGCTTCCAATAGAGCGTTTAAATACTCCTGTAAATAAAAAAACATACAACATATTTATGTATTCCAAAATATTTTAGTCTTACTTTTATATAATAAATCCTTTTGGTATCCTTTAATTCTCCCTTATCTGCAAAGCCGTTTTCAGTTATGTATACCAAAGGATTGTCATATTCGTTTTTAATCCAATTTAATATTTTTCTAAGGCCCCACGGCACGATTCTAAGCCAGACGATTCCCGATAACTCCCAGTCAGGATCTTGTTCAGACTTTATTCCCACGTCCTTTGCATGAGAAGGAGGATCAGTTATCGGGCGTTCGGCATCACGCACTAAGTAAGTAGAATAATGATTCAACCCCAAAAAGTCATAAGTTCCTTGAATGTACCAGATTTCTTTTTTGGTAAAACGAGGTAAACGCGAAGATGTAAAATTCTCATATCTGCTGAATCTATCAATTCTTGTCTTCATTATTTCTGGATAATCACCATCTTTGGAAACAATGGGATGCACCCACCAACCATACTGAAACATACATACCTATTATGAAATAAAGAAAATATATTTTAAGATCGCATACAATCGAGTTACATAAATAAAGCGTAATAACTAAACTGAGATCAAATTTATTAATAATAAATGTAAATGGACATTAAATTTGAACCGAACTGCTCCAATCCTATTTCAATTGATCTGATGTTATGTAATGTAATATGTGATTGCCAATTATCACGAATGCACTTCTCAAAATTCATGCAGTTTTCGCAGATAATCGTGTGCCAAGTGATCCGCCTATTCAGAACCTAAACAAAAATTAAAAGAAACCGGTTCGCTACGAGATCTGAAGACACCAAAGCGCAGTCGGGTTTGCCGTTCAATCGAAAATATTGCCGCAATGGGTTAAAGTGTCGAAGAAGACCCAAACGCCGCGATTCGTCGCCGTTAACAAAAATTGAACCTTTACCCTTCCACTCTACATCGACGTTTAACAAGAGATCTTGATCTGTCTTGGAAAATCTTGAGGACAATGCTGATTTTTGCAAACAAAAAAAAAACTCATGTACAGCGACCACGCTTTCATAGCGACGAAGCGCATGTCAATAACCAAAACTGTGTGGCTCCGAAAACCCTCTTGTAATGCAGGAAAAGCTGTTGTATCAGGAACGTTTGACAGTTTAGAGCAAATTATGGTCAGGCCATGTCATTGGACCGCACTTCTTCGAAAACGCTGCAGGAAGGGCTATTTCGGTCAATGGAGTACGCTATGGAGATGGAGAATATGGATATTGCGGACCACTACTTCCAACAAGATGGCCACGGGCCATACAAGTGGCGAAACGATAACTTTATTGCGCTCCAAGTTTTCTAGTCGTTTAATTTCGAGGAATGGCAACATCAATTCGCCACCAAGATCATGAGATTTGACGCTATTAGGCTTCTTGTTTGTGTGAAAATATTAATAAAAATTAATTATTATTAAAAGATATAAATTCTTAATAATAATAACTTAAAAAGGAGAAGAAAAAAATATGAGTTAAAACGATAATAATTGTTAATTACTTACGTTCATCTGTAATGACCGTTCTGCTGCAGCAATATCCTCCGAAGAGTTTGTTTTGGGCTCGGCCCATGCTGTATCAACCGTTATTCCGACTTTGCCTAAAATAGTATTCGATGCAATGATTCTCCATTAATTATTATGAGCGGTTAAAAAACGGATACATGTAATCATTCGCCATGTACCTCACAATCTCACATAGTGGCATAAAAATTAACATCATTTACAGTAATGTTACCTTTCTGTTTGCTCCTAAACATTCGATTATAAAGGTGATAAACCCTAGCATGTGCAAGCAGTACACTTCTGCCACACAAATAATCGCCTATTCCAGGGGAATGAATCGCTGGTGCACGAAACCTATCTCCGTAACTTGAACAAAATTCAACCGGTTCATTAAAAGTGGTCCATGTCTTTACTCGGTTTCCAAATGCTTCAAACACAATTTCAGCATATTCTTCAAATAATCTTACGAGTACAGAATTTGGCCAGCCTCCGAGATCTTGCAGAGGTTGAGGCAAATCCCAATGATAAAGAGTAACCATAGGCTCTATGTTATTATTTATCAACCCGTTTATTAAATCATTGTAGTATCTAATACCATCGGGGTTAATATGATTTGAGAATCCGGTGGGTAATATTCTAGACCACGATAATGAAAATCGGTAGAAATTAACTCCCAAAGATTTTATTATTTCCACGTCTTCTTTCCAAAGATGATATGAGTCACACGCTATATCCCCATTTCCATGATTTGAAATACGTTCTGAATGTTCGTGAGTAAAACGATCCCAAATATTTTCTCCTTTACCTGTAAATAATAATCCTTGATTCTGACGTTCATGTTTTATTTCAGCCTTCATGATAAACAAACAACCGTTATCTTTAAAATGTATAAAGCATTATCTATTTCCTTTCATACAATAAGGTTTTAATATGTTATTACTTGCTGATATCATAATACATACGGAAAACTAATTAATTATTTTGCAAAAACAATCCAACTAAGTTAAAAAAATTTAAAAACATTTAAATTAAAAACTCCAAGTGTAATTGGGTATGATAATTACTTATCTAAAATATATGCGCTTATGGATTTGTGAATTATACATACTTTAAATAAATTTTCCATTAAAAATGCACATAAATTCTAGATACCATTATAATTTAAAACAGATAATTCATCCAATTTCAGATCGTCTTTTATGACCGATATGAGTTAAAAGCACAAAATGTTGCTTGAAAATGTTACCTCGTCTTATAGGCCGTTTACAGTTATGGTTTTGCAAGTGGTTTTGCCGACTTGGTTTTGCATGTGGTTATGATCGTGTGTGTAAACGCTAAAACTAAGCGATTTTATTGACCTTGGTTTTGCACAAGTGAATCTAGCAGAGTGCTAGATTCACACCCGCAGTTTTCAGCCCCCTGTGAAGGTGGCTGATAATTAAAAATATTACAATGGGAAACCTTTTAATAAGTATCCAACATCTACCAAATATCATTCTCCTACATTTATCCAAATTAGAGAAATAAAATAAAAACCTAATTTTTCCGCTCCCCTTTAGGGGGGTGTAACTCCGAAAGGAGACGTCTAAGGAAAAGATTTTATATGAAATACCCCCCTTAATTTTCGATAAGGAATCACCTCCCGAATTTTTTTATAATACTTAAGAAACACCCTGTATGATATGGTCAATGTACCTACTAATCGAGTGAACCTTATTTTTATTTTTACACTTTTTTAGACATCAGAAAGTTTGACATAAATTTATTCAAAATATATTACTACGTTTAAAGTTATATTGTCACTTTTTGTTGCACTTTGTTGAAATTATCCTTCATATACAGGGTGTAGACTTCGATCACGCAACATAGCAATTAATTTCAATGGTAAAATTTTAAAAGTGGGATATTATCTCCCCTAATTATTTTAGGGAAAAAAAGAAATTAGGTTTTTTGTATTGAAAACAATTCTGTTTCCATAATTGCAATCAATATTAATTTTTAGTTTTTCAATAACTGAAAATAAGGCAAATTAAAAAACGCGTTTTGACAAAAATCTGTACTGCCTTGGAATAATGCTGTGACAACTGTCCAGCCCAATGTCACTTATACTGTCACTTTGACGCGAAATTCATTCTTAATTATCCTTTATATTTTATCAAACATTTATTTTACTCAATTAGTTAGGTTTTCATTCCAAGATATAATAAAAATGATAATTAAGAATAAACTTCGCGTCAAAGTGACAGTATAAGTGACATTAGGCTGGGCAGTTGTCACAGCATAATAATTTCAAGGCAAAACAGATTTTTGTCAAAACGCGTTTTTTAATTTGCTTAATTTTCAGTTATTGAAAAACTTAAAATTTATATTGATTACAGCTATGGATACAGAATTTTTTTCTATACAAAAAACCTATTTGCTTTTTTTATTTCTAAAATAATTAGGGGATATAATATCCCACTTTTAAAATGTTACCATTGAAATTGCTATGTTGCTTGATCCAAGTCTACAACCTGTATATTATGCCTTAATTAATTACCTAATGTAACAACCTTAATTATAAAACTACTAGCTAGGCACCATTATCTAATTCTTACCACTTGCGTTCCATCCTCCTTCTATTTGGTAAGAGGCTGTTCCTACACCAAATTTGAAATCAGACGGGAAATCCAGTCCCAAAACATTTGGAAACAGCAAAAGGCTCGCAGCGTAAGTTACGAAGCAGTACGCAGCTTTCATGTTATAAAAACAATTTTTAATAATTAGTAGTGTTCGGTTGCAACGTAGATCAACACTAAGCTCAATAAATAAAACGTACCTATAACAACACCAATATATAAACTTTCATTATTCATGCATATTCTATTAGGCTGGTTATCATGGAATATTTAAAACAAAGTTTATCAACACAATCTAAAGCTTGACGTACGTTTCCGAGCAATTTTTTCGAATGTTTAAGTTTAAAAACGTTTTTTATTACCCAAGAAGGGGTTTCCAGGCTTTTTATTTCTTTTATGGGGCAGGTTTTACAGCCACACATTTTATAAATGTCTGTCTGCGCGCCTCATGGGTTTATAAAGAAAGTATACAACCTCTGTATTACATAAATTTTATTCCAAGTAAACATTACAACACTGAGGTAATGTTTGTATTTTTTGGTAATACATTAAAAGTAAAACTCAAGAAAAAAAAGAGTGCTAGGCTTATTACTTGCAAACGCAAATGGTATATCCAAAACTTAATTGATTTAAAATTATTGATTGATCTTTTTTTTTACACAACCGAGAGATAAGGCGATATACGATATCGCAGGGATCAAAAAATACTTGTAAAAGATGGCAATATTATAGAAGACTGTGTTTTGGGGATGGTCAATATCAAACCAACTTACAGATAAGACAAAGTTAGCTTAAATTAGGTGTCTCTAAGTAAACGGTATTTAAGATATTAAAAAACGTTGTGACCACCATCCGATTCGGCTTAAAAAGTTGCTTAGGCAATGTTTTTACACATTTGAAATATTTCATACTCCAAAGGAGTTACAGACGATTTTCAAAAATTGTATTTTCCGGTTTTTCCCAATTTTCTCGGATATCGTTTGAGATATTTCCAATATGTCTTCCAGATTATTATTGAGCACAAAATTTAGCAACTTTGCCAAATTTAAACCTATACTCTAGCTATTATAAAAAGCGAGATCCCCATGCTTAAACTCGAATTTCAATCACCCTGTATCATTATACAATTCAAAATCGTGTAGGCCGTGACCTCTATCGGTCACATTTTCTACTTATATTTTGTATCAGGAGCACATAAAGGAGGTGACGAGTAAGCTACGACATATGCGACTGTTACAACGAACGTGTTAAAAAGAAACAAACAGAGCCTTTCGTTGCTGGACTAGATATAATAACCAACGTCCGATACTAAATCTATCTCCTTCTAACTCATTAGCAATGTAGCGTCCATTTGATGTCCGTATATAAGCATGTTTACATTTATTCAACCACAACAGCTGATCTTAAATGACTTTAAAAAGTTAAATTTTATCCTTAATAACGTCTTTCAGGGTAAAATAAGAAACATTGGCCTCATAAACTTAACCAAACTTTCATTAAATGCAAAATTCAAAACATAAATCGAGAAAAGTTTAGCATTAAGAAACACGCGGTAATTTCAAAAATTAAAAACATAACTTTTCCTGTACCTTCGACTATTTTATAAATAACAGTTATTTACACTCAGTTGGTTGAAATATTGATTAAATTGTTTTTATAAAACGTGTAAATGGAATTTTATGGCATTTTCTTAAATTTACAATATTTTGGCTACCTATAGTCTTTGAGGAAAATTTGCAGTTGTCTCTATATTATCTAAAAGACATAATGCATTTCCAGCTAAAGTTTGGTCAAAAAGACCTAAAACAGCTCTTTAAAGTTTTCAAAAACGTTACAAGTGTTGATAAAAATTTACAAAAGCGCTTTCATTTGAGAAGTTGTGTAACTAAATCTATGCGTTTAACATAGGGGAAACCGTTTTTACAAGGGCCTCGTTTTTGGCGTTTTTCTCAGAAACCGTTTAAGATTTTTTCAAAAAGTTTACACCATTTTACTTTCAAAGGATGCGCGTATTGGTAAATAGAAGAATTTCTATTTTATCTCAGACGGTTTCGTGGCCAACGCGATCGCGAAAATTACCTTTATTATTCAACTTTTCAGTTTTTTTCCTTTTTTTCCGAAGGAAATGGCCATTTGCACGTTTAAATCTGCAAAACATTTGGTTTTGATGTTCTTGATGCAATAAACATAGCCTTTATCAGATTCTAGCGACAACATATCGTGACCTTCCCTTGTGGTTATCTACAGTTCTCATTAATTGATGCAACTGTTTAATTTCCATCGTGGGTTTAGATAGAATAGAAATAGAATCAAAAGAGAATCCGAATTTTTTAAAAACAATACCATCGGACGCAGTATTTTCTTCATAATTTCATCTTGTTAGTCAATAAATACATTAACAAGACATAAAAAAACAGTGGTGGAAGCATCGTAACAAATTTGTTTAGACATTTTTTATTTCAGAAATAGTATTTAAAAAAGTGCAAATTATTAAACAATACAATATTTTTAGCGTTCGCTTAAAACATTTTTCTAAGTGTGTTAAATACATAATTAATAAGTATGACTTAAACTAGAATAACTTCTGGTGTGTCGAGTGTACTGTTTGGAACAGTTCTAGTCTTGATGACGTTCCTATAAAACGCAGCGGAAGCTTTTGCTGTTCGTGTTCTCTTAGGATCGGAAAAGTCTACTTGATATAGACCAAACTTCACACTAAAACCAAATTTTAAAAAAGAAGTTTAATAAACAATACAAAACAATATTCCTATACATACGTGTAGCCCCATAACCATTCCATGTTATCGATTACACTCCAGGCTGTATAAGCTGCAACATTACAGCCATCTAAATGAATTGCTTCCAATAGAGCGTTTAAATACCCCTGTAAATAAAACAACATATAACGTATTTATATATTCCAAAATATTTTAGTCTTACTTGATAATATTGAATCCTTTTGGTATCATTTAATTCTCCCTTATCTGCAAAGCCGTTTTCAGTTACATATACTAAAGGATTGTCAAATTCGTTCTTAATCCAGTTTAATAATTTTCTAAAGCCCCACGGCACGATTTTTAACCCGACAAGTGTCGATGACTCCCAGTTAGAAGCTTGTTCATACCTTACTCCCACGTCCTTTGCATGAGAAGGAGGATCAGTTATCGGGCGTTCGGCATCACTTACTAAGTGAGTAGAATAATGATTCAACCCCAAAAAGTCATAAGTTCCTTGAATGTACCAGATTTCTCTTCTGGTAAAACGAGGTAAACGCGAAGACGTGAAATTCTCATATTTGCTGAATGTGTTAATTCTTGTCTTCATTATTTCTGGATAATCGCCATATTTGGAAAGAATTGGATGCACCCACCAACCATACTAAAACATACATTTTATTTAAATTCCAGAAATGAAGAAAGTTGTTTTAATCCGGATAAAATCAAGTATATAAATAAAGCGTAATAACTAAACTGAGATCAAATTTATTAATAATAAATGTAAATGGACAAGAATTGAACCTTTCCCCTGCCACTATACATCGACGTTTAACAAGAGATCTTGGTCTGCTTTGAAAAATCTTGAGGACAATGCTGATTTTTGCAAAAAAAAAAAACTCATGTACAGCGACCACGCTTTCATAGCGACGAAGCTCATGTCAATAACCAAAACTGTGTGGCTCCGAAAACCCTCTTGTAATGCAGGAAAAGCTGTTACATCAGGAACGTGTGACAGTTTAGTTGAAATTATGATCAGGCGATGTCATTAAACTGCACTTCTTCGAAAACGCTGCTGGAAGGGCTGTTTCGGTCAATGGAGTGCGCTATAGAGCCGGAGAATATGGATATTGCGGACCACTACTTCCAACAAGATAGTGCCACATGCCATACAAGTGGCGAAACGATAACTTTATTGCGCTCCAAGTTTTCTTGTCGTTTAATTTCGTGAAATGGCGACATCAATTGGCCACCAAGATCATGCGATTTGACACCATTGTACTTTTCGTATGTGTAAAAATATTTTTTTTAAATAATTATTATTAAAAAGTATAAATTCTTAATAATAATTACTTAAAATGGAGAAAAATATGTAAGTTAAAAATGCAATTAATATTATTTACTTACGTTCATCTGTAATGACCGTTCTGCTGCAGCAATATCCTCCGGAGAGTTTGTTTTGGGCTCGGACCATGCTGTATCAACCGTTATTCCGACTTTCCCTAAAATATTATTCGATGCAATGATTCTCCACTAGAACTATTACTAGGCTAAGAAACGGATACATGTAATAATTCGCCATGTACCTCATAATCTCACATAGTGGCATAAAAATTAACATCATTTACAGTAATTTTACCTTTTTGTTTGCTCCTAAACATGCGATTATAAAGGTGATAAACCCTAGCATGTGCAAGCAGTACACTTCTGCCACACAAGTAATCGCCAATACCAAGAGAATGAATCGCTGGTGCACAACCTCTACCTGCGTAACATGAGCAAAACTCAATCGGTTCATTAAAAGTGATCCATGTCTTTACTCGATCTCCAAAGGCTTCAAACACAATTTTAGCATATTCTTCAAATAATCTTACGAGTATAGAATTTGGCCATCCTCCGAGATCTTGTAGAGGTTGAGGCAAATCCCAATGATAAAGAGTTACCATAGGCTCTATGTTATTATTTATCAACTCGTTTATTAAATCATTGTAGTATCTAATACCATCGGGGTTTATACGATTTGGGAATCCGCTGGGTAATATTCTAGTCCACGATATTGAAAATCGGTAGTAATTTACTCCCAAAGATTTTAATATTTCCACATCTTCTTTCCAAAGATGATATGAGTCACACGCTATATCCCCATTTCCATGATCTTCAATACGTTTTGGATTTTCGTGAGTTAAACGATCCCAAATATTTTCTCCTTTACCTATAAATAATAATCCTTGATTCTGACGTTCACGTTTACTTTCAGCCTTCATGATTAACAAACAACCGTTATCTTTAAAAAGTTAAAAGCAATAAATATTTCCTTTGTGTTTCCATACAATAACGTTTTAACATGTTATCACTTGCGAATATTATAATACATTCGGAAAACTAATTAATTATTTTGCAAAAACAATCCAACCATGTTAAAATGTTTTAAAAACATTTAAATTAATACTCCAAGTGTAACAGCATTATTACTTATCTAAAATACATGCGCTAGTGCCAATCGTTTATGGATTTGTGAACTAGACATACCTACTTTAAATAAATTCTACATTAAAAATGTACATAAATTCAAGATACCATTATAATTTAAAACAGATAATTCCTCCAATTTCAGATCGTCTTTTATGACCGATATGAGTTAAAAGCATAAAATGTTGCTTGAAAATGTAACCTCGTCTTAAGCATGTCGTCTTATATGTCGGTATACACGGCAGACTATATTCAAACCATCACATTTTTTATGGTCAAAAATATTGTTCGTTTACATTTTCAAGAAATTGTATATGTATAATAAAAAAACAGTAGTACAGATATAAATTAAATTGTGTAATGTTTCATGTAATTTTATTGTTCTTTTTTAATTTAGTATTTTTGGGTATTGTTTGAGATACCATCGAGATACCAAATCTTTCCGTGTATTCAGATTTTTCTTATCCATCAGTGCATGGTAAAACTCTTGTGTGTACTAGTTCAAAATATATGATATAGTCAATGTAGGTACTAATCGAATTAACCTTTTTTAATTTTACACTTTTTTATAGACTTTTGGCAATGAGGTATAGTTAATAATTAATACGGTATAATGTCATATGACCTGTACTACCAATAACTGCATACTTTACACATCGTCATCAGTAGTGTTTCTTCTCGAGAAATTCTTGAGAAAATAGTATATTTTACAAGAGATGAAAGTCAAGTTTCTCTCGAACGAAAAAAACTGATTTTATCTTGAGTCGTAAATGCTATTTTTTCAACGAATTTAAAATCATATTATAGAACGAAAGTTAATGTAAACGAACTAAATGACAATAATTATTATGTATAAAGTATTAATTAATCATTTCATTTCCATAGCGACACCTCCACACTGACATTAACAGAAATAAAATTATAACTTGCAAACGAAATATATTTAATATTCACTTTTTTACCATTCTTAGACTTTTATATATAATGGTACATTAAAATTAAATTCTTTGATAAAAATATTAAAGCAATATTAGTTTATATGAGTTTAAGCTTAAAAAAATCGTAAATTTTAAAATTTGATTTTGACATTGACATTATTTTCGCCACTATGTAAAAAAGTAAAACTTTCATGTAGGGTAGGCAGTGAAAAAATGACAACTTTCATATAGGCTACATAACTAGAAAAGTTTTTTTTTTTAGAAAAGGGTCCTCTATTACCATTTAAAATATTTGCGCTGATAAAGGGGACACTCTGTATACTATGCCTTAATTAATTACCTAATATAACAACCTTAATTATAAAAGTACGTGCTAGGCACCATTATCTAATTCTTACCACTTGCGTTCCATCCTCCTTCTACCTGGTAAGAGGCTGTTGCTACACCAAATTTGAAATCAGACGGGAAATCCAGTCCCAAAACATTTGGACACAACAAAAGGCTCGCGGCGTACGTTACGAAGAAGTATGCAGATTTCATGTTATACCAACAATTTTTAATAATTAGTAGTGTTCGGTTGCAACGTAGATCAACACAGTAAATGAAACGTACCTATAGCAACACTAATATTTAAACTTTATTATTCATGCACATTCTATTAGGGCTGGTTATCAGCGAATATTTAAAACATGGTTTGATGACACTGATATAGTATTTATAGAAATAATATACTTTGCAATTAATTATACGTGTGCATTTACGTCATACAAGTAAAAAATTATTTATATTCCGCCATATACAAGGTGCATGTTTTTTCAAAATGATCCAATGACGTTTATCAAGAAAGTTATCTAGCCTTTTTTTAAAAGAATGTACTAATAAACACTATTTTAAGTTTTGTACTTATTCCGTTGTATTGAAATACAATGTGTATCAAATGATGGACCCAATTCAAGGCAGTATATTTCACGATAACATGTTAGGACGACAAGAAAGGCTACAAACGGTTTATCATAATATCAAGTTTTACTAACAAGGGAGGGTCACGATGTGTTTTCGCTAGAATTTGATCAAGGCTGTTTATTGCACCAAAAACATCAAAAATTAATATTATGCAGAGTTATACGTGCCATTAGTTATTTACATAGGAAAATTGGGAAAAAATTGAAAAATAAAGGTAATTTTTGCGATCGCGTTGGCCATGAAACCGTCAGAGACAAAATCGAAACTCTTCTATTTAAAAATGCGCGCATCCTTTGCAAATAAAGTGGTGCAAAGTTTTTGAAAATATCTTAAACGGCTCCGGAAAAAAACGAGGCCCTTGTAAAAACGGTTTTCCCTATGTTAAACGCCTGTGCAATTCGCATAGATTTTTGACGTTTTTAACCCTTAACTCCCCTCAAAGTGTCTTTTTCCACTAAAGTCACCACTGTCGTGAATATATTTTTCTAATAATTCAGATTAGTTGCTGATGGTAGCACAAAAACACGTTCTTTGGCGTATACTCCCAAAAACAGTGCACGCTGCACAGTAATTACAGATTCACTCTTGCTGTACTGTAGAACTCAAAACGCCTTGTGTTGCGAAGTCACTATCTTGCAAATTACTGACGCTAGGGGCTGTTTGTGCTCAGGGACAGACATTTAGTGGTAATTATTTGAATGTCTATGCCCTACATGGGCGGTTGGTGATTGCACTTGCAGAGATATGGCTTGTTCCAACAAACGATTTAAAACCAAAGCATAAACTCTTTTATTCGCATGCGTGAACTATGTACTAATAAATGTATTGGCAAGTATTAGCCGTTGTTGGAACGCTTTTACGACTGGCCTAACTGTAAATGACATTTGCGTCTATTGGGTTCATACACTTGTACGCATCGCTAAGGGAAACACCTTAAGATTTTAGCACTACATGGGATTGGGAGAGCGACGCATAGCTACCTGAGCTCACGTTAGTTATGAACAGCGCATGCGTCTGAAAATCTCGGCAACAATTCGTCTTATGTACTGTTCTGATCGTCTCCAAACCCTTTCATGAATTATTTTTAGAGTTCATGGAATGGATTACTGACCGTCCGGTGAACTATCAGAGACTGTGATTGAACGCGATATTGATACTGCGCACACTCGTGATCCTTTACTGGATCGTCCAAGTAGCTGATGGAACAAACCTATAGCGATTTCAAATTGGGTCCATGTCCATCATTTTGATACACACACCCTGTATAATATGCCTTATAGGTAGGTACGATATAATTAAAAAGTGTTTTTATGATTTTTAAATTTGTAACAGACTAATGAACGGTTCGAAAAGGCGCCTGGTATCAAATCGTCTAGCGTGGCCATTCAACTTACACTTTGTAACTTACCGTTTACAAGAGAGTCAAAACGCACGCTAAAATAGAACCTACCGTATATCACTATCAATAAAGGGAAAAATAAGTTCAACTAGGAATGCCAATCACTTACAAATACTCATCTATAATAATAATAACGATAATAATTATTTGTTAGTAATAAAAGATTATTTAAATTAAAATTTATCTTTTATATGAAATAAATGCAGGAAATCATTATGAACATAAGCCGATAAAACATATTAATCTCTTAAAACATACCGTAATCTTTCTCTCCGCCTACAAAAACTATTCATGCTCTACAAAAATAAAGAGTTCAATTTTAGCCTTAATAACAACATTTAGGGTAAAATTAAACAATACATGTCCATTCAACGAATAAGCGTCCAATAAATGCAAAATGCAAAACCCAAATTGACAGAAGTTTAGCATTACTAAAT
Source organism: Elmis aenea (assembly GCA_947652605.1). Lineage (NCBI taxonomy): Eukaryota > Metazoa > Arthropoda > Insecta > Coleoptera > Elmidae > Elmis > Elmis aenea. The sequence continues at coordinate 67,862,586 of OX393576.1, read as the reverse complement.
ACGCGCTATTTTCAAAATTAAAATATTATTGCCATTTGATTGCGTGTTTTCATTTTAAAAATGTCACTACATATAAAATGTACCGAAAACTTTGAACTTTAGCGTAAGGCATATGATGTAAAACATTCGTTTTAGCCAATTAATCCCTTTTTATTACATTTAATTATGTCAGTAGATTGGATTATATAAATTGTATTAATTATTAAAGTTTTTCAATTAATATGTACCTATACAATTTAATACACAAATTACAGTGAATATAACATGATTTGTTGAGGTGTAAGGGTATAACACAGTGGTACTACATGTAGTCTGTTTTGGAGTTAAATACAATAATGGTATATAGAACATTAAATATTATAAAACAATTTGCGTAAATAAAACATAAAAATTATATATTTTGTTTCATTCAAAGAAAAATAGCTTTTGTCATTGCGTTTTACGGTACAGAGTACAGGCAAATATGTTTCAAGTTTGTATACGTATAGGCAACACATTTAACACAAAACAATTGTCCTGAAAATATTTTTTAAAGTGTTTAATTGACAGACAGGAATTCACCTTTGAATCTATTAATATTTATAAAACTACGCATTCTTAACAAAGTCATGTTCGTAAAAACGTTTGAGTAAAATATGATGCCGAGTATGTGTAATTCTATCAGTAGAACAGCACACAATGTACGTATGCAATGATCTTTGCCCTTTCCATAATGTGACTGGTGATAAGTAATTAAGTCTTGTTTGGTAGTCCCATACGTATAGCAATCTTCTAATAATGGTTGTATTATAATAATATTAATCCTATTGATTTTTTTAGCATTATTACATTTATAACATTTCTCAAACTGCTCTTGTTACAGGTTTTGAACAGAACGTTACTGCTAACCTCAAACAATTTTAAACATATTTTAAAGAATATTTCCCTGCCATATCGCATGATGTCCACAGAAAGTGATGTTATATTTGAAAATGTATTAGATAAAGGAGTCATAATTTTAAACAGACCCAAAGCATTAAATGCTCTTAATTTGTCTATGGTTAAAAAAATAACCCCACAACTTAAACAATGGGAAAAAGAAAAAACTTTAGTTATAGTTAGAGGCAAAGGAGAAAGGGCTTTTTGTGCAGGAGGTGATGTCCGAGCAGTTGTACAAGCTGGGTTAAAAGGTGATAAATTGGGATTTGATTTTTTCCGTCATGAGTACACAATGAATGGAATAATAGGAACATATGGAATACCATATATAGCATTTATCGATGGTATTGTAATGGGTGGTGGAGTAGGATTATCAGTTCATGGTCATTATCGTGTTGCAACTGAAAGAACAGTTTTTGCCATGCCTGAAACGGCTATTGGTTTATTTCCTGATGTTGGTACATCATATTTTCTGCCACGTTTAGGTGGTAAATTAGGGTTATATCTTGCATTAACTGGATATCGTTTAAAAGGGTCCGATACACTCAAAGCAGGTATTGCGACTCATTATTGTGAAGGCAATAAATTAGATGAACTTCAAAAAGCTTTGTTGGCATGTCCCAACGAACAAGCTGTCAAAGAAACGCTTAAGAAGTTTTCTAAAACAGATAATACAGAATTTTCATTGGCACCATATCTAGACAAAATCAACAAATGTTTTTCGGCACCAACTATGGAAGAAATTTTGCAAAAGCTAAAAGAAGATGGCTCTGACTGGTCGAATGATGTGCTTAAAACATTATCGAAAATGTCACCAACTAGTATGAAAGTTACTTTAAAAGTATTAACGTATGGTGAAAAAATGAATCTTCATGATTGCCTTCAAATGGAGTACAGATTGGCTGTCGGTTGTTTGACTAACAAAGATTTTTATGAAGGTGGGCATTGAATAGAAATGATCATTTTATAGCATATACAGTCGTGTCCAAAAGGTATGGAATATGCTATATAACTCAGTAAATATCCACTTTAGGGAAAAAAGTTTTGAATAAAAGTTGTTTGGTACTTAAATATCCACCATAAGACAAAATTTAAATTCTATTTTTTCGAATAACAAAAGCACAATGAAAAACAATTGAATTTTTTTAAATGGCAAGGTACCCCTATATTATACTCATTTGATAGAGGATTTTCTTTTCTTTTCAATGATGCAAAACTTAGGTACCCTTACATAAGCAACTTTTTGATAAAAAACGCAAATATGTATAGCATATTCCATACCTTTTGGACACAATAATCATATAACAGCAAATTTAGTTAATTAATTAATTAAAACATGAAAACAAAAAACATTGCAACTTGATGTTTATAAAGCTTATTAGTTACAGAAATTTCGTTGTAAAAAAGCGATTTTGTTTTTTGCATAGGTGTACGTGCCCTTTTAATTGATAAAGATCAAAAACCTCTGTGGAAACCGTCCAAACTAGAAGAAGTTACTGATGCATTAGTAGATAGCCATTTCAAAAAACTTCCAGAGGACCAAGAATTGCGCCATAAACTGTGATATGTTTTGTATTAAAAGCTCGAAACATTGTACAAACTTTTATTGCAATAATAAAACGATTTATTAATAAACTTTTATTACAAAAAATTATTTATTAGTATAACACGAAATAACTGAGGTAACTAGAAATATGAATTCCAAAGAGCGCTGAATGTAATTTTAAACGGAAAAAAATGTCTTTAATATACCTACACAATCAATCATGGGCGTCTGCAGAAAATTATCCAGGGGGAGGCAAAACTTGCAAAGAAATGCATTAAAATATTAACGAACTTTTAACTTGACCCTCTTTCATTTGGTCATTAATGGAGTACTCGATTCCAGGGAGGGGCAAGTGCCCCGTTTGCCCACCCCTATGGACGCCTATGCAATCAATGGTCAGTGGCATAACTTAACTCAGTGGTTTCCAACCTTTTTGTACCTCCGCCCCCCTTTTTCATAAAAAAAAATTTTGCGCCCCCCTCTTTTTCGTTATAATCTAATTTCATAAATACTGTTCTGATAAATAAGAATTGCTTAATGGACTACAAAACAATACACCATATTCTGTATAAACAAAGTTCTTTTTGTTTGTATGTATTCAAAAATGATATTTTGGGAACAGCTGCGCGCCCCCCTTGCTTTAGTCTCGCGCCCCCCTAGGGGGGCGCGCCCCACAGGTTGGAAACCACTGACTTAACTATTAAACCATAAAAGTTACGTTGCAAAAAACCCAGTCACAGAAAATTAAGTGTACGCCATTAAAATTCTATGTTTTGTAGTTGATTATACATTCAGTCTCGATTTGATAGACTTGTAAATTTAAATTACAATCAATTTCTATGTAAATTTAAATAGTTACTGGCCCATTATGCATTAAATTTTCAACTCAAGTAGAGGTGTTTCAAGATAAACTGAACCGCCAAATGCGCAAAGAGAGGGGATGGCAGTTTAAATGTAGATCTTTCTAAAAACATATTTTAACCCCGTTGTTGAAATAGACATATATTTTTAGGTGGCATAGTAATTAACTCTTTAGTCGGGTTTTAGTTTTTGCGTCACAGTTCAGTTTATCTTGAAAGACCTCTACCCAAGTGTTAACAACATTTGATTCAGATAAACGACTAGAAGTTTTTGGTTGATTATTAAATTTGTAAATAAAATACTAGAATATACATCTATTTATTTAAAAATTGGTTAGCAACTTAAAAATAATGTAGAATTTTAACACCAAAAGTGATAGGGTAAAAATAGTCATGTAGCACCTTTTTTTTCCTATTTTATTCTTATTTTTAATTCTAACATTCAATATTTTATACAAAAAACATACCAAGTTGTACTCTGTAATTTATTCTTTGCTTATCGTTGATTTTTAATTGTTCGTATAAAAATTTATTTATACACAAAAAAAGTCGGCTAGTTTACATGATTACATTGTATTAGGGTCAATTTTTCTAGTTACGCCAGTAATTTCACTTATTTAATATCATTTGCAATCCATTCAACCAATTATAAAAAGTATTTGCATACGTATTCTGCAAAAACTAATGGAGGTACGACAATAAGAGATACATAATGCATATTATCAGTGGGAAATTAATAACGTTAGGCATACTTTAGCTTAATGCCTAATTTACATTGGTATAGTAGCTAATGTAAGTAACTAAATTTAGCTACTTGCACTGTGTAGACAGTTTTGTTTAGTACTTGCGCAAGTAAACAATTTAGTGACTTTTTGAGTAAAGTAAATAGAAATCATTACTATTTACTTGAAGACGATACTTCATTTATTGTCAAATACTAAACCATTTCCTTAAATTGGATGTAGACCACGTATATATTGTGTAAACACTCACTAAACCAAAATTTTGACAAGTTTTGCTACTTGATTAGTGACTTGCTTTAGCTACTTGATTTAGTAACTTGCTTTAGCTACTATACCAATGTAAATTCGGCATAAGACTGTTTTTTTAAAATTTTCGAGTTACCAAATCATATTAATCAAAGCAATGCTGTAAATTATTTTTAAAACCGTTGTTTGTAAAAAATAGGAGTAATAAATAATTCTGAAACATTTTTCTCAAAAATGTTCTTATTCAACGCTAAGAAAAATTTATTTATTTAGCCATGAGTCCTACTGTGTGTAAGACTGTTGAGTTGTGTTGTGCTGACTTTTTTCCATGAAAAATGTATATGGTTGGAAAAAAAATCCAATTAAAGTAAAAAAACTATAGGTTGCTATTTAAAAAAATATGACAATCGCCTGTCAGTTACACAGGGTAATAATTTATGATTTTTCACTGTTACTGTTGAATCTATATAACATAGTGCGTTTAAAGTGTAGCCCTCTTTCCATCGGGCAATATATATTTAAAAAATATGTTTATTATAACGTCTTGTTTGTTATTCCTTGAAAACAGGGCTTGAAACCGAAAAAAAAAATTGGTTAACGATTAACCGAAATCGAGAACTTTATTTTTATAACGGTTTTTGCCTAAAAACCAGTTTTTTCCATAAAAAAACGATTTAACTTTTAAACCGGTTTTTGACATTATTTAGACTAGGAATGCAAATTATGAAAAGATATCTATTTATAATTTTATAATGTATGTACAATCAAGCGTTAAGTAACGACCGGTAAATTAATCGCATTTAATACAGATTATGTATTTAGTAATTTTTATCCAAAAAAATGTTTAAAAAAACCGGTTTTTAATTATTTTTGTTAAAGTTACCGTTTTTTTGCCAATTAAAAAACTGTTTTGATTAAAAATCACTTATACGGAAAAAAAACGGTTAACCGGTTTCTTACCCTGCTAAAAGTAAGTACAGCAATATATTGTTGCAACTATCGTACACACAAAAAAACATTGTTAGTACAGTGTTTTAAATTCTTTTCTGTACACTGCATGTATCATGGGTTGCCTACAGTGGAAATACGCGCTCTGTAAATGTTTTTTAAACATTATTAGCTAATAACAATTATTAACCCTTCATTTTACTCTCTTTTTAGTTGCTATACTTACTATTGCATCTATTTCCGCATCCCAATTGAGTTTTTACCGTCAAATTTCGTTTAAAAATGCTGTTATTAAAAGAAATCCCATTGCCGCTATTAAAAATTTGGATGGTTCGTGAAGCCTGGCCATACCCGGTTATATAGAGGTACCCTAGTTGCAAGTTGCAAGTATTTAAAACTTTTTTGGAGCAATATTTTAAAAAATGTTTCTATTACTAACATTAATCAGATGACTAGATGTTAAAAGTTGGTTGGTAAATGTTGCTCATATTGTAAAAAAAAAACATAAAATTTGTTAATTTACTTTAACACCAAAACGATAATTTTTCTGCTATCTTTTTAATGTACCAGCTACTTACAGACACTTCAAATAAACATAAATTCAAACAAAAATCTTGAAATAAATCCAGTTTTCGTTAAGATTACATTATGTATCACTTTAAATTATTAATTTCACACCTTGCGCATTTTCTAAAGAGCATTTAAAAGGTTGTCTTTGTAATTTTAACATAACGTACACTACACACAACATTTCTGACAGCAGCTTACCATCACTTCAAACTTCGACCATGTCTAAATAAAATACAATGTAAACCTTATTAGTAATTTTGTATAATATTTTAAATTTCAACAAGCAAAATGCATTTTATATAAAACTAATCGACTAAAAATATTTTACATGTACAAATAAATTTAATAAATAACAAATTACCCATAAGGTTTAATATTCTACTGTGACAACACCATAAATATTAAAACAGTCCCTTTCATATCTGGCAATTTGCTGCCGAATGTTAGATATGGAAAAAAATTTCAGTCGATATATTGCGCTAACCAACGGAATCCTTCGCCATAACCTTGCCTTTTAAGAACCGAACACATAAATAACTCGAGGGGACGTCCAGGTAAATCCGATCGAGGTACTTTACCCTAAAATGAGCTTTTTATAAGACGCCACCAACACAAAATCGCTACACCCCTACCTTCCCTGTTGTTTGTCCATATAATGCGAAGAAATTTCTTAATTCGTCCTCCGATGCGGCACCAGGAAGATCAATTTTATTACCAAGTATAAGAACTGGACAATTGGATAACGTTTCGTCCGTTAAAAGCGAGTCTAACTCATTTTTACTTTCTACAAATCGCTGACGATCGATAGCATCAATTAAAAATACGATAGCATCTACTGCTGGAAAGTAATCCTTCCAAACTCTTCGTGCTATAAAATTAATCTCGTTTAAGCATGCTCGATTAACTAAAGCTTACAAAAATTATACCTTGCGTATGTCCTCCTAAATCGAACGTCGTAAATCTCATATTACCGATAGACAATTCTTCCGAAGCTGAAAAATTGTTAATGTGTTGGATTTCTAAATGACATACTGACATTAAAGTGACTTGTGCGAACATTAAAAGTTATCATAAGTCCATATATTATGCTAAAAATTAAGTTATGTTTACGTATATCAACGGTGTTATGCAATTTTGCTGTTAACGCCAAAACTAAAACTTTACAGTAGTTAGTTAGTTAGTTAGTTAGCTTTATTTAGCAATTGCTATTACATTGTAACATTGTAGTAGAGACAAAAAAGTTAAATTTTTGGAAAAAAAAAAAAATTTTAAACATTTTTTTAAGGAAAAATTTTCAAGGAATGTTGGTGTAAAAAAATAAAAGGATTATTATTAAAACAATGGTTATCATTAGTAATTATAAATTAATTGCGTTTTGGCGTTTACAGCAAAATTGCATTCCACTGTCGATATCTAAAAAAAACATGAGCAGGTGCTGACTTTTCAATATTTTAAAGCGGTTTTTTATTATTGGTTAATAAAATTTTCTGAGAAATCGAAAATAAAAAGCTTTTTCACATTTGTTGCATACTTTTTGAATGTTAAAATGACTATACCGGGTGATTTAGTTTGACTGTCGCACCCCTATAAGTTTTTAATTATTGAAAATAACTCCAACAAGCCTCATATTTTTGGAAACGGTGACAAATTCTATATTTAGTGATGTGCATTTGTTATCTCTACGATGACGTATGTCAAATCCACGATAGGCAACTGTTTTTGCATTATTATTCATTTAAATAATAACTAATTGTTTGTAGCTAATACAGAATTTGACTACCCATGTTTTGATAGCATTTAGTAATGCGTACTTGTTATCTCTATGATGACGTATGTCAAATCCGTGATAGGCAACTGCGTTTTTTTTTAAATTACATAGTATACATGTTTTTGTTGATTCGTATAGAGAATTTAATCCTGAATCTGACCATGTATTAACAAAGTATGCATACATAAGAAAATTTTCGAGAAAAATCAGTTCAAAGTTTATTTCTTCCACACTCTTCGTGCATTAAAATCATTTCTAACTTTTCTTGGTTAGTACAAAATTCCATTTTCACTTAACAATTAACAACTAACATTATTGACAACATAATTTATAAACTTTAAAGTGTCATTTACAGAGGTGATAGTTTTCTGTTATGTTAAATAGACTGGCTGTTATAATTTAATAAATAAACTTTGAACTGATTTTTCTCGAAAATTTCTCATGTATGCATACTTTTTTAATACATGGTCGGATTCAGTTGAATTCTCTATCCGAATCAACAAAAAAATGTATACTATGTAATTTAAAAAAAAAACAGTTGCCTATCGCGGATTTGACATACGTCATCGTAGAGATAACAAGTGCACATCACTAATTAGAGAATTTGTCGCCGTTTCCAAAAATTTGGGGTTATTTTCAATAATTAAAAAGTTATAGGGGTGCGACAGTCAAACCGAATCACCCGGTATAAATAAAAATTGAAAATTTTACGTCAAATTTCATATTAACACATAATTTTCAATTTTAAACAACTTTTTCCTATAAGCTTTTTTGTGACTCTTAAAATAAGGGCACATTACTCTTACAAAAATTTCTTTAATCACTAACTAATGTCATATGAATTTATTGGACTTTTTTTCATCTAAACATTAGTTTAAAACTACAAGAATTTACAGCTACTTGCAGTCTTAAATTTTCTTTGTACATGAGAACTATTTTTGGAAAACAATACAGGTTAGTGATGGCAATGTATGAAGTTATCAAAACATGGGTTGTCAAAATATGTATTAGGTACATAAACGATTAGTTATTATATAAATGAATAAAGCAAGAACAAATACACAGAATGTTACCACAATATTTAGTGAAATACAGTAATTAATAGTATATTCATATAAATGTCTCAACTCTACGTCCGAAAGTTATTTGAAAACCATTAAACGATTGATTGTTAATGAGACAGCATATTATTATGAACTTGCCGAAAACATCAATCACAGGTAACATACTTTGAACTTTCATCTCAAATAACATCCACACTTACTGTTTATTAATAATAGCAATACGATGAACACTAAATATGGAGTGTTAATACATTATAGAAGTTATAAAATGCTTACTAGGATGTAACGTAGGTACATGCTGTGCGAGCCGATCATCCTTGAGCATGTGCAAAAGCGTAGTCTTGCCAGCGTTATCCAGCCCGAGGAAGAGCAGCTTGCCCGATTTCTTCCATAAGCCTAAACACAACATGCACTTAGTTAGTCACTACACTGTAAACTTACCCGTCGTATGTTTATTTTCATTGGGCATATTTTTGGATACATAAGAATTAGAATATGGAATAGGGTCTATTGAACCTTCCTCTAGTAAAAGTTCTATCAATAATGACTTTCCTGAATTGGGCAACCCCAAAAATACATACTTTCTTCGACTATTTAATATACCTAATTACGAAACAATCTGTGTGTTTTAATTACTACATAAAAACTCTAAGGATTAATATAAAACTTCTTTTCTTACCTAGATATCCTAAAACACCAGTAAACCAATCCCACAGGAACATTGTGCTAAAAATTTATGCTTTGTCAGTGACAAGTAATCATTAAGGTTAAGTTCAGACTGTTCAATTGAATTTTGTGACTCAGCGTCTTTAGAGTAAATGGCTGATAACATAAAACGATAAAACTAAATACAGATTTATTTTAGCCAAACACTGAACACGTAACTTATTTCAAAACTAAAATGACAACATGACAATATTTGACGTCTCATTTTAAATATTAACGTGATTTCACAGGTATTGCAAATACTCACCTTCTACTTCACAAATTTATAGTTAGGGGTACAAAGAACTTATCTAATTGCGCTACTTAAAAACTATCTTATAAAGAATAATCGGGCCTTGAAACTAATAATTCTTGGCCCCACAGCACCGTGGTACTTATATTGACCTCTGAGCTGTTGATGTGACACATCCGTTTAACAAGAAGTTTATATTCTTGGCGGTATGAAAATAATAAATATATCGTGAATAGCTTTCGGATTAAAATGTATCGGTATATTCAGTCACATTTTGCAGTTAAACTTCTTCTAGACTAAATATTTTTAATGTTTTAAATAAAACATTTTAGTACTAAATGCACACATTCAAATTCAAAGACAGCAGTGTTTCCGGTACGTAACACATGACTTATGTAAAAGAGGGAAATTTAAATACAATGTTGATTAACGCGATTTATACCAATTTATACAAATAACATAGAAATGAGCTGTTTGTTTGATATAAATATCATATATACATTTGTATACAGGATTTTAGTGGCAAAATGTTTAATATCCGAGATACACGTGCTCTTTGAAATGTTATTTAAACTATTGATTTATTCAACCTACAAAAAAAATCAATATTTTCCCACTCCTTATTTCCATCGTTGAATATGACTATTGCATTATATTTAATAGAGTATGTAATTAGGTTTACAAATGATGCAATGAATATGTACAGAATGAGCTATGCCAGGAAATCAAAGTCGTAGTGTTAAAAATAAATTAAAACTTCCACCTGACTATGTAGTAAAAATACCACAACCAGACAATGTATCAAGAATTAATAACAAAAAGCAAAATAACATTAGTTTTGAAGAACCAGAATCATGTGAGTGCATTAATTATAGTAAATCATTTACTCTACTAAAGAATATTAAGCCCGAAAAGAATAGAGGAATATACTGTAACAAGAGTTCATCAAGTTCTTTAAGTTGGGAGGATGATTTTAATAATGAAGCTACACAACTAGTTCGTTCTGAATTTAAACGTATGTTAAAAGTTCTTGAAGGACGAGAACCTATTCCGTCTCATTATGATCAAGAAGAATACTCACTATGGCTAAAGACTTTTCCTTGTTTAAGGTAATTTTTAATTAATTAATAGTTTAATAAATGTACCTTCAACGGAAGTTTATTGAATATAATACAATTTTCAAAAGTAAATAAATAAAGCTCATATTTTTTATTAGTATTATAGGGAAAACAATTTCATCAGATGCTGTGAAGCACCCAAAACAAAATTTTGCCAAGTGTGAAGATATAATAGCAATTAATTCTGCTTACGAATATGAAGAAAATTCTGATAACTTGTTAATATCAAAACAGCATAAATCACAAATCATTAAAAATGCTGTGATAGATCATATATTTCAGACCATATCTACTAAAATTTGCACAAACAATAAAAAAAGTGCATCTAGAAAAGATGCTGTGTCTAAAACATATACCTCTAATAATATAAATGTGTTTCACAAAAACGTAAATCAAACAAAAAAAAACTTGGATATTAATGCAAAGATATCACCTGTTCCCTTATTATACAGATCGACAGATTTAAATCAGGCAAAAGGTCGTACCTCGAGAAATTCTGTAACACGATCTGAAATATTATCATCGAAGTGGTTGTCTGATGAATTTCAAGGATTTTCGTCATTACCCTTTTTACTCAACAATCAACTAACCAGTGCCAAATCTCGTAAATCACAAAAAAGTTCAGAAGAAAAGCACAGGTCATCGAAGAGAGAGCAAACTATTACGAAACGTTCTCCTCATAAAGAGAAAAACAATAGTTTTTTACCACCTATACAAGATATTCATCTAACTGGAACACAATATCGATCAATTTCTGCAACACCTCGTCAGAAGACCAAAGGTGGTTCGGCAGTTACTCTTCAGGTGAATTCATTACTGACTAATAAAAAATCTCGAATTGAAGTTGCCGAACATTTAGTTCATAGTAATGTAAAACTAAAGCCTGCGTCTTTCAAAAATACGCCTATAAACAAAAAATGATGTAACCCTTTTTATAAAGTAACTAATGTTAATTATTGTTATTTTTAAGGTAATTTTATTGTTATGCAAATAAAATTATTTTTGTTAATTGTTAATAAACAATTTAAAAACCAATAAGTATTAATTTTTTTTCCCCCAAGAAGAATAATTATGTTAACTAGAATTCAAATTTAAAAGTCATATTATTATTTAACACATAGACAGTGGCGTAGCGAGAGTAAATGGCGCCCGGGGCATAGCTTTTTTTCGCCCCCCCTCGACCGTATTTTTATAGTAGTATTACTTATTTCAATACACTGTAATGATAATGAGAACAAATTTTAATAGTATGGCATTTTAGTTTTCTGGCTTTAAATAAGTGAAATAAACGCAAAAATATTTTGTTTTCGCGGCGCCCGGGGTATCGATACCCCTTGCCCCCCCCTCCAGTCGCTACGCCACTGAGCGTAGACCTTAAGGCACTGTTAATATTTAACAAATAATATCCTCCCAAAATTGATTGACATTCAAAATTATTAAAATTATTTTATTCACAATAACTCAAAATAGAAAATTTTTATTATCTTTTTGACTGTTTTGTGTACCTACATACACTAACAAAAATTTTCTTACCCCCTCCGACTAAAAATTCTGGCTATATCACACGTTAGTGTATAATTGGTTTTTAAAAGATGTAATTATCATAAGTTATTGTTTAAAAATTTCAAATATCTTTTAAAAAAATTAGGAAATTGAGTAGAAAAAAACAAAAATTTATTTTTAAAATGACATTCCGTACCAAATTTCGCAATTTAACCGGCTTCTCAGCTTTTAAGATTACCATATTGGGCATGGAATTCGGGACAACCTGAATACGATTCAGTTATTAAATTAATCAGGTTTTACTGAATATCGAACTAGCATCAAAACAGATCCAAAAGCAAAAAAATATCTGCAATTTATTAAGTAAATATTACATCTCCAAATTTCATTCCTAGTAGTTTCATACCTTTACACTGCTTGCCAATAAAAACTTCTTTTGTTACTCTGACAAAGCAGCATGAAGCTGTGAAAATATTAAAGAACTGAAAGTTATGAAATACTGAGTAAAAACAAGTGATTTCTAATTAAGTGTGTCAACCTAAATATGTATTGGTTTATCAAACAGAGTTGCATTTAAGTTAAGATTGTTTCATTTTTTAATGCTTATCACAATGTTGTGTTCCAAAACCTAAATTGGCCTATTCCAAAGTTACCCTTATTAATAATTTTCAAAGAATATGTTCATAACCCGTATTTGATACCAGTGGCGTAGGCAAGGGGTTAGGGGGGTCGGAAATCCCCCCATAGGTTTGCAATAAGTGATTATAGAGCTGGAGAACTGTAAATTGTGGGCTAAAAAAAAAAGGTCTCCTGGTCTTTTTACCGATTATTAACCCCCCCCCAAACTTAAAAAGAGAGCCCCATGGAAGCATCCTGCCTACGCCAGTGTTTGATACAGATATCCAATTACTTCTGTGAGAAAAAAGCTATCATAACATTAAAATGGCAAGATGTAGCAATCAAAACACAGCTTTATAGAAACTTTTTATTTTCATATTTTAAGTACAATCTGCATCTGTATTTAACAATTAACATCAACAACAGTAGTAATTTTAACTTCCCAGTGCTGCATTTAATCAAAATTTTTATAAGGACTAAACTTTTTATCACCGTAGAAAATTTATATTAAAATACTCGAAAAAGCCAGCGAATTCTCGAGAGCAGTTAAAGTACTGTTTATTAACTACTCTCACGAATATAGCAATAATAACACCGAAGTCGACTTATTTTTTTCTAATGTTATTTAATAGCGTATGTGCATACGACATTCTAATGACAACTGCCGAAAGCACACATACGTAAGTGACTAATTTCTATTACATTACAATTAAACGTTAAAGTATAAAATAAAAAACAAACTTATTTTAACAATTTCAGTTACGAAACTTACATTACTAAAAAAAAACAATTTATATAGTAACTTTCATAGAACAACATTTGTCTTGAAAACATGAACTGAACATTTAAATATCAAAAATCTCCGACTAAAATTTCTTAAACCATATCATGGTGTAAAGATAAAGGTGTTAGTAATTTTTGTATTACCAACATTAAAAAAATCATGTGTTGAAAGGTGTAACAAGTTACGTAATAATTAAATTGATTTTATTATCTGAAATTACATTTGTTGTAGATAGTCTATTGTACAATGCATATCTGATTAGAAAATTAAAATTTAATGCAGTTAAAACTGTTCAGTGTGTCCAAAAGGTATGGAATATGCTATATACCTCAGTAAATATCCACTTTGGGGAAAAATGTTTTGAATAAAGGTTGTTTGGTACTTACTTTTCCACCATAAGACTGTTTTTTAGGGGTATCTTGTCATTAAAAAAAAATCAATTGTTTTTCATTGTGGTTTTGTTATTCGAAAAAATTGAATTTAAATTTTATCTTATGGTGGAAAACTAAGTACTACACCACTTTTATTCAAAACATTTTTCCCTAAAGTGGATATTTCCTGAGATATATAGCATATTCCATACCTTTTAGACACACTTATGTCTTTACGATATAAGCCCTAACACACCACTATTTTTATACCATAATATGCACTTAAAATATGTCTAAATTTTAACAGTAAAAGATCGTGTACATTGCAAAATTTTCAAACAGCACCACTTTAAGTTTAGTTACTTAATCAAAACAAAAATTAAAAGGACATTATTTGGTCACTTACTATGAGTTTAATTATAAGCACTTCATTTTTTATATTTACCTTTAAAGAAAAATTACTGGGAGGTAAATGTTCTACATTACTAAATTACTCAACTTTTATTTTAGTATCCTGTAACCAAAAGTGATAGTTCCATTGTTTTTTTTAAATAAAACTGTACTTTTTTTGTTTGATTAAAATGTCATTCAATTATCATCTGTAAGGAAAGTATATCGTGGCATGTTTACCATGATTTGAATTTGAATCCAATTGTGGCTAAATTAACATAATGTACGTGAAACTGTTAAATTAAAATAACTGCAGCTAGATCAATTTTACTGCTGTTTAAATAATATTTGGCTCACAACATGAACACAGAAAATATATGGAAATAGCTTTATGACCAGAAACCAGCGTACTTTGCAGCTAGAAAAAAATTATATGCCTGCACTTTTGGGATCTTAAACAAAAGAAATTGTGGGACGCTTATTTCAACCAAAATAATTTCTATAACATTCTTACAAGACAAGCCCCTGGATACACATCAAACAACTTAATATGAAAATCGAATTTGAAGTAATTATACTGAAAATTTTTCAATCAATACGAATTTCATTAGAACTTATTTAAACCGAACAAAATTGCTTAAACACCTATAACACAATACGACTTCAGCAATTATCATTATAATTACCAGAATACATAAAATGTAAATGTGATTGATTGCAATAACAAATCTATATAATTAACAAGACACACATGTGAAATTTTATTAGTTGTTTTTTATCTGAGTTTATTACTACCATTTGGATAATATTAATGTTGCAACAAGCATAATTTTCTATAGTGATTTGGTGTATATAATTATCATTATGACCATAGGCGTCCACAGGGGAGGGCAAACGGGGCACTTGCTCCTTCCTGGTATCGAGTACTCCATTAATGACCAAATGAAAGAGGGTCAAGTTAAAAGTTCGTTAATATTTTAATGCATTTCTTTGCAAGTTTTGCCTCCCCTTGGATAATTTTCTGCGGACGCCCATGATTATGACTTATTGCTAAAAAAAACAATTGTAATTACTTTATTTCCTCGAATATAAGTAGCCACTGATTGCAACATGTGCTAGAAATAACTGTAAGTGTTTAGGGATTATAGTACTTGCTACAAATATTATTTCCTACGTGTTATTTTTAAAACCTTTTAATGCTGATATTAATCAATCTGCTTTAGAAATGTTCAAAACTAAATTGGCAACAAAATGTTCAGTTTTAATAGTAACCAAAAAACGAAATGAAGCAGAGTTAACAAGACCGGTATTTCTTGTTTTAGTTGTAAAATTTAGTCTTTTGACATCAATTCGTAGATGCCATTACATAAGACACACTTTGATTTTAGAAGTATCATAATGTAAAAAAGGCTTCTTATAATTGAGGAAACGTCCCTCAAAACTGCCACTGACTGATGCAAAAAATATTAAGAAAATTGGGAAATTTACATAAAAACTTACAGCTAATTATTTACAATATCACAATTCAAGGTTATATGGTGTACATATCTTACAACTCCTGAATTCACATGTTTGTTAATGTATACTATATATATATATAAAGGGATCCTATAAAAGTGAATGAGTAATAACAACGGATTAGGTCATTTATCGTCTTTCATTTTAATATAATGCACACCTACATTCTACACTGTACACTATGAAAAAGCTCGTATTTTCTATTCACATAGCACAACAGCATTTAGTATTTAGTGAGTGAAAAAACTTTGATAGCAAAATTTGAATCCATTTCACTTATTTAATCGATGTGTCTTTGATTTGTAAAAAAAGTGTTCGTTATTTGTTTGAAGATATTATAAAGCACTATTAAATTTAATTTAACTTTTAGAATCCAATAGATGGTTACGTAGCGCCCTCACACTGTTTAGATGAAGATTTTAACATCTGATCTGCTGCAACATTTACAATTATATATTCATGTTCTATAGCACGTTTGTGCCTACAAAGTAAACTAGTAATTGTTTTAATTTAACTAAATAATATTAAATACATAAATCATAATTAATAGAACTTAAAAAAAGTATACTTAAAGTAAAGCAACTAAAACTATTTTGGGTGTAGTGGTCAAAGCAACGTTCACGTATAATATAAAAATATAACAAAACAACCTAGATGGAACATAGGGTTGGAATGATGTAAAACATTTCACTTAACCTTAGATGTAGGAGTAAGGTCCATCAGTGAGGGCACTACAAAGCAATAGTCAAGAGTTGTCATCTTTGTTGGATCCTCCTCCGCCTGTGCCACTGCCTTGTCCAGTCCC
This sequence comes from Elmis aenea, assembly GCA_947652605.1. Lineage (NCBI taxonomy): Eukaryota > Metazoa > Arthropoda > Insecta > Coleoptera > Elmidae > Elmis > Elmis aenea. The sequence continues at coordinate 67,845,858 of OX393576.1, read as the reverse complement.
GCTTCGACCCCTCACTTGTTTATATTCTAGTCCAGGGTCAAACTGCATTAACACAAATACCTAAAACACGATTAGTTCGTGAATACAAAAACTGGACCTAATTAAAAAATGGCAAACAAAATCGATACTTAATAAATTCAAACTAAAAAGCAGTGGCATATGCAGAAAAATATTTCAAGGGGGGATATTGTTTTAATTTCAAACGGGGCATAGTAATGGTGCAATCAAAAAATGATCTACGGGGCTAGACACAAAAAGTGAGTAATTTGATATTTTTGTACAATAACATCTTGTAACAATAATTTTACTATAGGTGTATACAGTGTGTCCAAAATGTATGGAATATACTATATATCTCAGGAAATATCCACTTTAGGGAGAAATGTTTAGAATAAAAGTTGTTTGCTACTTAGTTTTCCACCATATGACAAAATTTAAATATTTTTTTGTCGAATAACAAAACCGCAATGAAAAACAATTGATTTTTTTAAATGGCAAGGTACCCCTACATTATAATCATTTGTTAGAATTTTTTTTCTTTCTTTTCAATGATGCAAAACTTTAGTACCCTTACTTAAGCAACTTTTTGAGAAAAACGCAAACATTATTTTAATTGATTAGTATTTATTTCTAACAAAAACATCATAAGAACTAAAATTTTTTGACGAAATCTACAATAACTGTTCAAACTGATAACCATTTACAGCTTGGCAATGATAAACTCGGTTTTTAAACCCGTTTATAACATTCCAAACCATTTCTCTAATACGATCTTTTAAATTTTCGATATTCTCCAGCCTCTTAGCATAAACTTAATTTTTCAGGTGACCCCATCATTGAAAAAAAAATCTCTATCAAATGAGTATAATATAGGGATACCTTGCCATTAAAAAATTCAATTGTTTTTCATTGCGCTTTTGTTATTCGAAAAAATATATATTTACATTTTGTCTTATGGTGGAAAACTAATTACCAAACAACTTTTATTCAAAACATTTTTCCCTAAAGTGGATATTTACTGAGATATATAGCATATTCCATACTTTTTGGACACACTGTATATCGATAGACAGGGTGGGGTCCAAGTTATCTACGAGATACAGAGTTGGTTAAATTGGTCAGAATAATCTATGATTTCTGAGCAACTATTTTCGAAAATAATCTTAAAAAATGAATAGTTTTTGTGCTATAGATAAAAAAAAAGACTTTTTAAATCTTTACTTATAACTTGCTTATTTAAAATCTCACTGAAAATATTTTTTAACATTATCTGTACACTTTTTTTACTAGATTTGAAATTTGTTAATAAATTTTACACAACTTTTTGTTATTTAAAATCAACTTTATTACTTTAAGTATGGATTGTAGTTGGCTGTGACACCATCAAAGTTTTTTTTCTTGTATCATCGAAGTATGTGTTGTTAGATTTATCTTTTAAAATAAGCAATAAGTTATTACAATATTATTGTGTTTATTAAATTTAATCTAAGTGGCCATTGCAAAAACAAAAAACAAACCATCACATAAATAAGCTAGAGGTCTTTCAAGATAAACTGAACCGCGAAATGTGCAAAAAGAGGGGATGGCGGTTGAAATGTAGACCTTCCTAAAAATGTTATATTATTATAGGTTGTTGAAATAGACGTATGTTTTTAGGTGGCACAGTAAATAACGCTTTAGACATGTTTTGGTTTCTGCATCACAGTCCAGTTTATCTTGAAAGACCTCTAGCTGTACTTAATACACATAAAAATTGAAAACTGAAATAGTTTTGGATATGTTTTACATTTACAACAGTAGAATCATCAATAAGCAATCCCCGTATCACAGCACATCCTAAAAGTGATGACGGCCATAGTTAAACGCTTAAAAGTACCGAAAATTATTTATTAGCTTCTTTTCTATATTATGACTGAAAATTTAGTAATTCTTAGTAACGTATGAACAAATTTAAGATTTTTAAAATATCTCGTGATTCTTTCTACATTAGACATGTCATGTTGTGGATAAAAAAAGTACGGTTTGCTATTTCGTAAAAACATATATTGTTGAACAACTAATTAAAAAAGGGATTTACCTGATCTGAAGGTAGTAATTGAAAGTCGTCAGGTGGATTAGTTATAACATAACGTTTACTGCTAGCATCACAAGAATTACTGGTGTCTCGAAATCTATACAATCCGATGCATAACATTCCGTACTGTTTAAGGGCTGCTACAAATAAATCTCCATATTTACCCCCTTCGCCAAACTGGGCTAAAGGACCGTCATACAGAGATATTTGTCCAACTCGACATCTATCTCTGTTTGATAAGCTCTCAGGAGTACTATAAAAATAATTAAATGTTAGATACAACCACACACGTTCTTCTGTTTATTTTTACCTGTAGCCTCCACGTAAACCTGCACCTTCGGCAAGAATTAATTCCAATTCTGGTGTTGCACCACCTGTTATTAACGATCTTATAAGTGTTAAGGCATTCTGGTTGAAGTATGTCTAAAACAAATTATAAACACTGATTAGGAGCACGATATCAAAACAACTGCAAGATTGAGTATATTTTCCAACATTTGTTTTTTGTACACAATTTTTTTTTAAGGACTATTTTATAAAATAAATACTATAACTTCATAAATTAACTTACAGTGGACATCAAAGAATCTAATACACTAACTGCAAATGCTGTACCACATGCAAAAGGCTGAGTCAAGTATAATTCGGTATCGGGATCGTCGTCGTCATCTTGATCCAAAAACTGTACATTACTATCGTTTACCAATTCTGGAAAATAAAATTAGAGAAATGAATTCATTTATAAATTATGAATTACTTAAATGATTTATTTAGGCAATACAAATACGTTTAATTAAAAGTCATTTTTTTAAAAAGTTTATGAAGAATATCTTATTGATATGCTAGACTGGTTTTGACCCTCTATTTTTTATATCTCATGGTCATGAGCAAATATAAAAGATTTTACCTGTTATCATAGGCACATTAGCACCATAAACGGATCCTCTTCTTTGTAACACTATAGGGCTGCCTGGTGTTCCATCATTTTCTCCATTCACTTGGCTAAGAACACCTATTGTATCGTCGAAGGTCATGGCTTTAATATTTAAAGATGCTAAGATTGCTTCCTTATCTGCTAAAGTGGGGTCATCGTTACTCGGCACTTTTGCAGACAAAATGCAACACATATCACATAAATTAACATTAACTGCTCTTAAGTCTGCTCTGCTTAATGGAGAACCCTGAAACAAACAAGCAAATTAAAAAAACTATTCACACCTTTTTGCAAATTTGATACGTACGTTCAAAACTGAAATTTTCGGTAAATTTTGTAACATTTTCCATTCCCTTCTTATGTAATCTACTGATCCAACTATCACGACATGCTTGAGCTCGTGATAGTGAAAGTTACTAGCTCTTAAGGGCATTACCAAATTTCGTAATCCAATTAGAGGTGAGTCGGGGTCAGCAAATAGACATACCACTACATGACCGTTCAATACAGTCATGGCTGCTTGGTTGCGATCCTGCGAAAAACGTGTTAACATAACAGATTGTGTTCGACTCCAAAATTTACCAATATGCAATCTTCTAAGTTTTTAGCAGGTCCCCAATGAAACATGCCCGTACTATCATATTTCATTTCAGTCTTTTCAAAATCAAAATCCTTGGCTTGATCATCAGCCAATCCAACAGGAAGCTGTACACCGTTGTTATTCTGATTAGTTCCCCCACTAGTTCTACTTGTTGGCCTGCAATGTAAAAATATATCCGCTAAATATCAATTTTGTAATTTATATGCTCACGTTTATTGTAAGTTAACATTGTTACATATATATAAGGATAATTTTAAAAAATAATCCACTATGTAACAATATAAACTTTACAATTAATAAAACACTCTAATACGTCAAGAAACTCTAACTTGCACAGGTTCACTAGCTCCATTAACCAATAAATATCTACATCTAACAAGCAATACTTTTTAAAACAATTACTATCATTACATAAAACACATTTTTTGACGATTTTGAAAAATACTGAGTATTATTTCAAACATTTTATACTTATTCTTACATTAATGTACGTGTTTTAGTAACTAAAATGCTTTTGTATTAAATTATGTAGCAATAAAACAGCATATATTATTTATTTCAAAGATTAAATTAGTGAAATAATAGCTTTAATGTGTAATTCAATTAAAGTAAGACATGCGAAAAAATACATTCAGTGCAAACTATGAGTTTAAATAAAAGTAAACGAAAAATCTAGCTAGATTTTTACAAAACAGTAATTTACGTGACTTGAAAACTTACAAAAGACTTTTTTTAAATGTGTTTACATTTATAATTAAATGGTAAATATGCTTAAGTAAAGGATTAACGACTTAACTTGTGTTTTTGTGTAAAAAATTGATAAAATAACTAGGTTTCCATAAAAACTGTAAATACAATAAACTATTTTTAAAGTTTTAACCAATAAATACTGTTCCGGTCTTAAAATTTTCATTGAGATTGTTGAAGAAACAATGTAGGTTTCCATTTTTTTTTCTATGAATATTGGGCAATTGTTTTAAACTGTTACAATTACAAATAAAGTGTTCTACAAATATACTAAACAATAATTTATTAAAACAAGTTGGTCGATGAAAAGATACATGTTTTATTCAAATTGAAAAAAAAACCATGAGTAGAATTATAAGAAATCAAAAATGCAATCATGCTGTTCTTTTACAGATATTTATTGGTTACAGCACCTTACAACAGAATATTAAAAAAATACTTTTAAAGTTGCCGTCATTGAGTGTCTATTACTTTATCTTTGACAAAGTACATTTTAATTAATTGAACATGTTGTAAAAGTGCCATTGAAACTATGGATAGTTATAGAACGTGACATGCTAACACAGTCATGCATTTTGTGTTATTTTACAGACAAAATCTAGGCACTATGAATAAGTGTTAATCATTAATGGTTTTAACATAAATGTATGGCACCTCAAGGAAAAATATCCATTCGTTGTAATTTGTAAAGTAGTTTGTACAAACTATTGGTTTGACTAGCAGCAAACAGCTCTTAAAATAATAATAATATGCAATATAAGAAACGGAGCAATATAAAAGTGCTTCAAGTATTAAATCAAAAACAAAAAGCTACATATTATTAGTTGTGTTACATGGGCAAATAATAATTATTTTGCACACGTTTAGTATAAGAACTTTACAGTGCCATACAATTTAGTTTGAAAAAAAAAAGAGTTTAGTGTGCCTAGTAGCTATGTCAGTATACAAACGTTAAAACAAGGAAAACACTATAACATATAGTTAACGGTCTGTTGAATATGTATACAGTGTGGCTGGTTTTTCATTGTCCAGCTTATATCTGCTGAAATATTAATGTTACCAAAAAAAGTTAAATGAGAAACTTATTAAATAAAAGCTGGTCTACAAAATGGTGCTAAAAACTTTATTCCATAGCTTACCAGTTTTTCGGAAAAATATCCAACTTTTGTTTTTTAAATAGAACACCCTGTATATTTTTACAGAATCACATTCTAAATCAATTTCTCTTCACAATGATATTATCATAAGTACCATTTTGCTTTTAAATTATGCTCAATATTTCAAAAAAAGAGAATTATTGTAGTCGGCTGTGGAAACAGCACAGCATATCAACTTTTTCATTATTTGTATAGTACATTTTTCTTAATTTTAATTACACTTATTCCTGTCTAATTTGACAATTGTTTGCTAATGTAAACAAATTTGACAGGTATTTGCAATAAACAAAACAATATCACAGCCGACTTTAATAATTCCTTTTTTGAAATATTGTGCATAATTTAAAAGCAAAATGGTACTTATGATATATCATTGTAAAGAGAAATTGATTTAGAATGTGATTCTGTAAAAATATACAGGGTGTTCTATTCAAAAAACAAAAGTTGGATATTTTTCCGAAAAACTGGTAGGCTATGGAATAAAATTTTACGCACAATTTTGTAGACCAGCTTTTGTTTAATAAGTTTCTCATTTAACTTTTTTTGGTAACATTAATATTTCACCAGATATAAACTGGACAATGAAAAATCAGCCACACTGTATAGGCAAGAAAATCACTTTCACAAAAGCAGCTTGAATTTTGGGGTAATTATAGGGAAGGTCGAACTTAAAACACCAATTTTAATATACAGGGTTCTCGTTTTTCGAGGGCCACTATGGGGATTTCGTAAACGGTAAGAGTTACCACTTTGGTTAAATTAGGGCAAAGTTGTGTATTCAGGTGCTTAATAATTTAAAGCAAACATAACTTATCTAGCTTTTTCGTTTTTGAGATGTAGGGTAAAAAGTAAAAAAAGTGGATTTTTGTTTTTTGCCCGTAACTTTTTCGTTTGATGTCGAATTTCATATCTGTTAAAACTTTTTTATGGCCATTTTTGCAAGGAATTAAATCTCCAATTATATTTTCCATGCGACGTTTCGCTTTTTTTAAACCATCATCAGGTACATTTTTTCTTATGGACACTATATCTAGTTTTAATGCCAATTTTTAGAGCATTTTATTCTGAATTTGACAGTCTATAACACTTTTTTGAAGACAATAATTATTTATCAGGCCGATTAGCAATTTTAAAAAATAAAATATTTGTTTTTGTCATTTTTAACAACAATTGTTTCAAAAAAGTTCTAAAGTGTTATACATAGACGAATTCAGAATAAAATGCTCTACCAATTGGCATTAAAATCAGATATAGCGTCCATTAGAACAAATGTACCTAATGATGGTTTAAAAAGAGCGAAACTTCGCATGTAAAATATAATTGGGGATTCTGATTCCTCGCAAAAAGTGGCCATGAAAAAGTTTTAACAGAAATGAAATTCGGCATCAAACAAAAAAGTTACGGGCAAAAACCAAAATACACTTTTTTACTTTTTCCCCTATATCTCAAAAACTAAAAAAGCTAGATAAGTTCTGTTTGCGTCAAATTATTAAGCACCTGAATATACAACTTAGCCATAATTTAACCGAAGTTGTAACTCTTACCGTTTACGAGATCCCCATAGTGGTCCTCAAAAAACGAGAACCCTGTATTCATCATGGAAAACTACAAAGTTCAAATATATCAAACTTTAATCCTTTAAAAATTTAATGGTTTTAAAGAATTTATCAAATAAAATTTAACATAAATTTGCTATTTAATTACAACAAAGGTAATTATATAGGTATTAAATTTAGAGATTAAGTCAGCATTGTTTTAGAACTTTAATGTACACTGGATTGATAAGATAGACAGTTAATAACATTGTAGATGTATGTTATTAACGGTGATTAGAACATAACAGTTTAATTAATTGACTATCAATAACAACAAAGATATAACCTTTCAACATAGTTTCAATCTAATTTGAAACAAAACAGTGTTTTCTATCTCTCACAAGTTGCGTGATGAACTGACAATTTACATTAATTAATTAACAAAATTGGGTATTTATATATAATTTTACTGTATTGTACCTATATGATTTAAACAAATAAATTTATAATGCAACAATTTATGCTACCTTTAACAAATAAATATGTAAATTAAGAGTTAAAATTTTTAACCGATTACTATTTTTTCTTTCTTAACACAAAACATAAACAAAATATTATACGTTTTGTATGACAACAACAAAATGTTAACGACTGTCTATTGTATAACACAACAAATTGAGGGGTAAGTAGCTAAAACGGGCTAAGCAAGCAGCGATAGAGTAGTGAAAAGTGTTAAGTAAATAGCTAAAGCGTACATGAGTTTTTTGACTTCATAGGCAAGATGATAGCCGGCATAAGTCGTAGTATCCTGCTCCGGCGGTCTGAAAATAGCACACTGCTAATAGCACACCACATGTCAAACCAATGTATAATTGAATTTATTTTTTAGTCAACCACAATCACCCTTTTAATACTTTCAGTTGTGGGCTAAATTTACTTTAGCTCATTAACTTCCAAGTACAATTATTTGATAATTACAATTATCACTATGTTTATACACAGCTTGTCCAAAACAACTTCACCAGCATAATAGGGACCTCAAAAACCATAATAGCTGCAAAATAAGTGAAACTGCACTAATTTAAGTTGGTTTCACATGTTTTAAAATTTAAAATAACTCTAACTCTTCTGAAAATAAACGGGAAAAAAAATATTTTAATATTACTCAACATCTTTTGTTTCCAGGGGAAACTTAACAAAAATATACAGGGTGGTCAAAATTCGATGGGATTGCATGGGTATCTCGGTTAATAGTCAAGATAGAGAAACAATTAATTCCCAAAATGTGCAGTTTTTTGAGACGAACTCAAATATATTCTATAATTTCAAGTTTTTCTTGTTGTTTTTTTTTTGTTTTCACAGCCTACTTTTTGTTTTTCATCTTTAAAAAAATTAAAAAACTTTTGTAACTTGCGTATTATTGAAAATAAAAACATTAACCCTTATGTATTGGAATGAGAAAAAAATAAGGAATTTAAATAGGTCATAGCCAACTACAGCTTCCTTTTAAAAAAAGGTAAGTTTGTGTCATAACTTTTTAATAGTGAGTGTAAATTTTTTTTTTAGTACTATCAAAAACTACATAAAAATATCTACAAATAATCTCCATAAACTTTTTCGGTATTTACAACAATAAGTGAGATATGACACACTATAAATATAACAAAAAAACACTTTTTTCCAATAACTCAAACACCGGAAATGATAGAATATTTTTGAAAACGGTTCTGAGTTTTTCCCAAAAAACTGTACATTTTTTGTAATTTAACTGTTTCTCTATCTTCACTATCAAGCGAGATACCCACGCAATTCCATCGAATTTGGACCACCCTGTACATTTTTGTATGTATTATGAAATTTAAGTTTTTGATAGGAGATAGTCAACTTTTTTACTTTTTATGGATGCCAAATTGAACTTTTACACCAACAAATAAAAAATAAAACTTTAAATACAATACAATAAACCATAAATTGCAGTTACTAAAAATGATTTTTTATTGAGTTTAACAATAATTTTAGATATTATTAAAAACAAATGTCGCTATTCCACAGCTCAAATTCTATAAAATTAAAAAAAAGTAGATTAATAAAAAACAACTTGTGCCTATAGCTTTTTTGGTTTATTTTCAGAAAAGTTCAGGTTAAACGAAATTTCAAATCAACTAAAAACTCTCTATCTTTTTGTCATCTTTACCGACTAGTCCTTATATTTTGCGTTATTTTGGACAGCCAGTATACTTTTAGCAAAACAAATGTAATTTTGTAGCTTAAATAATATCTTTTAAAGATTTTTCTTTGAATAGCTTCAGTTAAAAACTTTTTTACTAAATAAGTAGTAGTAAATGAATTAATAGATAGATTAAGAATTGCACATTCATGCAGGTTATCATTAATTATTACGTGATAGACATTTTTAATACATAAATCGAGTTTAACATTATGAATTCAAGTACAAACACAGCTAAACTTGAATTATACTACAAAAATAATGTTAAATGTTTCTATTATACGATATTAACCGATTTAAACATATGCAATAACTAATTCAAAATATTATTGTATTGATCTCAATTGTATGATTTAAAATAAGAAATATTACCTTTGTAATCTGAAACTAACATTTTTATCTGAGTAGAACAAGTCTATTGTATCTTGGAACTTTATGACAAGAAAATTTAACAAAAATGGTTCATACATCTTGTTTTATAAATATTATTTTTGTAAAATTGGCTGGGTATATAATGTAAAAAAATAATAAATAAATTTGTTTTATGAAAAGCTTTACCTATGCCTTTTATTATGTACTGCACATTATTAACTCGATTTATGTATGTAATATTTAATAACTAGAAAGTAATAAATATTTTAGTGAGCAATTCCTACTTGAAATAAACTGTGAAATACTTTTTTGATGTAAGTTCTAGTTATTGTGAAATGTGAAAAAATGTTTTTGTGCAATAAGCTAATTGCAAGAAATTTATTTCCAGGGTGTTGTGTTAAGTGAAAAGAAATTATATACTTAAATAATATGAGTATAGTATGCTCAACTTGTTTTTAATTCGTACATGATACATGAAAACAATGAAGGCAAATCCAAAGCACTTCAACATGATTTCCAATAGGACAGATCGTGTTGGCTGCTTTTTTTAAGTCAAGGGCAAAATTGAGTATACAGGGGGTCCCAGATTACATTTCCAGCATGGGAATCTCGCTTATTATAAGAGATACAGGTTTGCTTAAATTAGATGAATTATTCCCAAGTATGAGAGGAGCTACAATCAATTTTTAAAAGTACAGAATTCCTCCTACTCCAGAAGTTATAACAAAAAATGTTGAATTTCTGTTTTCTCTCATAACTTTTTCGTCTTAATCATTAGATCAATTGTATTAGTACTTTCTTATGGTACTTTTTAATGGAGAATGTAACTGTTATTTTATATTTTTTTATCACACCATTTTCGAGATATTACCCCTAACTTTATTTTGTCTTATGGGTCGCGTAGTTGGCCATGGAATAGTTAAATGTGCTTTTTTCCTCATTTTAATGAGATATTACTTGCTGTATCTATTTTTATGAATAAGTCACATAATCAAGAAAACTCGTATTTTACCAATCACTTATCAAGCTATCTATGAAAATAAAAACAAAAAACAACTAAGTAGCTTAATAAGTGATTGGTAAAATAAGATTTTTTAAATTTTGTGACTTATTTACTTAAATAGATATAGCAAGTAAAAGAGAAAAACAAAAGCACATTTAACTATTCCACAGTCAACTTCGCGGTCCATAAGAAGAAATGAAGTTAGGAGTAATATCTCGAAAATGGTAAGTGATAAAGAAAATCTAGAATACCTAACATTTTTCATTAAAAAGTAAGCCAAGAAAGTACTAATAAAATTGATTTAATGATTAAGACGAAAAAGTTACAAGAGAAAAAAGAAATTCTACATTTTCATATTTTTTGCTATAACTTCTAAACAATGAGGAATTTTGTACTTTTAAAAATTAATTGTAGCTCCTCTCATACTTAGGAATAATTCATCTAATTTAAGCAAACCTGTAACTCTTATAATAAGTGAGATACCGATGCTGGAAATGTAATCTGGGACACCCTGTATATATTGATATGCTATTAGATAAAGATTCATCATCACTGCACGAACAAATTTTATAATTTCTGTAATTATTAATAGAAGCAATACCAGATTAAAGTTCATTTAATTAAGACACAAGTGCTTCTCTTAAGGCAGTTGAAAATATTCTCTTTTGCAAACAACCTTAGTTGATAGATTCACATTCATAACGTGAACCAAATTGCGAAATAAAAATATTCGCAATTTAAATAAATAAACAATCAGTTGAAAGTCAAGCATCCTATACATTTTTGTTGTATTTCAACAATATTATTACATAATTGTAATATCTCAAAGATTAACGTTTATAGTTATGAAATTACCTGGAGTTAAAACCTGGAGATACCAAACTTTCAGTTGCATTTCGGTTAACATTTGGTTTGACCTTGTTGACTTGTTTTGTTGAATTAACCATATTGGTGGTTGGCAAAACATTATTTCGTTGACATGGTTGTCGACGTGTTACTACAAAATTAAATGTTCCAGATCGAAACTTTCAAATATAAGCAATAAAATTAAAACAAAGTAAATACTTACGATTTAAGTCATCGTGTCGATTAATATTATCATCTGAAAGAAATAGTTACAATGTAATTAGCAAACTTGAAATAGTTTTATCGTGATCGGTTAAAGGTGATTTTGTTGTTTAGAAAAATATACTACGACTATTCTATTCTATTCTACTTTGCCAGGTATATGCAAAATAAAAATAGTAACGTCATGGTTACCTACTGAACAAATAGGAACGCGCTAGGATTCTAGGACATCAGGATCGGAGCAGAGTTTGTCAAGAAGTAGTACGTTGTCGTGTAATAAAAATGACAAAATTTAATGAACTGGTAACACAACTTCATAATACATTCGCTTTTATTTGTAGTCAAATAATTACTTTCACAAACCACACTTTAAACATAAAACAATCCATTACATGTCAGTTAAAACAGTCGAACTATGAATTAGAAACAGAGGCTCCTCAAAATCGTATTAAACGAGATGGTTAAAAATATACTTCTCAAATATTTTCACACAAGAATATTCTTTCGTTTTAAAGTTTTAGGGATTTTTATTGTCTGTAAATATTCGATTGAGACGAGGTAACAATAAAAACAAAAACAAAACAAAATTGACACTTTTTAGGTGTACAGGGTGGTCCAAATTCGATGGGATTATATGGGTATCTCGCTTGATAGTCGAGATAGAGAAACGGTTAAATTACCAAAAATGAGCAGTTTTTTGGCACAAACCCAGAACAGTTCTCAAATATATTCCATGATTTCCTGTTTGTTTTTTTGTTTTCACAGCCTACTTTTTGTTTTTCATCTTTAAAAAAATTAAAACACCTTTGTAACTTGCGTATTATTGAAAATAAATACATCAACCCTTATATATTTGGAATAAGAAAAAATCAAGGAATTCAAATAGGCCATAGCCAACTATAGCTTCTATTTAAAAAAAGGTAAGTTCGTGCCATAACTTTTTAACGGAGTAAGTAAAACAATTTTTTTGTACTATCAAAATCTACATAAAAATATTTAAAAATAATGTTCGTAAACTTTTTTGATATTTACAACAATAAGAGAGATATGACATTATAAATATAACAAAAAAACAGTTTTTCTCTAATAACTCAAAAACCGAAAATATTTTTGAAAACGGTCCTGAGTTTGTCCCAAAACTCTGCACATTTTTGGTAATTTAACCGTTTCTCTATCTCGACTATTAAGCGAGATACCCATGTAATCCCATTGAATTTGGAGTACCCTGTACAGTACCTAATAACGAATTAATTTGTTATTTACACATACGTATTTTTAGTTTCCAATAATTTACATTTATATTTGTGTCATCAGGTTCATTGGAGCTTTACTAAATAATAAAACATGTCATCAAAATAATAATAATAATAATATTTCTGTACTAAATGTCAAAGCATAAAAAGTGCATTACATAATAATTACAAATAACTGTCATTAATACAAACAAAAGGAAGTTACTGATTGGACTGGTCAATTTTGTAATATAATTGTCATTGACTTTATCACTTCTTCACTACTCACTTTAATGCTAAATCCAGACAACTATGAGTTATATTTATGGGATATTAATTTTTTTAAATCATAAACAAACTGATTCAAATGAGTGTAAAATTTTGTAGATATAATTTTCAGCAAAAAGAAGTCCATGTAAGGTCAAGTGTAAGTCAGGAAATATAACAGAGTGTGCCAAAAGCATGGTCTAATAAAATACCTCTGACGTGAACCTTCTTGGGCAACTCTGGTGGTGTGAAGGTTGGGGGAGGATGGTGGTCATCTGTAACCACAAATCAGATTCCAACATCCAACTATTTTACCTATCCCTATATGTAACTACTGCTATTGTTTAAACTATATCTAATATAAAACATTTACTACGATCATTACTTGATGATTTTTTTATGAGTTCACTACTAAGTTGAAAAAAACATATTTGAAAGTGATTTACTTTAGCTGTGATTACATAAAAATATATAAAACCCAAAATTTTATCTTTCCCTACATTTCAGGGTTGGGCAAAATTTGATTTTTATTAAAAAAACTCAAAAATCAATGATTTTTCTTAGAGACTTGACTATTTTCCCTTTTTACAACTAATTTATTCATTATTCACGCTGCATTATATTTTCTATACAGCGTCATTCCAAGAGTATCAACAAATGAAAAAGTTTTTTACTAAAAATTTCTCAAGTTTTATTTCTGACAAAAGTTGGTGGACGACCTAAACTATAATAATTAAAAGATGCAATTCACAAAAATGTATACGATAGCAGATTTAAACGATTTCAGAAATATTCACAAGAGTAAAGGGACCTTATTTTAAAAGTTACAAAAAAAACTTTATAGGGAAAGATTGTTTAGAATTCAAAAATACGATCAAAGGTGAATTATGACGTTAAAATTTAAATTTTTAAAGTTATTGTAATATCCAAAAAGTGTCCTTATTTAAAGAAATTTAAAGAAGTTAAAATAATGTTTGGAATTTAAAAATCTTACTCAATATAAAATATCGTTTTCTCTTGAATTTTTTTTTAATATCTTAAAATAAGGGCACTTTAATCTCGCGAATATTTCTAAAATCGCTAAAAGCTAGTGTCGTATGAATTTTTATCGAGCTTTTTTTAACTTAAAATAAGTTTTATACCATGCACCAACTTTTCTTAGGAATAAAATTTTCCGAGAAATCGATAATAAAAAACAATAGGCAATGTTTACTAGCACTTGTTTAAGCAGGTGGAAGTAAAACGTCCATTTAATTTATTTAAATCATGATTTTAATTTTTAAAAATCAACTGATTTAAATCATGATTTAAATCGTGATTTAAATCAGACCAACCCTGCTTCATTTTATATTATCTTTTAAACTAATACCAAAAGATGTTTACTAAACTATTTGAAAATATTTAAGTTAAAAAAGTGTTAAGAGAAATCGATAGATTTTCTATTAGAAAAAATTCAATTAGTCTATCTAAAGTGACAAAACAAAATTTATATCTATTTATGAATACCTGTTACGTCATTCTACCTGCAAATTTTTATATATTCTTATATAAATGTGTATGACATTAATCAACTATATCCATTATTTATATGCTCTTAGAGTATTATTGACAAAAATTTAAAATTGTTAGATTTTCGTATAATTTTGAAGGAAATTGTAGCTTTAATTTTATTTGTTAATATTTGCAACATTGTAATAAAGCTAAAAAATAAGCTTTAAGAAATATTAGTTCCGTTCTGATAAAATGTTGACAATTTCCTTTTATTTATAACAAAAATAATCATATTTACTCCTATAGCAATAATACATGGATACAGTTACCATTTAATATATTGTAAGAGTGCATTATTTTTTTTTAAACTCTAATTTAAACATTTATAACAACATTCTAAAATGCATTCACACATGCTATTAACCATGCCGTTAGTTAAACAATTATTAAAAACATGCAATAGAATCATTTCCTTGCAATTGTGCTAGTCCATGCGCTAAACATTTAAAGCGTGTGTTTTGAAGAAGTTAAGGTGGAAAGAAAGTGGTGTTTGCATTTTAAATAAAATTAAATATGATAATTTCTAAGTGATCCGATGGCCCTCGGCAGTGCTGACGACTGAGATATTATTATAACTTACTTGAAATTAAGTTTGTGAAGTCCTCGCCTGCAGGCCAAACACAGTTAAAGAGATAAAGTGACAAACTTGTTAATAGTCTGTATATGTGGAACAGAAATGGCGGTATAGGAAACTGATACCATTAAAAATAATTTATTTGATTAACAATAAGCAAAAACTTGAACTTAATAACAATATGTGCTGAAAATGTTAGCTTAATACCTTTCAGTTTTGGAATTACCTTGATTAAAAGATAAGGTTGTTTGAAAACAGCTAGAAAATCAGTTGATATAACTGTTGTTAAAACATGAAAAAACGCTAATATTTATTGAGTCAGCACAATTGATTTATTTTTTGATTATGTAAATTAGACTTTTTTCAGTAATTACTTTATATTGAATAAAACTTTCTCTTTTGTAAGTGGCTGCACGAGTACTACTTATGTATATGAGCTGTTCTGATTAAATACATGATTTTTTAAAAATGATATGAGGTGTAGCTTCTAGGAATATGTTTTAAGCATGTTGTTTAACTTATAAGTTATATTTAATGAACGATAGTTGATCATTTAATTGGATATTAGGCACATATATCTGCTTATACTACTTGGCATTCTCAGTTTTGTGTTTATATTACATCACCTACCTCATAATTTAGATATTTGTATGATATATGATATGATAAAGATTTTTATTTATTACAATAATTGTAGTGAATATTGGCAACTGTTTAAAAAAACAAATGAAAGAGATACATAACTGCATGATTAAACGTGACCGTTTATTAATCAAACTGCAAATACCACATGTGTTGTTATACATTTTACGCAAATTTTTAATGATGCCAATTTTCTGTTTATCTTAAAAAAGAGAAAATATGACGATATACGTATGAGGTATATATGTAGGGTTTAATCCTCTAAATCGCTTTAACTAAACACATAAGACTAGACCTG
Organism: Elmis aenea; assembly: GCA_947652605.1. Classification (NCBI taxonomy): domain Eukaryota; kingdom Metazoa; phylum Arthropoda; class Insecta; order Coleoptera; family Elmidae; genus Elmis; species Elmis aenea. Next base: position 67,829,576 of record OX393576.1, on the reverse strand, counting down.
GCATTACATCAAACTAGCACACCGACAAACAGATTGACTGACAAACAGAAGTCAAGCTGTATAGAAAACAGTTACTGAGGTTAAAAGGGCTTAAAAAAAAACAAACGTGTAAATTAAAATGCAATGAAAGTTAACACTGAAATATTCACAGTGCTGTCGATTAAAACAACGAGTGAAGGAGTACTGAGACAAAGAAATCACTTATGCAAATATGAAATAAAACTGAATTAAGTATATGACAAAACAAAATATTAAGACATCAAGGTGTTAACAGACTATTTTACTTTGTAGAGAAGTGTGGAAGTGGTGTAATATGTATTGTGTTATGTGATTTGTGCGCAAAATACATACTTGCTCGACCAACCATCTGTACAGCCCGAACACCTTTCCTGAAGGTAGCCACTGTACAATGAACGAGATAAAACGTACTGTTAGTTGTAGCAAAATGAAGTACTTCTACAACTTTCTAGCCTACTATAAGGTATTTGAAAAAGAACAAACATATTGGTTGATTTATGTTTGTGTTATAAAACTATTCAACGTTGTATAAATACACAAACACAAAGATAATTTTTAAATTTACTTTTCTTCAAGACAATAATTCAAAATATTCTCACGTACATAGTAGTAAGTTTGATTTAAAATGTTATTATGCAGAATATTGAAAAATTCTTCATAAAGTCACATACAGTGTATCCAAAAGGTATGGAATATGCTATATATCTCAGTAAATATCAAAAAAAAATATTTTGATAAAATTTGTTTGGTACGTAGTTTTCCACCATAAGACAAAATTTATATTCTATTTTGTCGAATAACAAAAGCGCAATGAAAAACAATTGAATTTTTTTAAATGCCAAGATAGCCCTATATTATACTCATTTGATAGAGATTTACTGAGATTATATAGCATATTCCCTAACTTCTGGACACACTGTATATAAACAAAATTATAAAAAATGTGAACTCTTCTAAATAGGTTTTTATATTTGAAAAAAGTTGTGTGCTTGTGTGTTAACTTAGTACACAAATATGTTATCATTTTTCTTGAAAGCCACAAACCACAGATTCGTAATACAATTTCTGTATTGTTTTCAATGTTATTCGTTTTAAAATAAATGAATACTGTATCAGTTAGAAAGCAGCATTTTTTTAGCACATTCAGTCCACAACAGAAACGAAAAGTTTCATTATATACTAGCAAGAAGTATAAATTACTTTTGCCAGTTTATGAACACCTTGTACAAAGTTTGTTATAAAAAAAGTTTTATAAATTCGTTTAAGCAATTGTAAGGCTAATTTATGTGCACCACATTACGTTGTTCTTTTTCAAAGATATATTAAATCTAAAAATATCTAACGCTACGACCAACCCTGGGCATTAATTTTAGGTATAAAAATGGGCTGGTTAATATAGAACTTAACTAAATAAGTTACCAAATGGATGAAATGGGTTTGTAGGAGAGAGAGGTATACATACAATTGCGCTTAGCTGTCGAGTAGATTATTTTGTAATAGTATTAAAAGCTAGAAAAATCGCATTATGTTAGTAATTAAACGTTTTACAATGATCTGAGTGCAATTTTACCATTTTAGAATGCATGTTTAGTAAACTTAGTTCAATATGCAGCGATATATTAATTCAAAGCATGAAAATGAATGTGAAAATAAATTACAATAAGCCTTTGCAACAGCTGTTCAGCAGCAATTGTAAGATCCAGCCGCATCAGCAATTTATATCACAGTTTATAGCACAACAGTTACGCATAAGCAGACGTTAGCAGCAGAATGGTGCTGTAATACCTATAACATAAATAGTTTAAGATCACTAAAAAATACAGTAAAGCAGTATAATGTGGCCCAATATATTCATTACACTACGAAAACTTTTAGAAATGTTATCTTTGAGTAGTTAAAGATTTGTAAAAACTTTTTTTTTTCATGTTTTTTGTTTTTTAGATAATGTAATATGTTAATAGTTCATTCAAAACAATAATTCATGCATGTGTTTATGGCCAGAATAACAATCTAGAAAAAATTAGTTCTTTAAGGAAACTATTGCAATTGTTTTTGGACTTTGAGTAAAAATACTTGCTGTTTTATAGTTTGAAATCAAAAAGCACAGTAAATCATATGATATATGTCAAGGTCATTTAACTAAAACTTTTTCACATATATTTGTACCTCTGATAAGAATGATTTTTAAAATAAAAGTGACAATTAATTCAACAACTGCACACTTATTCCAATATATCAATTTAACGCTTGCTGTGTTGAGAATTCAAAATACTACACATTACTTTTTGCTCTGTATTTCTTGCAATAAAATATAAAAATTGTTTGATTAATTCACGGCCATCAAAGCAATTTTTTTAAATAGGCCAAAGATTTGTATGACAGGAATAACATTTTCCATGTTTGCGCCCCTAGTCCCTGGTATTTTAGGTACCTAAAATTATTTCAGTACTTTGTACAGGGTGATTCAAATTCGAGGGCGACCATGGGAATCTAGCTTATTATAATAGCTAGAGTATAGGTTTATTGGCAAAGTTGCTAAATTTGGTGCTCAATAATAATCTGAAGAGAAATTGGAAATATCTCGAACGGTATTTAAAAAAATTAGGAAAAACTGGAAACACGATTTTATAAGGAGTTTTGGAGTTTGAAATATTTTAAATGTGTGATAACATTGCTTAAGCAACTTTTTAAGCCGCATTGGATAGTAATCACTAATTTATTCCAGGTCGATTCGTTTTTGTTTTATGACAACCAATTTTAGTTTTTCCAATGGGCGCAATTTTTGCTATTTACATAATAAAATAGCATTTATTTTTCTGAATTCTTTCATGTATCAAATTGCGTTTTTCTTCGTTATTAAAGTTCATTTTTACGAATTTATTAATGTGTCTTTCAGTTTGTTGATTGGTTGTCATGGAAACAACATAAACTACATGACCGGCCTACCTGATTTATAATGGTTATTGTTTAAAACCCTTTTTTTTAAATTTGACAATGAATAAAGAAGTAAAATACCATGTGTGATACATCAATGGATTCAGAAAAATAAATGCTATTTGATTATGTAAATAGCAAAAATTGCGCCCATAAGAAAAAATTAAGTCGGTTGTCATAAAACAAAAACGAATCGATCTAGAATAAACTAGTGACTACTATCCGATGCTGCTTAAAAAGTTGCTTCAGCAATGTTTTTACACATTTGAAATATTTTATACTCCAAAGAAGTTATAAGCTATTTTCAAAAATCGTATTTTCTGGATTTTCCTAATTTTCTCGGATACCGTTTGAGATATTTCCAATTTCTCTTCGGATTATTAGTGAGCACCAAATTTAGCAACTTTGCCAAATTTAAACGTATACTCTAGCTATTATAATAAGCGAGATTCCCATGGTCGCCCTCGAATTTAAATCACCCTGTACATAATAAACGGCCTATAAACAAAATAAAGTAAAATATTTTTTTTAAATAGTTGTGGCTTTGATATAATTGTGAACAATATGAATTAATTCTGAAAGTTAAATTTAATAGTTTGGAATTGTTTTCTTTGTTAACGAATGCATCAGAATATATTGGATCACAAAAAAATCAGAAGCAGGGCAGCATGGTACATGAAAGGGTATGCCTACCCTCTAGGCATCTGTGGTAGGCGGAGTTAAGCCCTTGTTTCACCATGCCTGACTGCATCATCATCATTCCCACATCTGTAAAAGGCCAAAAAAAACACTTCCCATTTTAAATATATACATTTAAGTTGTTCAATGGGACTAATAGTGAAAGCACAGAGATGATGTATGGATCTGACGGATGTTATGGAAGCCCAGGGTGTCAAATTAATTCCTCCATTAGTAAAAGTTTAAAACTAAATCGAAATCCGAATACTTACAAATACATATTTAAAATTAACACGAAAATGGTCCTAACCATGCATACAATGTGCAAAGGGGTAGAAAATGTGTATCATAGAACATTCCGATCATTCAGGCAAGATTTATAAATATCGCATTGATTATTAGAAAATATCTACATTATTTTGGTGTAAATTCTTAAAATTCTACACATAACCCAGACTATAGTGACAGACAGTAGTAATTATGTGTGAACAGAATGCAAAATAGGACAGACCACGAGAGCAAACAAAACTAGAGAGAAAAAGTACGAGCTGATCCATCAGGCCCAGGCAGATCTATACAGATCTATGGTCAACTGAAGATCAAATTACCTAGATCATGGGACCAGATACGTTGCTGAACTGCCACTAAAAGTCATCACAAAAATTTTCAATAAGATTTTGAATTAGAATCATGTCGTTAAACAAAATATATAGGCCAAAATGCATTGGCAAAAGTATTGGGCCAAATCTACTAAAGAAACCATAGCAAATATTAGTAATATATAAATTTGAGGGGGGGCTACACAAAAATGGTAATAAACGATAAAATTCGTATACACACAAATATAAAGTTTAGGAATTGCACTTGACATATAATTACTTAACTAAATGTATAAAAAGATAAAACTTACAGTTTTTACATTTGCACTTTTTGATCAGCGTCTCATCTTTAAATTCATCGTGACATGCCTTGCAGTAAAACCAAGCTCTGAAAATGTATTGACAATGATAAATAAGTCTAATTTAAAGCAACTAATCAATTTTTTACCTTTTTACTTCATCAGCCGACTGTGCGATAAAAAATCCCTGAGTATTTGCCTTTATTGTTGCACCACGTGGGTTGATTGATATTTTAGAATCGTTCCCTTCATCTCCTCCTTTAATTTCAATTGCCAGCAGGAGAAGTTTCAGCTTGGTAAAGCATAACCTATTGCACAAAAAAGTTAACATTAGTAAAAAATAATACTCATGTGAGTGGAAAAAAAATCAAACAGCATTCAAAACATTATTTTAACTTGATAACAAAATCACATGGCAAAATAGCAAAAGTTTTATCGAACATGCTCTAGCTACCACTACAGATTTATTTAAAAGCTATGTACAAGATTAAATACATATATTAGTTCTTATAATGTGTATCAAGAAGCAACACCTCCAAACAGCATTTTTCAAGATTATATCACAATTATATTTTTCTGTATATTGTTTTTCCCTAAAAATTATTATCAAACAATCATTAATTAATTTAACAAAAAAAGCTGCAATTTAACTAAAACGTTTTGTAATCTTGAAAAATTCTGTATGTTTAGAAATTCCCAGTCAGCCAATTAAATTACCAACATGCTAGTCATACAAAAGACATTTAATATTCAGCAACATGAAGCATTAAATTTTGGTGTAGCTTGTCGTGTCACACTGAAAATGGCTCAAGGATTATCTAATCATACTCTAATTAGCTGCTCTATCCCCCAATTAGTTTCTAGAATAAACAAATGCTAGGTTAGAGGTTTAAAATATTAACAGTGACATTCAAAGAGATCGGGGCCTAGTCTATATGGGAAACAAACCATCACACGCAAACACTGAACATTGTCTAAACATTTTATTAGAACTAGTTACTTAAGAGAAACATTCAAATTAGTGTAGAACATAGTTTTGATTTGAACACATCGATTTCTATTGTAATCAATGCCAAAATTGATGGGTGCAAATCACAAGCTATCATTTAAGGAGGTACTGGGTAAAGAGGAGATTATGTAAACCTGTGGGTTAGCTTCAATAAATTTCATTAAATATGGTAAAACCAAATGACAATTGATTTACATTCAAGTTTCAAGTTAATTAGTGAAAATGTGCATTATTGCAATAAAAAATTTCAACTTGTTTAAAAGATGCTAGATAGAAATTCACTGATGTACTCTTATATTACCAAAAACTCTAGTGCAAAAAATATTGTTTCAAGTTCTGAGCACTAACTTTTGTGTTGAGCTAAATGCCAATGTTTTATTAATGACATTTTTATATTTAAAATTTTCAGGCCGATGCTTTAAAAAAATAAAAATATTGAATTATAAACATATAAAGCACTTTTATCTTATAAGTAAATTTATAAAAAGTATCAAACTTTTTTTTGAACAACTATTAAATTATAATAAATTGAACGCACCCAAAAACAATTGAACTCGGTGTTTTTCTATCTTTTAGTCGAATAAAATTAGCTACTACTGTTGTGCCAAAATAGTGATGTGTGAAAAAATACTTACCTAAATTTTCATTTTGGTCGTTTACACATTATCATAAATGAATATCAAAAAATATACAGATAATTGACAGAAATTTTAATTGCGTTAATTTTTGACAAAAAGAGTTTGATTTAAATAAATTATGGATATCATTACCAATTTTTAAAAAAAGTGAAATTACGGACAATTGTGTAGATATAATTATACAGGGTGGCCATAATCTACATGCGTTGTATGGGTAACTTTGTTATTATAAGAGTTACATTCTCGGTTAAATTAGCAAAGTTGGGCAGAATTTCAAGACAAATTTAATGCCATTTTGACAATTGACCTACACCTTCAACTTTTTTAAATATTTTGAAAAAACTAAAAACAGGCGTTTTTTTCAATGTTAAATAATTCCATAGCCACCTATGGTAAAACCAAACTGTAATATGATTCCTGTAGATAATTGTGCGTAGAATTAGAAAAATATCTTAAAAGTCATTGCTCACTCGGTTTTTGAGATATAAGCTAAACTTGCATTTTTTAAATGGCAACCATAGTTGGCTATGACTGTTGGTTCATAGATATTTTTTCTAAATAAAGTTTTTTTTGCGGTCGAAGTTGTACCTGAATTAAAATTAAACATTATGTATTACTACAGTGTTGTCATTTCGTTTTACTGTCTATTTTTTAATTCTGAGCTAAACCCACATTAATATTAACACATTCATTACAACGTTCTAATCAATCAATAAGCGTTTATGTATAAGTAAAATCAAATAAAACTATTTTAATACAATAAAATTAGCTGTGCAATTTTTGTTATTTAATTTCAAATACTATTGGTAAATCTCATTGTATTATTTTAGAAAAAGGGTTGTTTCATTAATAATGAATTAAAATATCTATATCATTTACAGTAAACTTAATTTTTATGAAATAAAATATAAAAATTACTCTAACCGAAGTCTAAAAAATGTTTTAATATTAATTTTTTTTTATAAAGGAGGCAAATAGCTTTTGTTTGAGTGAAATATTGACGTAGTTCTAATTCGGATTGGGAAGGAGGTTTGCATTATGTTAGAATGTGTTAGCGTGTGGGTGTGTGCTTACTCGCTGGCCTGTGGGAATGTCATGCCCGTGAACGAGGGGGACAGAGTCTCAGTGTACATCTCGCATCCCGTGCCTTGCAGGTAATCGTTCTGCCAGACTTGCGTATCAGGGGACTGAAACCACAATACACTGCCTCTCAACGCATGACACTTTACAAAACACAATCAGCCATGAGCGCAATACCACTCGCGGTACTAATACTGCAGCTCCTAAAGGCTTTGGGAATGAAGGAAACATTATTGTACCATTAAATTGCAAATATCGAGAATAAATACACAACACACAAAGCACTGAGAAAAAAGATTTCTTTCAAAATTAAGCCAGACAATGAAATTTAATAATACAATAATGGCATTAGAAGATAACATTTATGGTAGGCTTTTGATTGACCATGTCTCCAGAAACTGTTAAAGCAATAATTCAAATTAGAACAAGAAAGGTACAACATATGTCATAAAAAAACTTGTAGGCTTCAAGCTCCAATTTTAATATCGAACAAGTTAAGGGAAAGTATGAAAATTATACCGAAAACATACAAAAATAATATACATAATACAGATAAAGCTTGCATAAAATGTTACATCTGAAATCTAACTGGTAAACAACTTCACTCATAAAGGTGTTCAACTCAAGTACCCTTTAATAAAAAAATATGTTTTTATTGTGTGCAATGACTTTTTAACTACTATGACAAAATTTTAAATATGCAATATTGTCATTATTTTTTCATAAACCAAAGTTGCCACAAATAAATTAATTTTCTTCTTCAAGTTAAAGATTTAATTTACTATTATTCTACGGTCTCGTTAGACAATTTATGAGAAAAAACATTTCTTTCAATAAAAGTTTTCTACAGCGTCATTCAAAAAGTATGCAACAAATGTAAAAAAATTATTATCGATTTCTCAGAAAATTTTATTTTTAATAAAAGTTGGTGCATGGTCTAAGACTAATTTTAAGATGAAAAAAAGTTTGATAAAAAGTCATAGGAAACTAGATTTTAGCGATTTTTGAAATATTCGCTAGAGTAAAGTGCGCTTATTTTAAGAGATACAAAAAAAAATGTATAAGAAAGAGTTATTAAGAATCCGAAAATAAGGATACTTTCAAATTCTGACAGTCAAATTCCAATTGCTACTTTTTAAGAAATTTTAACATTTAAAAATTTCGCAACAAATGGGAAAAAAAATTATTATTGATTTCTCAGAAAATTTTATTCTTGATTAAATAATAATAATAATAATAAAAATCTTTATTGTCCACAAACAAAAAATGCCATGAGACAAAAAGCTGCTGATCAAAGCAGCAGAACATTGAATAATACATTATAGACAACAAAAAAAGAACAAATAACAAAACAAGCCGTTGACAAAACATCAACACAAAAAAAAAACAAATTATTTATAACAAGATTACAGATAAAATAAAATATAGGGACAAAACCACATCCCAAAATCCAATGAAAATCATACATCACGATCGAGATATTCATCTAGTGAGTAGAAAGCGTTTTCAACCAAAAACCCTTTCACTAATTTAGCAAATCCCTTTTTCCTGATTGCACCTTTATATGTAGGAGGTAAATGGTTATACAATTTTATTGCAGTATATAGAGGTGATTTTTCAAAATTGGTTAGCCTATGCAAAGGAAATGAGAGATCACTACCATGTCTAGTATTATAACTATGGTACGATTTATTCTGACATATTATGTCATAATTTTTAAATATGAACATTAACGATTCTAAAATAAGAAGTGATGGTAATGTTAAGATTTTATGTTTAACAAATATCGGCTTACATGAGGAAATGTAATCTAAACGAAAAACAGCTCTAATTACTTTTTTTTGTAATAGAAATATTCTGCGCAAATGATTACTGTGACCTCCCCAAAAGATAATTGAATATGATACTCTAGAGTAAAAGTGCCCATAGTATAGCATCATCAAGGTATCAATGCAAACCATATCTCTAATTTTAAATATTTGATATAATAAGGGTTGAATTTTGTTATACAAATCATCAATTTGTACCTTCCAATTAAGACATTCATCAATGATGATCCCTAATAGTATAGCGTTGGTAGACTGTCTTACTAAAGAATTATTTAATTTGATAGCTAAACTATAGTTTCTCTCTCTGAACAAATTAAAGTAAATAAAATTCGACTTGTTTACATTTATACTCAAACAATTTTTTCTAAACCAATTATTAACTAAAAAAAGATCTCTTTCAATTTGTTTTTGTAAAATTTTTTCATTTTCACAATTGAATATAATAGATACATCATCCGCATACATGATAATATCAGATTTCAGGTTTAATAAAAAAATATCATTAACAAAAATAATAATTAAAGGTGTTGCATGGTCTAAAACTAATCTCAAGATAAAATAAAAGTTCGATAAAAAGTCATAGGACACTAGATTTTAGCGATTTTTTAAATACTCACAAGAGTAAAGTGCCCTTATTTTAAGAGATACAAAAACATTTTATAGGAAAAAGTTATTTAGAATCCAAAAATAGGGCTACATTTTAATTTTAATTTATTTATTATTATTTATTAATTTATATTATTAGTTTGTGGTGACTATTCCAAAACATCTAGAGATGTTGCATTAATTTTTAATGAAAGACATCCCGACGAAACTGTTTCATTTAGTACAGTTGCTAGATTATTGATACAGTTTAAGGAGACTGGATTATTGGAAAACCAATACAAAAAGGAACATACCAAATGGGTTATTACTGAAGATAATTCTTTAAATGTATTACAAACAGTGATAGAAAAACCAAAAGCATCTATTAAAATGGTAGCAATGAACAACAATTTATTATTATCCTCAGTTTAATGAATTTTAAAACACAACAAATACCATCCTTATAAACCAAAATTCATAAACAAACTTCAAGACCGAGATTATGATTTACGATTTGAATGTTGTTGTTGGGTTCAAGGAGAAGTGGAGGATAATAGCCAATTTTTAAAACATATTTTATTCTCTAATGAAGCAACATTTCACATGAATTTTCTTATATATTTTTTTTGTATTTAGCCTTATTTTTTGATTTTAAATAACTTTTTCTTATAATTTTTTTTTTTTATCTCTTATGGGGGCACTAATTTTGCGAATATTTCAAAAATTCACAAAATCTAGTGTCCTAAGACTTTTTTCGAACTTTTTTTCATTTTAAAATTGGTTTTAGACTATGCACCAACTTTTATCAAGAACAAAATTTTTCGATAAATCAAGAATAACTTTTTTTTCTATTTGTTGCAGACTTCTTGAATTTTAAAATTTCTTAAAAAATAAAAATTGGAATTTGACTGTCAAAATTTGACACTAGCCTTATTTTTGGACTCTTAATAACTTTTTCTTGTATCTCTTAAAATAAGGGCACTTTACTCTTGCGAATATTTCAAAAATCGCTAAAATCTAGTGTCCTATGACTTTATCAATTTTTTTTTCATCTTAAAATTAGTTTTAGACCATGCACCAGCTTTTATCAGGAATAAAATTTTCTGAGAAATCAATAATAAAAAACTTTTCCATTTGTAGCAGACTTTTTGAATGACGCTTTATATTTAAATTAGTTTAAAATTGCAAGAAAACACTTGCTTCGTAGTGAAAGTATTGTTAGTCATGAAATGCATCTTAAACAAAAAAATTATGTCGTTATTTTAATAAATTTAAAAAGCATAACTTAAAATTCAATGTACAGTTAAGTTTTTAAGGCTTTGTACATAAATTTAAGGTGTCAGCACACATGAACATTTTACGAACAAGTTATAGGGACTGCACGAGCATATGCATGAAGAGTGCTGCATATAACAGACAGCATTGACCGAAGCCAACTTACTCTGTGGCCTGAGCAAAAGGCATGCCTATAAACGAAGGACTGAGTGTTTCAGTATACATCTCCATCCCTGTGCCACGTAAATAGTCATTGGTCCACACCTGCATGCCTGGAGACTGCAACCATTCAAAATAACTACAGCACGCATTGTAATAGTTTTTATGCAAACCGTTGAATGTTAATAATTAGAACGCAGCATGGTATTAAACTATACTATTTTGTGAGAGACAATTTAATTCTGGTTTGGGTTAAGTTAAGACAAAAAAGTACACGACTCCAATAATAATAAATGCCCTATCAAAGATATTTATGATTTGACAGACTGTTTAAATTAACTAATAACTTTCAGTTGTTCACATAATGAAGACTTTTATGTAGATGAAGTTGTCATACTTTAATAACCAGAGAATAAAAATCAATAACCGTATAGCAGGTAATAATTTTTAAGATAAATTGGTTACTATAATTTATTTCAAGCAATAACAACGAATATCTTTAATTTACTTTTTTTTTCATTTATCCAAGCTTTTTGTACACTAATATTTTAACACAAATAGGACTTATGCTATCTCTGGGAAAAGACTTACCACATTGTAAAATCTCTATTGGGTATCAATTAAGTTACTATATAATAGGACCAGCACAAAGTTAAAAAACTGCTCATGAATTATCAGAAATACATAAAAATCGTATTATTAAGGATATGGCTATATACAGGGTGTCCCAGATTACATTTCCAGCATGTGGATCTCGCTTATTATAAGAGATACAGGTTTGTTTAAATTAGATGAATTATTCCCAAGTATGAGAGGATCCACAATCAATTTTTAAAAGTACTTCAGATGTTATGGCAAAAAATATGAAAATTTCGATTTTCTTTTTTCTGTCATATCTTTGTTATTTTTTTTATTCATTAGATCAATTTTATTAGTACTTCCTAAAGGTGCTTTTTAATGGAGAATGTAAATGTTATTTAAGTTTTTTTTTTATTACTTACTATTATTGAGATATTACCCATAATTTCGTTTTTTTCTCATAGGCCGTGAAGTTGGCTATGGAATAGTTAAATGTCTTTTTTTCGCTCTTTTATATGAGATATTACTTGCTATATCTATTTTTATAAACAAGTCACAAAATAAAGAAAAACCGTATTTTACCCATCACTTATCAAGCTATCTATAATAATAAAAATAAAAAACAAATAGTGACATATGACTTATTTATAAAAATAGATACAGCAAGTAATATTTCATTTAAAAGAGAAACAAAAAGCACATTTAATTATTCCATTGCCAACTTCGCGTCCCATAAGAAAAAATCAAATTAGTGGTAATATCTCGAAAATGGTAGGTGTTAAAAAAATCTAAAATAATGCTTACATTCTACTTAAAAAGTACTATTAGAAGGTACAAAAAAATTGTTCTAATGATTAAAACAAAAAAGTTATGAGAGAAAAAAGAAATTCGACATTTTCATATTTTCATATGTTCTGCTAAAACATCTGAAGCACGAGGAATTTTGTACTTTTAAAAATTGATTGTGGCTCCTCTCATACAAAGGAATAATTCATCTAATTTAAACAAACCTGTATCTCTTTTAATAAGCGAGATACCCATGCTGGAAATGTAATCTGGGACACCCTGTATACATAAATTAGGCATAAAATAAATTTATTATTTGATTTAAAAAATTTAACAGTAATATTCAACATGAAATAAGATAAACTTTTATCAAATGTTGGGAATTATAGAAAATTGAAAAAAATAAACAAAAGCAGAATAATAAATGATTTAAATTTTTTCTGAAGTTTTTTTAAATGTTCTGCAAAATGCTAATTAAAATAATTTTTTTATTTTATTTCCAAATGATTATGGTGTTTTATTTGAACCACGGGAAATAAAATTGCATACATTAGTAATCAAACTGTTGAAGTATAGGCAATTATTTATATGTAAGGTATGTATAAATTGCCACTTGAAATTGCATACAAAAAATCGAAACAAGTGGTAAAAATCAAATTAACTTTACTTCATGTGTGCATTATTTTAATTTTTTTTGTGAAGTTGTTGCCTTACACAGTTACCATAATAAAACATTATTTTGGCCAATAAAGTCTTACTTAAAATATATAAAACAGAAGAAAATTGACAAAACTTACCGTTTTAAAGGATCTCATTGCAAATAGATTAGCCATCATAGTGGAAAATCCTGGTGCCAGACAAGATTGGGCTATAAAACCCAATTTCAGTTCAGCTAAACAGATAACATCATCTCCTTGTTTCCAATCCCAGGATGGAATGTTTAATAGATATGCCTAAAAACAATAATAATCATTTAATTCTGACAATAATTATAATTTGGTTAACACATTGAAGATAGCTAACAAATAAAGCTCTTTGATAGAAATATGTAGAGTGTTTACCTTGTTATGATACTGCATAAGTTGAATGATAACTCTGATATCATCACTATAATTTTTAATGGAAATAACTCTCATTATGTTGGCTGCATCTTCTGCGTCCGGATCTTGACAATATTTATTGGCTAGGACTAGACAGGCATCGGCTTCGTGAACCTGCCAAATACACAGCTTTAATTTATATTTGTGGGACTAAAACCTGTTACAAATGAATAGTTGTACCATTCGAAAATAAATTGCGATCAGCTATATATGTGTAAGTTCTTTTAAAGATCATGTTTCTCTAAGAGTAAGTTTTACTTATTGAAATAATAAAATATGAAGTGGTCTTTGTAGTTGTGTAATGAAAACATCCAAGCATTCAGAGGAGAAAAATAACTAAATAAGGATTACGGTAACTATCATAAACAATTTTCTCAGTTAATACATTCTATATATTTGTATTTTTCAAACCTGTCTATCTAATAGGCTATATACATGTGACTAGTGAATAAATATGTTTTATTTCACAATATTAAGTTTAGATAAATTAAAAAATTAATTAGTAAAAATGAGATGAACGTTCTGAAAGCTGAAAGAAAAAAAATTGAAATATATTGCCAAACATGAAAATTGGTAGTGTAAAGAATTTCTATCGAAATAGCTAATTTTATTACTACTTTGTAATGGACGGTTATAAAATTAAGATTATAAATCAAGAAAGCTTTTTAGTTTTATCGTTAAGCGTTTATTTAAAATTATTTACAAAAGAAATTATACCTCACTTAATATTTTAATAAGCAACTGTTTTGATAAACACAATCATGATTTTTACAACATTTAAGTAATAAATTTATTATACTAGTAAGTATATAGCCCATAAATATAACAATTATGCAAACTTTCCTGTTAATACAGAATACAAAAACACTCCTTGATTTCCCTAAATTAAATGAAATCCACATTTAATGCACAATTTTTGACTTTATTGTATGTAACCCATGTACATAAATAAAAAAATAAGTGATTTGAAATAAAACTGTTCATAATTATAACAATACTGGAGCGTTGAATCCTCTATGCTCGTCAACAGGGCTGGTTATCTATACATATATCGGGGCCCGGGTGCAATTTTTTTTTGGAGCACCCTCCAAAAAATTTTACATTGGACTAATAAAATTTGAATTATCATATATATACGTTCCTATATCCAATATTTTGGGTTAGTATTTACTGCAGTACATAATCAGTTTATAAACGAAAATAAGTTTTTATTTCAACACAACAAAACCACAATAATTTAAATATTTTTTTAATTCTATGAGACTTATCAGTTTTAGATTGGGCATTGAATTATATCTTCAAAATTTGTCATTGTAATTCATTCTGAATTTTCAATGAATAATATTGCTAAAGAATTACCTTTTTCTTGAGGTCTGAGGTATGTTTTAAATAATTTTAATTTACTAGACGAGCGTTCTGCACTGACCACAGTGACCAGAAGTGTTAAATACATTCTAAGTGTAATGTAAATCTTGGGGGAAACTTTATAATAAAAATGTTTATGCTGTTCAAAATACATTTTTGTTTGTTTCAGCCACATGTTGAATATTGTGACATATAAGTTTTATATCAGTAAAACATTAGTCAAAAAGTGACTTTTTTAAAATTCATGAGCGTGATTTAAAATGAACAATTACTGTTGCTAAAGTTTAGATTATCGAGCTAAGTAAACTTCACTAGAATTTTTGTAAAATATTAAATCTTACTTCAAAAATTGTTCCAAAGATTTCATTAACTGCTTACTCATGAACGAAGCTAATTTCATTTATTTTTTGAAAAATAAACTCTAAAATAAGAAACTTATCTTTAAGGAAACTTTTCAGAAAGTGCTTTGACTAAAAATCGGCCTACAAATCTACTATTGTCTATGCAGCCACTGGAACATCAATGTGGATTTCAGTTCATTTTACAAACAATTTACAGGACTTTCAGGAGACAAATACCTAAACAAGACATTGCAAATTGGCACATGACCAGTTTGCTGATAATAAAACATTGTATAAAAGTACTATTGAATGGAATGTGTATCTAAAATCTGTATGTAAAACTACTATTAATAGTTTATTGCAGACACATGCATTTATCTAATTCATTACAGTAAGCAGCAAAACTTTTAGTTTTTAAAAACGTTAAATTTGCATTAAAAAATGTGGTGTTATTTAGTTAAAATAATTGCAAAGATTCTATTCACTACATCATGCACAACCATTTTTACAGTATTAATAATAAGTTAAAAAATTACAAACAGGGAACTATAAGTGATGAGCCAAACCACGCACGCAAGTAGAAGAGCCAACTTACCGCCATTTGGCCTAGGATAATTGAATACGAGTAAACGTATTTCAATTTTGCTAAACGGATATCAGAGGGGACAATTCCAGGACTGTCTTTTACCTGGTATAATTATCAATAAAACTTTATCCAATTTTATTTAGTCATGAGTCCTTCTACTGTTAAGTGTAGTAAAAAGTAAAAAAGTTTATCATAGACATATTTTATAATTATAATGTAACATAGAAATCAACGGAATAAAGTTTTATCAACAAGTAATATACAATAAACTTAATACAGGTTAAAATTTTCTAAATCGCTGTACCATTTCGTTCTTCCAATCACCACACTTAACATATATACGGCCAATGTCAACATTAGGTAGTATAAAATCATACAACAACTTTAAATCTTGCAAGTATGTATAATATATGTTATAAGTGTTGATATGATGAGTGCAAGTGTTTTTTCTTTACCTTATTGGGACAGCTGTTGTTTAGTAAGCAGTAATTGTATTTTTGTTGTTTTAAAGCTACAAGAGCAATCCTCCACCAAGATGTAAAATCTATTTTTTAAACTACAAACTTAAAATTTATGATTGATGTGAACACTTCGAAATTACCATAGTAGATACCGCGTTAAGCTGAGTAAATTTAAAATAAGAAGTGCCCATTCTCTTGGTTATTTTATTACAATAGGTGTGTCAGTAAAAAAACTATTGTGTATTACACATTAAACAAAACAGAAATTTTTATTAGTTAACAATGAAGTTACTTCAAGTAGTTTTAACTTATAGTGAGGTATTTGAAACAAAAAAAATATCACTTGAGGTGTAAAAGAGTTTTTTTTTTTTTAAATACGTGACAAAGTATTAGGCAATAAAAAATCAATGCATATTTAAGGTATCGAATTATTAATTTAAATATGTGCTTTGCCAACACAAAGGAGACATGTAAATGAATGTATCTCTTTATCTGATATATAAGTAGCATAAAACAGTAACAGCAGTTACTTAATGTTATATTACTTCGTTTAATCTCATATTTGAAGTAAAAAAATTTATTCACTTAATTAATTAAATAAACAAAATGTAAATATTATACAGGGTGTCCCAGATTACATTTCCAGCATGGGTATCTCGCTTATTATAAGAGATACAGGTTTGTTTAAATTAGATGAATTATTCCTAGGTATGAGAGGAGCCACAATCAATTTTTAAAAGTATAAAGTTCCTCGTGCTTCAGATGTTTTAGAAAAAAATATAAAAATGTTGAATTTCTTTTTTCTCTCATAACTTTTTTATCTTAATCATTAGAACAATTTTATTTGTACCTTCTCAAGGTACTTTTTAAGTAGAATGTAACTATTATTTTAGATTTCTTTTAACACCTCATTTTCGATATATTACTCCTAATTTCTCTTAAAGGTCGTGAAGTTGGCTATGGAATAGTTAAATTTGCTTTTTTTTTCTTCTCTTTGAATGAGATATTACTTGCTATGTCTATTTCTATAAATAAGTCACAAAATGAAGATAAATTGTATTTTACCCATCACTTATCAAGCTATCTATGCCAATAAAAACAAAAAACAACTAATTAAATGTCAAATGACCGTTACCATTTGTCTACGGTATCATTTATTAGAATTTTATATTATTGTTGTGCAATTCGATAGTATTTGTAGTCATTGTTATAATGATGGCTACATTTAAAAATAGCGAATCGAATTACACAACAATACTATAAAATTCAAATAATTGATACCGCACAAATAGTAACTGTTATTTGACATTTAATTAGATGTTTTTTGTTTTTATTTTCATAGATAGCTTGATAAGTGATGGGTAAAATATGATTTTTCTTTACTTTGTGACTTATAAAAATAGACATAGCAAAAAGCACATTTAACTATTTCATAGCCAACTTCACGGCCAATAAGAAAAAATGAAATTAGGAGTAACATCTCAAAAATAGTAAGTGATAAAAAAATCTAAAATAACAGTTACATTCTCCATTAAAAAGTACCTTCAGAAAGTACTACTAAAATTCATCTAATATATAAAATAAAAAAGTTATGGGAGAAAAAAGAAATACAACATTTTCATATTTTTTGCTAAAACATCTGAAGTACGAGACATTTTGTACTTTTAAAAAGTAATTGTCGCTTCTCTCACACTTGGGAATAATTTATCTAATTTAAACAAACCTGTATCTCTTATAATAAGCGAGATCCCCATGCTGGAAATGTAATCTGGGACACCCTGTATATAGCCTTTACACTTTTCCCATTTACCCTGTATATCAAAAAATTCATTTAGTTTTTTCTTTGTGTTTGTGAATTTACTGAATACAAAAAACAGCTTTGGGTTGTATAAATTGACCAATATGGAAATAAATCAAGTAGGGTAGTTAAATTATTAGTAGCTTTTTAAAGTTAAATGTCTAACTAGCAGGTAAACTACTCAGAAATCGTAAGAAAACTCTATGTTCAAAACCCTATCTAGTATTTGTTGTATAAATGTGTTATGCTAATGTTGTTTTACTACTGTGTATTTGTAAATTAAAAACAAAACACAAAAAACTACAAAAATTAAATTAATACTGGTTCAAGACAACATAAATGATCAAAAACACATTCTTTGGCCATTTAAGCAGTTTTTATTCACTTAAGTACTTACCTTAACCCTTTGTAGATCGATAGGGTTCATGATGGTACCTTGGAAGAACTCAACGGTAGTGAAATGTCTCTTGAAGAGACCTTCCAGTTCAAGATCGGGTGGTTTCCTGCACATCCGAACAGTTACCAAAAAATATCGATACATTGAGATCCTGCCCACTAATTTAAAGGTAGGATTTACTATTAAAATTGACTCCAAATTAGCATTCCAGATCAGCAATACCATGCAGCAGAAAGGCGCTTGTGGCTATTCCACTACTCTGCAATTACTTCACAAGCTTTCAATACAAATGTAAACTAAGCATTGTCACTATGAAATACTTAAAAAAAAATCACACTTTAAGTTTCCCATCTAGTATTGAAGACTTGTAAAGTATTAAATAAATATGTTGCCAGATAAAAAGCAAAATATAACACACGATCCAAGTTGAATATTAATGGTATGACTGCCAATGGTACCTTGACTCTTTCAAGGTCAACTGCGTTCATCATTGTCCCCTGAAAAAACTCCACAGTTGTGTAGTGACGTTTAAGGAGTCCTTCCAGTTCCAAGTCAGGTTCTTTTCTAAAAATTGGTATCTTTGAAATACATGAATGAGCATACCAATTAAAACTATAAATGTGTAAATTATTAAGATTGTAATAATCATTAGAGCTATTTTGAAATAGGTCTAAAAAAATGTAAATAAAATACTTTAATATGTTATGATTAGTACAAATTTAACCAGAATATTTTTAGAATGTTCGTCCTCTTTGCTCCAACACATTATATATGACTCATCTAAAAATAAGACATAAAATACCATTATTATTTGCTGATAAAAATTAAAATATTGTCCCAACTTCGTTTATGACTTATTAATATTTTATTTCTTTCCACGCGAACAAGATATGTCCTCATAAAGTATGAAATAGCTTTTGTTTACCTAACCGACAGTCTCGAATAAATTTTACATATACTTTACAACTATTTTTAAAAAACATTAGTTAATTAAAACAAAAATTTTATCTTTCACACCAAAAATTTTGATTATTTATTTGCCAAACAAAGGAATATTTAATAATAATCAAAGCGTAAGCCAAGAAGATGAAAGTTGCTGGACAAATAGAATAAAAAGATTATTAATCATGAGATTGTTGAGTTTACATGTTCCATGGAAGTTTTAAAAGTACACTGTAAATTAAAATAAATCTACAAATCAGCTTCCCTGAAAGTACCACACACGTTATTATTTTAAATTAAAACAACTGCAGGACTGCCTAAGTGTATGCATGGCCAGAAGCTTTGGAATAAATAAATTGTTATATTTCCACTAAATTACCACTTTAGCATCTAGCTCATTATTTTAAAGTTATATTCACTCTTATTAATTCAACTGCAATAAAACAAGTTGACTGGTTTGTTAATAAGCTCTAAAAAGCCACTAGAAATCTCCCAGGATCCATATGACCTATTCCACGACTGATAGTACGCATGACTTTGCAACATATTTAAATGTAGATGAATATTTCTTTATAAATATACACTGTGTCCAGGATAAAAAGGCACAGCATGGGGATCTTGCTTATTATAAGAGATACAGGTTTGTTTAACTTAGATGAATTATTCCCAAGTGTGAGAGGAGCTACAATCAATTTTTAAAAGTACAAAATTTCTCGTACTATAGAAGTTATAGCAAAAAATATGAAAATTTCAATTTTGTTTTCTCTCATAAATTTTTAATTTTATTCATTAGATCAATTTTATTAGTACTTTCTACAGGCATTTTTAATGGAGAATGTAACTCTTATTTTAGATTTTTTTTTATAACTTTGCGGTTTGAGATATTAAGCCTAATTTCGTTTTTTCTTATAGGCCGCGAAGTTGGCTATGGAAGAGTTAAATGTGCCTTTTTTTCCCCTTTAAATGAGATATTACTTGCTATATCTATTTTTATAAAATAAGTCACAAAATCAAGATAAATCGTATTTTACCCACCACTTATCAAGCTATCTATGAAAATAAAAACAAAAAACAACTAATTAAATTTCAAATGATAGTTACTATTTGTGCGGTATCATTTATTGGAATTTTATAGTATTGTTGTGTAATTCGATAGCCTTTGTAGCAAATTTGTTATATAATTGTGGGCACATTTACAACTAATTAAAAATTTTATATGTTGAAATGCTACAATTTTTGCCATAGAAACTGTGTAAAAACAGATGATTCTAATTCTTTATTGATTTGTTTTGGATATTTGGTTGGTTTATCAAAAAAACCATATTCTTTAAAATTTAATTCCAAATTTTTTTGTACCTTTCGTTACCTTCTCTAGGGATATATCTCTAAGTATATTCGCTCAGCTTCTACACAGTTTTTATGGTAGAGAATATAGCATCTTAACAAGTCAAATTTTTACTATATTTAAATGTAGCCATCATTATAATAATTACTACAAAAACTATCGAATTACACAACAATAATATAAAATTCTAATAAATGATACCGCAGACAAATAGTAACTATCATTTGACATTTAATTAGTTGTTTTTTGTTTTTATTTTTATAGATAGCTTGATAAGTGATGGGTAAAATACGATTTTTCTTTATTTTGTGACTTATTTATAAAAATAGATAAAGCAAGTAATATCTCATTTAAAAGAGGATAAAAAAGCATATTACTATTTCACAGCCAACTTCACGGCCTATAAGAAAAAATGAAATTAGGGGTAACATCTCGAAAATCTAAAATAATGGTTACATTGTACATAAAAAAGTACCATAAGAAGGTACAAGTAAATTTTTTCTAATGATTAAGAGAAAAAAGTTATGAGAGAAAAAAGAAATTTATATTTTTTGATAAAATTTGGACTTTTAAAAATTGATTGTGGCTTCTCTCACATAATTCATATAATTTAAACAAACCTGTATCTCTTATAATAAGCGAGATTCTCATACTGGGCATTCTTATCTTGGACACAGCGTATACTGTACTATAGGTTTTAGAGAAAGTTCTAATAAAAAATTTATTAATATGAAAGAGATCACATTATCTGTACGCTATAAAGCAATAAAAAAACTTACCTGTGTAAGAATACTACTTCAACATCTACATCTTCACGATCTTCATGTAAAAAATCTTTGAGAAAATGGGAAACCGATTCGTAGGTTATATGTCCACAAACCACAATGTGCCTATTACATAGAATTGCATTAGAACGTTTACATTTGCAAACACTTGTAAAACGAAAAAAAAATAAAGCCGATTTCAAGGTATTGTTCTTTAAAAACACGTTTATTACAATAGTTTATAACAAAATTAATTGTACACTAATGAATTTCACTTGCTAAGCCAAATCAGCAGTTACACTACAGTTCTAAAGTAGTTATTAATCGCATTATGAAGTAACTATAATAAATTTTTCTACAGTTTTAATATGCAAAGGTATTTGGATGCACCGAAAATTAACTAGTTAGAGTATCTGTGGTTAGTTCAATTTTAGCAGTGCGAAAATTAACACATGCACATTTGATTTAGTCAATAAATTATAAAAAAAAATTGAATTTAGTTTTATTGCCAACATCCTTGACGGTGTAACTATGCGTTTTAGCGTTGAGTTTTAAAAATCCATTCTAAATATAATAACAAGTTGTGAAAGTCAAGGCTGTTAGAAATCATACTATTTTTTAATAAAATTGAGATCTACTCTAAGATCTATTGTACAGGGTGAAGGCCTGTGCACACAGCCTGGCCACGCACATGACTCAAAGTCATCAGAACACACATGCAATAAATAGAGCATCAATATTCATAAAATAAACGAGAGTAGTAGAACATATAAAACCAAGTAAGTGTCTTGGCTATAAAACTCTAAATCAAACAAATCCAACATTATTTTTAATAATTTAATGTTTACAGACACCTAGATCTCATAGCAATGTTGAAATTTAAGGGAAGGAAGTACACATCAAGATATTAAATGGCGATGGATTTCGTAAGGACAGATATTGCGTGCAGGGTTCATTATACAGAAACATGTGTAGAGCTGACGTCAAAAATCCTTAATAATTAACGCATTCTCCAAAAGTACAGCTTAATTTGTCACAAATTGAACTACACTTATGCTAAGTGGTGTTAAGAAGACAGAATACCGGGTGTTGGTTCTCACCTTCTGCCCCTTTCGTTCTTCAAGGTGCCACCATACTTCGGCCTAGTTCCAATCAAGTCTATAATCTCAGGGATACAACTGGCAAATATCGCCTATAGACCCCAGCAGCACAAACAAGACAACATTCGCATCATTGACAGCACAACAGAGGCTAAGAGAAGATTGTCCCTCGCTTTTTTCATCATATATTTTTTTAATCAAGCGAGGTACAATCGACATTTTAAAACAACACAATTATCAGTGTGATTGGCTGTAAGCGTAAGGATTAGGTAAAGAATAAGGAAGAAGGCCAAAGGAAGTATATAATGGGAAATTTGTCTATTAATCTAAAAATTACATAAATAAGTCCCATTAGAGGAGCCCCGAAAATTTTCACTGATTATTAAACACGTTAATTTAATTCTTTTATTTATAAATATAATTCGTTATGAAACTGTTTAACACTTGTTTTAAAAAATTGTATATTAAA
Organism: Elmis aenea; assembly: GCA_947652605.1. Taxonomy (NCBI): domain Eukaryota; kingdom Metazoa; phylum Arthropoda; class Insecta; order Coleoptera; family Elmidae; genus Elmis; species Elmis aenea. The sequence goes on along the minus strand of OX393576.1, from coordinate 67,806,440 downwards.
ATGGTATCATCTCAATAGAGCGCTATATGATTATTATTATGAATTGAAATTAAATTCCTGAATAACCGTTGCTTCAGTCATCTTCACACATCCTGCACATTCTTATTAATTGGGCGTGGCCGTGCGTGTCGCTAGCAGGCTGTGCAGGCTTATGTTAAGTGCAGCTATGGACTAAGGGGCAACTAGTCTAACCAGGCTTAAAACATTCTGTATGCCTTAAATATTTAAATAAAATCTTCTAGCGATTCTAAGAACACATGTTGATGTTAAATATTGCAAAAGCATCATATTATCTTTAGATTGTATTTTTTTTTAAATTTTAAATATAATAATACATATAATATAAATTATATATATTAAAATGTTGCTATACAGTAATTTGCAATATAATGTAAATTAAATATTAACAGTTTGTTAAATTTTTTATAAATAAGAAGGCAGTTTCCAAATTGATCAAGTATTTTTCATTGTTTTTACCTCATTGAATGTATATACAGGTATTGTCAGTGGTGAGCTATGAAATTTTTAACAAAGGGCTCGCTCATAGTTAAATAAAAACAAAAAAATAATGTTAATTATATGGCATTTAAAATTCAAACGTGAATAATCGAGTGATTGTACATAATTCAAAAAATTCTATTGTGCGACGGGTTATTCTAAATTTAATCGTCATTGCTTGATAGGCATGACTTCGTCGCTTTACAAATGTATGTAATGACAATGATTTTAACATATTTTTTCTTGAGAAAATAGTTAACAAGAAGAACAAGGGGCTCGCAAATTAAGGAATAATTTAACAAAGGGCTCGTGCGAGCCCCCGCGAGCCCCCTACAGCTCACCACTGGGTATTGTATTAAATACTGTATATAGAAATTAAAACTGGTGCAGAAATTTGATTACTTAGGGGTTAAGATACATCTGAAACTGTACATACATACATTATTGCATTTAACAATAAAGTTAGTACTTTTTGTAACTACCAATCATATAATTTAACACTAATAAAAAATTAATTAAATTAAAATTCATGCAGTTTCTAAATAATTTATGAATTTGTTCAATAAGATGACGATTTAAGAGCAACTGATGGAAATAGTTCTTTCCGAATTTAAATAATTTGAAATAAAAAAAGTATGTACTTATTAAAGGACCAAATCTGGACCACAGTATAGAGATCATACAGTAGGGGCAGCTTTTGTCGGCCCTTTTGAAGTTTGTTGAATAGTTTTTCATGCAATATGGCCGGCATTTGGTAATGGATCATATTATAGTTAATAGATGGCGTGAGTTAAAATAGCGCAAATTATAAAAGTATTTTCAATTATTTATATAAAAAAAAACAAAACGTAAGAAGTTAAAACTACATTGGAATCGAAATAGCGATCATATGATTTAAAAGCGTTGCCCCACCCCTCGGCTACTTAAAAAAGTATTACCAATTTTGTGACATGCGCAATGAAAATACGGACACATAAAAAAGACAAGCTGTCCCTACTGTATGATCTCTATACTGTGTCTGGACCACAGGTGAAAAAATAGTTCACATGTTACTAATATCAAAGTCGAGCAATCTAGATTCTTATATACACTACCAGGATACGAGCATACTCATGACTTTTTTGACAATTTAAAATGAACTGTAAACTGCTTTGTGAATTTTTTTTTCTTTTATTTTTTTATATTGGAAGATATTTTTCCATATTGACCTGCCGTGTGCAAAATAGAGATTTATATGACTTCACCTGAAAAAAAAGGCCACCCATGATTTATAAGAAAACATTTTAAAGTACACTGTGAATCAAATTTACATTTAACAATTATTAGCTCTTTGATTTTTAAATTCTTTTAAGTAAGACACTTTCTGAATCTGAATAATTTTTGCCCAAGAACAAGGAAGATAAATTGAATTGTAATAGGTATGAAACATCTTGTAACTATTTCATTAGTAAACTTTGGGATAAGATGTTTTGGAAATTTATTTTTGAGTTTTTACTTCATAGTATAATTATACGAAGAAATTGAAAACTGAATGCGTATTTTGTTCATAAACGAGTTTTGAGCAATTTTTTCTCTCAGTTTCGTGTGTGTGCACACAAAGATCTCAAACACCAGGCAGATGGCAAAAGTAGGTGCACACAAAAAAAATTATTTGATATTTTGCAAAAGTTGTACGAGTCCATTTTTTGTGCACACATGTACTGATTAGTTAGAGATAACATTGGATAAGACTATTTTCATAATTTTATGTTTCCACTAAAAACTGTAGTTACATATTATCAGGCCTTATCAGAGGGAGTCTCGCAGTTTTAGGGGACTCAATGATAAAACTTGATCTGTTAGAAAAAAATACATAATATTTATGTAGTTGAAATAACAGTTTGATAACATATATCATTGAACGACCATTAACATATTTTTCCCTTATAGTTTTTAATTTTGAAGGGCTTCAAAAATATTGTTTAATCCGGGCCTCGCATTTACTTTAAAAGGCCCTGCATATATATTATCAAAATTTCAAGATAATAAATTGGAATTTATCAGGGTGCTCAAAAATGAACAGACAAACAATATGATGTAATAAGTACTACTTACTATAGTCAAAAATCCAAGGCAATAGATTATTTCACTAAAGTATAATTCAAATCCACCTTTAAAAAAAAATAACTAAGCATACAGAATGTTTTTTATCAGTTGGTTAAGCTAGGTTAGCATGCCAAGTAAATTAACTATAAATACTTCTTTTTTCTAGTAAATATTTCACCAAAAATATTACCCTTGTTAGTAAAAATGCAACAACCAATGCAGGTGAATTCAATGAAATATAGCCCCAAGGGAAGTCTCATATTAATACACCAGCTATAAGAATTTTAGTAAACAAATACGGGTAACATTTTTGCAATACTAAAGTACCGGCTAGCGCATAGCATAATTCAAGTGCTACAAACTTATAGAAAACAATATAGCGCCATTCCGAGTGTTAGAAAATGTAGCAGTCTTGAATGAATATACCTGCGTCGTATGTCTTTGCTGTATGATCCACCATACTTGGACCGATTGGCAGCAAGCTCCGTGATCTCGGGAATCCAGCTGGCAAACACGGCCTAGCAACCCACACACCCCATCAGGCTCCTCCTCGGATCTCATTTATATTCTACTCTACTTTTAATGTTGACAACATATATGCTTTCAACAATAACTACTAATACTACAATCTTAGTTATAGTGATGCTAGGAGAACAGTGACAATTTTGGGTATTTATATTATTTTGGTGGTGTAAAACAAACAGATACTATTACTGATTGACAATTAACTCAATAGCTTGAAATGAAATTTTAATAATGCATATTTAAGAATAAAGTTGAAAGCCAAAAAAGTTTGTATTTTTCAAGTTTACATTAATTTTAAACTTGTAAAAAAAGGTAGAGAGTTATTTATTGCTTTCACATTTTTTTTACTACTTATTGATTTTACATTATTTAAATTAATGTAAATATAATATTTTGCTATTTATAATATCAAGTTCCATAATAAAAGCAATAAGATTAGTTATTTGTTTTTAAAATCAATTCATGTTTAATTTTGTACACAAAAAATTATTTTGCAATTATTTAAATCTGATCCTAATTTTTTAGAAACTGCAGACAACTGTCAATGTCAAAAATCAAATATATGAATTTTCCACTTGGTTACTTTATGCACAGTATAGAGATTATACAGTAGGACAGCTTCTGTCGGCACCTTTGAAGTTTGTTGAGTAATTTTTCATCCAATATGGCCGTCTATTGGTAATGGATCATATTATAGTTAATAGATGGCGTTAGTTAACAGCATAAAAATTCAAATAGATGTAAAAAGCAAGTATTTTAAATTGTTTATATAAAAAAAAACAGAACATAAGAAGTTAAAACTACGTTGGAATTTAAATAGCGATCATATGATTTAAAATCATCGTGCCACCCCTCGGCTATTAAAAAAAGTATTACCAATTTTGTGACATGTGCAATGAAAATACTGACACAAAAAAAAGGCAAGCTGTCCCTACTGTATGATCTCTATACTGTGCTTTATGTTAGAAAATGGTTTATGTCTCCTGTATTTATTATTTTTAAAAAGTATTTTAGAGTTACTAAGTAATATATTTTCATTAAATTACTGTTTTCAAACTTCTAAGGTACATATAAAAAAAATTGTGTCATAGATCAAAAAGTTTTAAATTCACATTAAATATACTTTAAAAAAATTAAATGTAGGAAAACAAAGGAAAAGGTATTCATCACAAACATTCAAGGAAATCAATAATAAATGCAGAATAAATAAGGTTATTCAATAATTTTCTATATCCCCATAATTGAAATGTTGTGCACGCTAAAAATTGTATCCACCTACATTTTTCTAAGGTTCTTCTACTTTCTACATTAAGTGCTATTGCAGGATGCAGCTGTGTTATTTTGCTTAATTATTAGATATGCTTTTGGTTGTGCGGGGCTGGCTGTGTTCAACACATCATTGTCTTTAAAAACTAGAGAGCGTTCACTGTCATGCAATTTTTTTTTAAATGAGTTACCTAAGTTGTTCACGTACATAAAGTGTACTTAAATACATCTTTGATACAGATGAAAGGACACAGTACGATTTGAAAAAGTGTGGCTAACAATTTTTATAACACATGAGAACCAATTATTTGCATTTTACAAATTAACTAAAATACTTAATAAATACGTTAACCATACTTCTTCAAATTAAAAAACATTGTAGGTACCTCTTTCCATGCTCTCTCTTGTATTCGCCACAATACTTGGATCTAGTGCCTACGAGATCTATAATCTCTGGAATGCTACTAGCAAATATAGCCTGCAAACAAACATTCCCACTAACAGTGTATTCTGTACGTAGTAAATTTGACAATATTGAAATGTACACGTACTGCAGGGCCTATGTACAGCCATTTATTAAATTGCAAATTTGTGTGTTGCTTTTAAATGATTCTCGAATAATTATTGTGCAATAAATAAAAATTTATACATATCTCAAATATGAAACTTTTGTTTTTTTAAATTGTTATGTATTTTTTTCAATTTAATATAATACATCTTGAAATTTAAAGGCAGTAACAAATGCAACCCTGTTGGATTAGGGATATGAATTTTTATAGTATTAATGAACTTATAGCAACATTGGCGGTGGTTAAGACCTATATCAGTTAGTTCACGTATGGGACAAACTAATATCATAAGAAATAATTTTTTTAGATTATCAACAGTAAGTATTTTTAGACCATACTCTTCTCTGCATCTTACATTTAAAAATTAAGAGAAATGAGATTGGCCGATCGACATGATCAATTGTCTTTGTAATTTTACTGTTGTATAGTTTTAATGAAGAGATAATGATACTTCAGTGATTTGCAGGGCCGGTCACAGAAAATTTGGGCCTTGGGGAAGTAAAAGACAATGGGCCCCATTCCTTCCTCTGAAAAAAGTATAAATCAAGACTCGTATTTTGATTTAGACTATATAATTCTGTATTAAAACAACAACAAAAAGTTTTGGCTTCAATCTGGGGCCCCTTTGCAACACCGGACCCCAGGAATTAGTCACGTCTTTCCCCCCTATGATCGGCCCTGGTGTTGATGAAAACAAATACTAACTTTAAACTGAACTGTTATCAGTATAAAATAGTGGTCAAATTCATAATATTTTTGTATCAGTATATTTTTATCTATAAAAAGTATTTTAGGGCCCCAAAAAGTTTCTTGCACCTGGGCCCCTTTATAAGGAAGGCTGGCCCTGATCAGTAAGTACTATAAATTCATTAACACTACTTTCCCTTACATCAAACACTTTAGGTTCAATGTTTATGAGTCACATATAAAGATTATTTACAACAAAAATAATTTATATTCACAAAAAAAACATTCTTTGGTACATAAACTGTATCAAAATGTATCGTATTTTATAACAAATGACTGTTGTAGCATAAATAAATATAACCCAAAAGCGCCATTACTTTTTTAGCACTATAGGGTAATTTAAATGCATTAAAATTTTTTGGTAGCAGTCAATATGATATTTATAAGGACGAAATTAATGTTTAAAAATTTTAAATATCTACATTTATGATTCCAGACATCATAAAAGCCTGCAACTTTAACAAAATATGAAATAGTTCATTACAGTAAGACGACATTCAGGGTAAAATAGCATTGTTTATCAAATATTGTTATTCAACTTGAAAACTTTAAATTTGTATGGGATGTGTGGTATTTGCAATTATTTCGTTACATTCTGAATCACAGTTGAAATGACGACAAATGAACTGTAATATTGTTTTAGTTTTTTTTTTTGCATCTGTATATTATTAAAAATGCACCAATTATTTCATTATGAATATTGTTAGGGGTATTTTGAGGTTTAGTACTGCAGTATATTTTTGGAACAAACCAAATAAAATAAACTTTATATAATAAAATACTGTTCAATAGAAATGTTATGGAATTTATTTGGTAATTTGTCATTTGCAGGTGTGAATAAATGTTAGTGACAAAATATGCAAAAGTTTCGTTATAGTGAAACCGTAGTTTTACCAATAATTACTTTCCATATAAATCTGCGTGAATCATAAGCATCATGTAAAACAATAAATCTAGTAACCAGTAACAACATTCCAAGCAGGAAGCAGCAAGCCAGCCAGCAGTGCGTAGTGAATATGTTTGAGATATCATGCAGTTGTGTTAAAAGGTGATAATAGTACACATACATTTATACCAGACATTTTTACATTAAACATATATACATTTTTGTAGTTTTAACGTGTAGGTACCTAATTATTCCTTGAGAGGTTTTTGGAAAACAAGGTTGGTGTACCAAAAGGATAATGGTTAAGGAATAATACAGTTTCTGTAAGAAAAATGCTACACATTATTTTAACTTTATAACAAGAAGTTTCAATAATGTCATCTATTTAAGAGTATAATGTGCAAAAGATATTGAAAGTAAGTTTAATATTTACAGCTTCATGTTTGTGCAATAGTTTCATTCTGAGTTTTCAAAAAGAAAGAATTCAGCCGAAAAAGCTGTAAGCATCATGGCAATGTCACGTAGCTGCATAAGTTTTTCGTACAGAGTTAGCACAATTGAATATTTAAATTTATAAAAAAATTACTTACCAATCCAACGAGAAGAAAAAATACAAGAAATGTTCTTCCAAGAACTGTTTTGCAGTACACATCACCATATCCCACAGTGGACATGGTAACAATTAAAAAATATACACAGGTCCAGTATGACAATTTGTTGTCATCATTTTTAAAATCTAGTGGATCTCCAGAATTTTCCAGCTAAAAATATACAATTGACGATCAGAACATAATAATCACAGGAAATTATTTTTCAGTTGCACTAAGCAACAGCAATAATCCAAACATGTTACTGTTACTGAACAAATACCTAATTTTTTGAAACCTATTGTACAGATATTAAATGCTAAAACTTTAACAACAACGTGGATTATGAACAACAGAGTGTATGGCTTTTAAAATTATTAATCTGAACAAAAAATATTTCAAAATAATACATCAGGGAATAGCGTCTACAATAAAAAGTTTTTTTTTTATCAGACATCTACAATTCAGTATACTGTGTGTTCCAGATTAGATTTCCAGCATGAGGATCTCGCTTATTATAAGAGATACAGGTTTGTTTAAATTAGATGAATTATTCGTTAGTATGAAAGCAGCCACAATCAATTTTTAAAAGTACAAAATTCCTTGTGCTTCAGATGTTTTAGCAAAAAATATGACAATGTCCAATTTCTTTTTTCTCTCATAATTTTTTTGTCTTTATCATTAGAACAAATTTATTTGAATCTTCTTAAGGTATTTTTTATGCAGAATGTAACTATTATTTTAGATTTTTTAGCACCTACCATTTTCGAGACATTACCCTAATTTTATTTTTTGTTATGGGCCGCGAAGTTGGCTAAGGAATAGTTAAATGTGCTTTTCTCTCTTTTAAATGAGATATTACTTGCTATATCTATAATTATAAGTAGTCATAAAATGAAGAAAAATGGTATTTTACCCATCCCTTATCAAGCTATCTATGAAAATAAAAACAAAAAACAACTAATTAAATGTCAAATGACAGTTACCATTTGTCTGCGGTATCATTTATTAGAATTTTATATTATTGTTGTGCAATTCGATAGTCTTTGCAGTAATTGTTATAATGATGGCTACATTTAAAAATAGCGAAAAATTTGACATGTTGAGATGCTATATTCTTTACGATAAACTGTGTAGAATCTCCGTGAATATATTTAGAGCTATATCCCGAAAGAAGGCAACGAAGGGAGTGTAATTACAGAAATTTGGAAATAAATTTAAAAGCATATGGTTTTTTCAAGCAACCAACCAAAAATCCAAAACAAATCAATAAAGAATTTGAATTATCTGTTTTTACACAGTTTCTATGGCAAAATATGTAGCATTTCAACATATAAAATTTTTAATTAGTTGTAAATGTGCCCATAATTATATGATAACAAATTTGCTACAAAGACGAATTACACAACAATACTATAAAATTCTAATAAATGATACCGCACAAATAGTAACCATTATTTGACATTTAATTAGTTGTTTTTTGTTTTTATTTTTATAGATAGCTTGATAAGTGATGAGTAAAATACGATTTTTCTTCATTTTGTGAATTATTTACAGAAAAAGATATAGCAAGTAATATCTCATTTAAAAAAAAAGCACATTTAACCATTCTATAGCCAACTTCGAGGCCTATAAGAAAAAACGAAATTAGGGGTAATATCTCAAATCGAAAAGTGATACAATAAATCTAAAATAACAGTTACATTCTCCATTTAAAAGTACCTCAAGAAAGTACAAATAAAATTGTTCTAATGAATAAGACGTAAAAGATATGAGAGAAAAAAGAAATTCAACATTTTCATATTTTTTGCTATAACATCTGAAGTATGAGGATTTTGTACTTTTAAAAAGTGATTGTAGCTCCTCTCACACTTGGGAATAATTCATCTAATTTAAATAAACCTGTATCTTTAATAATAAGCGAGATCCTCATGCTGGAAATGTAATCTGGGACACCCTGTATAGTGTATACAATAATTTGATGGAGACAATTAAAAAAAATAATCGATTAAGATATGTTTTTTACCAATAAACTTTTGCCTTTATTTAAAGGGTTGTCTTTTATGTCTTAATTAGGTTCACTCACCAAGTGAATAATCCCAGCTGCAGTTAACCATACAGAAATGAATATGGAAACTAACTGTGCAAGACGAATAGAACTAGAAGTCTTTAAGACATTAAGATATTGAAGGATGTCTGGTACTGTCATCAATCGAAGAGCACGGAGAAAACGAAGGCCTAGATAAAAAACGTTTTATATGACTTACAAAAAAATTTCACAGAAAATACATTAATTATAATCTATACGACACTAGGTCGATAAGGTTTTATAAGATATATTACCTATCCAAGTGCGATCCAGATAAATTGAGACGAAGGACGGGGGTATTGTGAAGTAATCGACAAACGAGTACATTTCTAGCATAAACCATAACTTATCGCTAGCCGCTATAAGCTGAAAACAAAACACGATTTAAAAAAAATGCATACTTTTCGGAAAACAAATTTCAACAGTTATTAGTAACAAAATAATTTTTAAATATCTAACACTTACTCTTATAAAAAAATACACCATAAAAAATATGTTGAAGGCAAGGTCAATTTGTTGGGTGATGTTGGTACTCCATTCTTGGCAACGCTCCACTCCCTCACTGCAACAATATAATCGCTGCTTTTTGAAAACGAACATGCTTATTACAACACATGTTACAATAGCACTCCATTCATGCCCTTTATAATAACGAATTCACAAAAGCTTTAGACAGAATAATTTTACCTTAACTTTAAGTTTTAATTATTCAGAAATAATTGTCGGTTACTTTTATGTTTCACTGTTTTTCAATTGCAAACTGAATGGTACATGTAGTGCTTCTTTAGAACAAGTAAAAATACATACGAAATATTTTCCTCGTAAACAGGCATAAATTATAGTATTATTCAAATATTACAGTGAAAACAAAAGGTCCATCTATTATTTTAAATGAATATGTTAAATATTTGCAATTTTGTTAATACATACTTATCCTATTATACAATTTTTTATATTGTGACACTAGTAAGACCTATAAATAGGCGAACTTATTTTTCTATATACACATAAATACTACTATACAGTTTGCTACCACAATCTCTAGCATAGGCTAGCATAATTGCTTGGACTGTTTAATTAATTATTTAAATTAATATATTTTAGCTTAAAACTATTGTTTTATACAGGAAATTGAAAAAAAGAGAGTTGAGAATTTTAAGGACATATAGTATTCACCAGTGGTGGCTCGAAAGAATTTTTATTGGAGGGGCTGTAGCGATAAACATGACAAAAATTGTCACTAGGTGGGGTTGAAAATTCACATTGCCAATAAAAATTAAAGCAAAATGATCACTTATTTATAAAACTATTGGTCACATTTTTATTTGATTTGTTTACCTATTTTAAAATTCTATTTTTCGCTCTTTATGGTTTACAAATTTATCGATGACTTAATTTTTCAAAGCCTACCATTTTAATTCTATCAATATTGCATGTTTACCTATAACGTATCTTTAAAACAGCTATAACTCGAGGAATATTACCTTTAAATGGTAAATTCTGTAATATTTTTTAAGAACAATGAACTTATCTACAACAACATGTAAACACATATAAAATTTACTTACCGATTAATGTTCTAATTTATCTAAATGGAAAGAACAAAACAAACACCCTGTGCGCAGCTTGGATTTCTGTTGTGTAAATAAATCGAATATAGTTAATTTTTGTACCTTTGTAAATGCATGATAATTATTAAAAATTTAACATGGCCTTTTTAATACCGAATGTATAAAATACCATTATCACCTCGAATCTCTCGTTTAGTTTGAGAAATATTCCTTGCAAATATTATGTTATTCAGTGGCGAAAAAACTACGTAAAAAGGTCATATTTGACGAAGCAATGATCTGTGCCATGTATAGGTACAATGCGGATGAAATCATTTTCTTCGCATATGTTCAGCTATGTTTTGATTTTTACCAAATTCTTGTGATGTTTTCTTTTAGGATCTTAAAACTTATCTGAAATTTTATAATACAAAAATTATTTTCCATATTTTTTGAATCAAAATATAAAAAAAAAAATGGAAATTGTGTCATAGAACTTTTTTTTTTCTGCGAGGTATCCCTCATATGAAGGGAGGATTTATTGGCTTTTTTTTTGTTTGATTGAAAAGGCTTAATCGATTTGTTCGCTTAAGACAGAAAGAATATTAAGTTTATAATGCAGGACGATTACGAGCGGTTGGCAAGTCGATTAAGCTTGAACGAGGCCCATGATCAAACTCCAGGAATGAAGCCTCCGGTTATTGCACATTAAGGTAAATATTTAGTTTTTTCAAGTGTGGAGGATGCTGTTTTTGAAGAAAAAAGTGTATAGCTATATTGTAGATTACATTCATAACTGTGTGGTTTTGTGTTTAGAAACTACTTTTCGTTTTAGGTAGGTCAGTGTGAGAAATGCATTATTTGTTTATTTTTGGTGAGCCAATTTTTTTACTATTCGGTCGGTTTTCGAGTTAGGCATTTTCAAAACGACGTAAAAACGCGCCCATTTCGTCGATATAATCGAAATTTTCAGTTAGGAGTAATAACACTAATCAAATACCACCCAAGTATTGGTGTAAATTTATAGATTTTACCACATACGTTACTAAAATACATTAATTTTACTATTTTAGTGTAACATCTCTTGAATAATATTGTAGCAATTAACAAAATTGCCTCTCAAAACATGGAAATTGGATGTAAATGATTAATTTTTTTATGTAAATCTACTTTATACATGTTAAGTAATTTTACATAAATAAACATTTCAAATTGGAAATTTACCATGATTTTCAATGGCCTATTAATGCGAATGATTGTCATGGTAAATTTACAGAAATACTTTTTACAGTGTAGTTGGACACTTGCGTTGCAGCCCCAATAGCACGTATATTACACTTTACCCCCACTATGACCGCTAACCGCATCGTATATGTAATGCTAGCGGTTTGGGGACAAATAAAAAATAAACCACTATTTTTAAAAATCTTCATGAAAAGTGTCCATGACATGGGCGTTTGCAGAAAATTTTCCAGGGGGAAGCAAAGCTTGCAAGGGAATGCATTAAAATAATAAGTAACTTTTAACTTGACCCTCTTTCATTTGGTCATTAATGGAGTACTTGATTCCAGGGAGAGGCAAGTGCCCCGTTTGACCTCCCCTGTGGACGCCCATGGTCCATGGATATAGTCACATTTTTAACTTGAATACCCTGTATCTCCAAAGATATTGATTTGTTGATATGTTTTTTTCCCTATATTAGTAAATACTTTATGCCCTTATTATTCTCGATCCCTTTTTTTTTACCATCCTGTATAGTTTATTTTGTACACAATAAACTCTCGATCATATATTTTGCATCTTCGTATTAATTGGCCATTTTTACTTGCGCTGTACAATGTACATAGTACCTATGAAGAAAGTTTTGTGATAGAAAAAAAATTTGAATTCAACATTTTTTAACGGAAGTGTCCTGAACACGTTTTGATTATTTTCGCTATACCATCCGCGTGCATGTGTGTGTGTATGTGTGTGTAATACATTGTTAAAGCTTTTACGTTAATACAAAATTACAGGAAAACAGTTATAGATAAAAATATTTTCTTTAAATAAAACTGTAGTTTATATTAGGTTTTACACTAAATCCTCAAAACATTCGTTTGTAAAATTTCAAATTACTTCGTTTCGGCCATTTATAATTACGAGGTTTTCTGAATTACTAGTGCGACACTTAAAGCTTTTGATACACACCAACACACAAATACACACATGCACACGCACACAAAGTATCATTTTTTTGGCCACGACAGTTTATTTTTTTAATAAATTACGAGATCTTAGATCTTTTATCTCACCGCTCGCCATTAGCTTGACGCTGACTATATCAAACTTATCGTATAAGTGTGTGTCAACCTTCAGGGTTACGTTCGTTTTCGTTTACGGTTTATGAAGTTGTTATTACCAAAAAAATACATATTCTCTCAAAGTGTAGAAAGCATTAATGTGAACAAAACAAATTTAAAGAGACATTTCTTTGATGAACCACAGACGATTCGATAAAATGTAACCAGCCACATAAACATCGTTTTGCCAATTGTGTAAAGCATATCCACACGTGAAGACTTTTTACTAGTAATAAGTTTTTTTTTTACTGTTCTCTGAAGGCAGTAATGTGTTGTGGCGGGAAAGATGTACAATATTTTATTTTTGCTTGAAGGCAAGAAATTTTAAAGGTATACTGTTATAAAATTTGGTCAGTTTACAGAGTGACTGAACGGCTGTAAAAGATAAAAGTTTACGTGGCACTTTTACAGCGTAATTTTTACGAAGCGTAGTTGATCGTACAAGGCAGAAACTGAAAACGGTGCAATAAAGGCATTTTTTTGTACTAACAAAATTTGGCAAGTACTCATTTAAAACCACTCAAATTTTATTTAAATAAAGATATAAAGTACCTACAAGGGCATTAAAAGTTTATAGTAATATTTTGTTTAATTCTGCACTTTAACACAACTAAAAACTGTTTATGTACACTGCCGCCAAAAAGTCTGAGATTACCTCAGTTAATCTAGAAAAGTGAAGTCAAATACAAAAAATATTCTTCTATATAAAAGAAAAGTTTACTGAATAACGTAAAACATAATATGTAGGTAATTGAAATAACAAAAAGTAATTACATTAAAATTGGAACTACATAAAGTAACCAAAAATACTAAAAATAATCGTTATACTGACTTTTCGTCAAGAAACCGTCTTTGCATTTATTGTCATTTTTTACCAATCTCGACATGCATTTAAATAAATTTTGTATTGTTTTTGGTGAAATACTCCTCCATTGATCTAAGAACGTGATCCAGAGCTCTTCTTTTGACGAAGGATACTTTTTTCGAACCTTTCCATCGAGCTCTTCCCGTACAAGCTTTAAAGAATTGAGAACCAATTATTGTGGTGGCCAGATCATGTTATTCAAGAAACCTGCTTGTTTTTTGGTTTTAAATAGCCTCTGCACAATATTAATTTGTGTCATTCTTCTGTTGTATGGCGAACCCATCACCAGTAAAAATTGAAGAAGTACTAAAAAAAGAACAGCATAAAAGAAGTTTGGAAGTTAACGCTATACCATCTGGGCTGCGACCAACTGGTGATGGGTTCACCATACAACAGAAGAATGACCTTAACACAAATTAATATTGTGCAGAGGCTACTTAAAAAAAAAGCACAAGGTTTCTTGAATAACATGATCTGACCACCACAATAATTGTATCTCAATTATATAAAGCTTGTACGGGAAGAACTCGATAGAAAGGTTCGAGAAAAGTATCCTTCGTCAAAAGAAAAGCTCTGGATCACGTTTTTAGATCAATGGAGGAGTTTTTCACCAGAAATAATACAAAAATTTATTTAAATGCATGTCGAGATTGTAAAAAATGACAATAAATGCAGACAACTTTTTTTTGACGAAAAGTCAGTACGATTATTTTTAGCATTTTTGCTTATTTTATGTAGTTCCAATTTTAATGTAATTAATTTTTATTATTTCGGAACAAGTTTACTTTAACGGACTTTGTCAGAAATTGATAAAATTAAGTGGACTAATAAAACTGGACGTCCTGAGCTCAAATCTGTTAAAATTATTTGGCGCTCTCAATTACTTAGCGTAAAAATTCATTATAAAAGTTCCGTTTGACAGTTAGGTTAGGTTTTTTAATTCGAATTTTCTCATGTTAGGATGGCTAAATTGTCTGTGTAAAGTGTACAAATATGATTATAAGGCATACATGAAACTATATTTGTATTGATTTTGTGTTAAAATAAGCTAAAAATAACGTAAATCTTATAACATACCCAAACTCACAACTGTCATTTTTTGCCGTCTTGAACTACTATTTTCACCTTTCTTGACCTTTCTGAGTCGTAAGGTGGACTCATATAGATCTATAAGGATCAGATCAGTTTCAGTTGGAACTAAAATTTTAATTTTAAGCGACCGTAAATTTATTTTTTTAACTTTTAACGTATGATTCGATTATCACTTTCATTAAAGCAACATCTATCACTTCAGTTTTTACCCAATAATCAACTGTGTGTACGCGCGTGTGTGTATGTTCCAGACGTTAAAATTGAAAATTTTTGACATAAGTTGTCGATAGAGAGATTATATTACAAAGTGCGTGCGTTTATTTATTTTTTTAAATATGTATTAACTAATATACAAGGTGTTTAAGCTGTAACGGTAATCCTAAATTACATACAAACCTTAATAGATAAAAATATTTTGTTTATGTAGGATTGTAGTCTATGCTAAGGTCTATAAAAAACCTTTAATAACTTTTCGAAAAAATTTAAAACTACGAAATTATTTAAAAAGTTTTGAAAATTTTTCTCGAAAGCTGCTTTAACTAAAATTTATAAATTTAAGTATGTTTAGAGTATATTTTTTTTAATGAAATGCCGTCTGTTTACGTCATTGTTATGTATCTTACTTTAACAAATAATACATAAACGTGATTTAACATAACTTTATTCTGCTTGTCACATACTCTGTACATTTTACCTAGTGTCTACGACACCTTACACGACCTATAATCGGACCCTCTGATGAAAGAAAACACAATGCCGATGGAATAGTGTTGCGCACAGCGGCACGTCATCTAATTTTAGCGTTCCCCATTAATCAGCTTTAAAAAAAAAAACTCTTACCGACCTCTAACGTGACCCTCTGATGACAGTTAACAGAATGCCGATGGAATGGTGTTGCGCACAGCTGCACGTCATCTTATATTAGCGTTCCCCATTATTCAGCCTTAAAAAAAAACCTTACCGACCTCTAACCTGACCCCCTGATGACAGTAAACAGAATGCCGATGAAATAGTGTTGCGCACAGCTGTACGTCATCTTATTTTAGCGTTCCCCATTATTCAGCTTTAAAAAAAAACTCTTACCGACCTCTAACCTCACCCTCTGATGAAAGTTAACAGAATGCCTATGGAATGGTGTTGCGCACAGCTGCACGTCATCTTATTTTAGCGTTCCCCATTATTTAGCTTTAAAAACAAACTCTTACCGAACTCTAACCTGACCCTCTGATGAAAGTTAACAGAATGCCGATGGAATGGTGTTGCGCACAGCTGCACATCATCTTATTTTAGCGTTCCCCATTATTCAGCTTTAAAAAAAAAACCGTTACCGACCTCTAACCTGACCCTCTGATGAAAGTAAACATAATTCCGATGGAATGGTGTTGCGCACAGCTGCACGTCATCTTATTTTAGCGTTCCCCAATATTCAGCTTTAAAAAAAAACTCTTACCGACCTCTAACCTGACCATCTATCTGATGAAAGTAAACAGAATGTTGATGGAATGGTGTTGCGCACAGATGCACATCTTATTTTAGCGTTCCCCATTATTCAGCTTTAAAAAAAAACTCTTACCGACCTCTAACCTGCCCTTCTGATGAAAGTAAACAGAATGCCGATGGAATGGTGTTGCGCACAGATGCACGTCATCTTATTTTAGCGTTCTCCATTATTCAGCTTTAAAAAAAAACTCTTACTGACCTCTAACCTCACCCTCTGATGAAAGTAAACAGAATGCCGATGGAATGGTGTTGCGCACAGCTGCACGTCATCTTATTTTAGCGTTCCCCATTATTTAGCTTTAAAAAAAAACTCTTACCGACCTCTAACCTCACCCTGATGAAAGTAAACAGAATGCCGATGGAATGGTGTTGCGCACAGATGCACGTCATCTTATTTTAGCGTTCCCCATTATTTAGCTTTAAAAAAAAACTCTTACCGACCTCTAACCTCACCCTGATGAAAGTAAACAGAATGCCGATGGAATGGTGTTGCGCACAGATGCACGTCATCTTATTTTAGCGTTCCCCATTATTTAGCTTTAAAAAAAAACTCTTACCGACCTCTAACCTCACCCTGATGAAAGTAAACAGAATGCCGATGGAATGGTGTTGCGCACAGATGCACGTCATCTTATTTTAGCTTCCCCATTATTTAGCTTTAAAAAAAAACTCTTACCGACCTCTAACCTCACCCTGATGAAAGTAAACAGAATGCCGATGGAATGGTGTTGCGCACAGATGCACGTCATCTTATTTTAGCGTTCCCCATTATTTAGCTTTAAAAAAAAACTCTTACCGACCTCTAACCTCACCCTGATGAAAGTAAACAGAATGCCGATGGAATGGTGTTGCGCACAGCTGCACGTCATCTTATTTTAGCGTTCCCCATTATTTAGCTTTAAAAAAAAACTCTTACCGACCTCTAACCTCACCCTGATGAAAGTAAACAGAATGCCGATGGAATGGTGTTGCGCACAGATGCACGTCATCTTATTTTAGCGTTCCCCATTATTTAGCTTTAAAAAAAAACTCTTACCGACCTCTAACCTCACCCTGATGAAAGTAAACAGAATGCCGATGGAATGGTGTTGCGCACAGATGCACGTCATCTTATTTTAGCGTTCTCCATTATTCAGCTTTAAAAAAAAACTCTTACCGACCTCTAACCTCACCCTGATGAAAGTAAACAGAATGCCGATGGAATGGTGTTGCGCACAGATGCACGTCATCTTATTTTAGCGTTCTCCATTATTCAGCTTTAAAAAAAAACTCTTACCGACCTCTAACCTCACCCTGATGAAAGTAAACAGAATGCCGATGGAATGGTGTTGCGCACAGATGCACGTCATCTTATTTTAGCGTTCCCCATTATTTAGCTTTAAAAAAAAACTCTTACCGACCTCTAACCTGCCTCTGATGAAAGTAAACAGAATGCCGATGGAATGGTGTTGCGCACAGCTGCACATCATCTTATTTTAGCGTTCCTCATCATTCAGCTTTAAAAAAAAACTCTTACCGACCTCTAACCTCACCCTCTGATGAAAGTAAACAGAATGCCGATGGAATGGTGTTGCGCACAGCTGCACGTCATCTTATTTTAGCGTTCCCCATTATTTAGCTTTAAAAAAAAACTCTTACCGACCTCTAACCTGCCCTTCTGATGAAAGTAAACAGAATGCCGATGGAATGGTGTTGCGCACAGATGCACGTCATCTTATTTTAGCGTTCTCCATTATTCAGCTTTAAAAAAAAACTCTTACCGACCTCTAACCTGCCTCTGATGAAAGTAAACAGAATGCCGATGGAATGGTGTTGCGCACAGCTGCACCATCTTATTTTAGCGTTCCCCATTATTTAGCTTTAAAAAAAAACTCTTACCGACCTCTAACCTGCCTCTGATGAAAGTAAACAGAATGCCGATGGAATGGTGTTGCGCACAGCTGCACCATCTTATTTTAGCGTTCCCCATTATTTAGCTTTAAAAAAAAACTCTTACCGACCTCTAACCTCACCCTGATGAAAGTAAACAGAATGCCGATGGAATGGTGTTGCGCACAGCTGCACGTCATCTTAGTTTAGCGTTCCCCATTATTTAGCTTTAAAAAAAAACTCTTACAGACCTCTAACCTGACCCTCTGATGAAATTAAACAGAATGCCGATGGAATGGTGTTGCGCACAGCTGCACATCATCTTATTTTAGCGTTCCCCATTATTTAGCTTTAAAAAAAAACTCTTACCGACCTCTAACCTGACCCTCTGATGAAATTAAACAGAATGCCGATGGAATGGTGTTGCGCACAGCTGCACCATCTTATTTTAGCGTTCCCCATTATTCAGCTTTAAAAAAAAAAACCGTTACCGACCTCTAACCTGACCCTCTGATGAAAGTAAACATAATTCCGATGGAATGGTGTTGCGCACAGCTGCACGTCTCTTTTTTTAGCGCACCCCATTATTCAGCTTAAAAAGAAAAAACTTTTACTGACCTCTAACCTGACCCTCTGACGAAAATAAACAGAATGTCGATTGAATAGTGTTGCGCACGTCATCTTATTCGTAACTTGTTTCGTTTTAGTGTTCCCCTTTATTCAGCTTTTAAATAAAAAAATTTTACCGACCTCTAACCTTATCCTCTGACTAAAATAAACAGAACGTTAATAGAATAGTGTTGCGCATGTCATTTTATTCGTAACTGGTTTTATTTTAGCGTTCTCCATTATTCAGCTTTAAAAAAATCTTTTACCGACCTCTAACCTGAGCCTCTGACGAAAGTAAACACACCGCCTATGAAATTGTGTTGCCCATTACCAAATAACATATTGTAGTTACTGCTTTTCCATTGCCCACATTTTGACTGAAAATTATTTATTGTAACTAAATTTTTTTATTTTATTGCGAAGATATAAGTTCACAGTTGGTTATTGGGCAAAAACTGATGTGTTAGATCTTCCTTTAGTTATCGTGATAATCAAATAATGTTAATCTACCGGCATTATTAACTACCACTACCAAATTAAAAGTAAATGGAAAAAAATTATGGTCGCTTAAAATTGAAATACTGAAACTAATCTAATCCTTATAGATCTTATTATTCCATCGGCATTCTGTTTACTTTCGTCAGAGGTCAGAGGGTGAGCTTAGAGGTTGGTTAGAGTTTGTTTTTAACGCAGATTAATGGGGAATGCTAAAATAAAATAAATTTGGAATAAGATGATGTGCAGCTGTACACTATTTAATTTTTAAACTAATGTGGCCACCAAATTTCGTTCGCCATAAATATATTGTGATTATCTTCGTAATGTTCTAATTAACCTCATTTTATTAAATGACGTCTGTGAAAATGACGTTTCATGAGTGTGGTTTTTCAAAGAAATTCAAGAGAGTCGAATAAGGTTAATCAACCAGCATTGTTAACTACCACTCTCAAATTACAAGTTATTTGTTAAAAAAATATATTTACGGTCGCTTAAAATTAAAATTTTAGTTCCAACTGAAACTGATCTGATCCTTATAGATCTATATGAGTCCACCTTACGACTCAGAAAGGTCAAGAAAGGTGAAAATAGTAGTTCAAGACGGCAAAAAATGACAGTTGTGAGTTTGGGTATGTTATAAGATTTACGTTATTTTTAGCTTATTTTAACACAAAATCAATACAAATATAGTTTCATGTATGCCTTATAATCATATTTGTACACTTTACACAGACAATTTAGCCATCCTAACATGAGAAAATTCGAATTAAAAAACCTAACCTAACTGTCAAACGGAACTTTTATAATGAATTTTTACGCTAAGTAATTGAGAGCGCCAAATAATTTTAACAGATTTGAGCTCAGGACGTCCAGTTTTATTAGTCCACTTAATTTTATCAGTTTCTGACAAAGTCCGTTAAAGTAAACTTAAGCCAACTTCACTTTTCTAAAATAACTGAGTTGATCTTAGGCCTTTTGGCGCCAGTGTATTTTTAATTTTTATATAACTTGTTAAGCTTTCAAGCAATTAAGCATTTATAGGACGATACTCGTAAAGGACATAAAATGGATTAAAATCAAATGAATATTATTCGTTAAGTAAATATGAAGTAAACATAAATATTCCAGAAGTTTGTTTTTTAAGATTTGCCAAAATAAATAACAAATAATATCGGGTTCTCTTTGAATATTTTTTGCGTATGGGCTGTGCAATCGGCGATTTTATTTGGACAAGAGTTTATTGCTTTTGTAGTACATCAACATTCACGCCAATCCACTATAATTGGAATTTCATTAGTCCTAAAGCCTTATTTTCAGTCCAGTTTTGCATATATGCTTTGAGCGATCTCAAAAATATACATATTTAGCATCGAAATTGTAAAACACGTATAACATTAGCTATATTCTGTCTATTTTACGTAAGCATTTTTACGCTGTTTGCATTGTTTGTTTTATACGACTACAGTTTTGCATGCATGCCAATATATAATATATATTGAAAGCTACTATTAACATCGTTACCACAATAAACTTACGAATGTCTTTAGAGATGATGTTAGCAAAAGAAATGAGATTAAAATGTAATATGGGCAAACGGATGAATCGAGTGATATTCTATTAAACACAAATATTTACTTACCTAGAAGCGTCTATGAAGTATATAACTAATGAAGCGATACTTAAAATAAAAACCAACACCACCTGAAAAAAAAAGAAGTTGTATTACTTTGATAATGTGAAAAATAAAAATATTAAATGAACAATGTCTAGAGGAAATCGGGCTTTCCTTTAAGGGAATTTTATTTACAATATTATTAATTAATAAAACAATTATAACATACCGATACTGCGAAGTATAATTAATTGCATTACCGTAGAATCGTAGATGAAAAACTATCTTTAGTCTTTAAAATTTTCCCCAAAGACTAGCCAAAATATTGTAATTTTAAGAAAATTGCATGAAATTCCAAATACACGTTTTATTGAAAGCTCTTTAATCATTATATCAACCAACTGAGGGTAAATAATTGTTGTTTAAAAAATAGTCGAAGGTATGAGTAGTTTTTAATTTTTGAAATTACCGCGTGTTTTGTAATGCTTAACTTTACTAAATTTATGTTTTGAATTTAGCCTTTATTGAAAGATTATGTAAGTTTATGAGGCAAATATTTCTTATTTTACCCTAAATGACGTTATTAAGGCTTAAATTTAACTTTTTAAAATCATTTAAGATCAGCTGTTATAGTTGAATGAATGTAAACATGCTAAAATACGGACATCAAATGAACGCTACATTGTTGATGGGTTGGAAGGAGATAGAATTTTTATCGGACGTTGTATGCTTATATCTAGTCCAGAAATGCAAGGCACTGTTTGTCTCTTTTTAACACGTTGGTTGTAACAGTCGCATATGTCGTAGAGTTCTTGCCACCTCCTTTATGTGCTCCTGGTACAACATTTAAGTAGAAAATGTTACCAACAGAGGTCGCAGCCTACACCATTTTAGAATTTATAATGTATAGCACAGAGCTGTCTAACTGGCGCCTGGCGGGCCGGGCCATATCACGCCCGCGAAATTACTTTTGTGACCCTCGAACACCTTACAGAAATCACTCAACTTAACCCTTCCGACGATAAATACATAACATTTCGTTTTGCCTATTAGAATTATACTCAATAGATGTGCTTTTTGAACTTTGGTTAATTTTAATATTGGTCAATAAATCTGGATAATATTGGTATTAATTAGTTATAATCAATGTACGGTATTTTTAAAATTTTGCTATCATGTTTTCATAATACTACATAAAACTTTTTTTTATAACAAACAATATTGACCATAACTGGACGAAAACAAAAAGTTATATGAATACGTTATGAAATAAAGTTTAAAATGATATATTTTTAAAAAAATCTGAAACTGACGCTGACATTTTTGACACTAAAATTCACCAATAATTATAAATTATAACCTGAACAGGATCGCCCATTCATGAATTCACAATGGGTCATCCTGTTCAGTTTAAACCCTTGGCAGTTCACAGTTTAGTTCGTGTAAATCGCTTAACAACGAAAATATAGTTTTTTTTTTTTTTTTATCACGAAGTGTTATTGCTATTAACGCTTGCAAAATAAACTAAAGTTGAAACGTTTACAGCGCTCGTCCATCATACTTTGACATTAACAAACATACACACATCTCATAGATGTTTTTCAATGATTGATGATTTGTTTTAAGTATCCTTATTTTTACCACGGTGCAGAATTCAGAATCGTAATGTACTTGCTGTTGAAAGAAATACGATGGTAATATTTCTAGTGATGGTCGCTAAAACATATTATATATTTAAATTTTACACATTGACTGCCATGGCTATCAGTCTAATAGCCAGTGATTTTTCCCTGGGAGCTTGGCTATTAAATATGATTGCTATTGAAGGATTTACAACAAATTTGTGGTTTGTCAGAACATTTGTCACAGTGTGTGAGTTAGCTTTGTCCGTTTTTGTTTACTCATTGTAATTAAATTTTACACTTATACCCCGCAACTTAACCAAAACAATTAAAATGAAACAATATGAAACATAAATTAACGTTTTTAGTGATAAATATAAAATTGAACTGGCTATCAAATATTACAGCAATGACCCATAACGAAAAAAGCCCCAAGTATCATATCTAGAAAGGAAGTCGTCCTGGGCTTTCAAAATTTAGTCAATTGAATATGGCTTTTATTTATTTTTTATTTAGTCATGAGTCCTTCTACTGTTAGGTGTAAGACTATTGAGTTGTGTTGTGCTGACTTTTCCCATGTTTTTCTGTCTTTTGCTAGCTTTTTTATTTCTTTCCATTTGATGTTTCTATCCATTGCTGCTTTTTTAACTTCGTTTTGCCAGGTTTTTCTCGGTCTACCTCTTTTGTTTTTTCCCTGCGATGTTGCTTCATAGGCTTTTAACCTTTCTTCTTTCATCGTATAAATGTGAGCTAACTATCCCAGCTGCCTTTCTTGTATTTTTGTTTCAACTGATTTTATCTTCAATTGTTCTCTATATGTTTCGTTTCTGATTCTATTTTTTTTCTTGCAGACTTTTTTTTTGTTTCCGCGGCTAAGACCATGTCGTCTGCGAACATTAGCTCCGTTATAACTTTTATATATAGTTTTAAGTTGAAAAAACACAAATAAAAATTGTGTTGGCCTCCTGGTGAACATTTGTAAAATTGGCTGGGCAGTCAATGAGTTAAATAGCTAACACTTACTCACGGTATATCATCGTATAGTTCTTATTAGTATCATTCAGCTGTTAAGCAGTTCAATAATTTTTTTTTGGAGGTCGAAAGTTAGTTTTCAGGATATTAAAATAGTGTTTTTTAAGTAGTGTATTATTTAACAAGTGCCCTGAAGGTGTGTTTACAACGCCGGCCGATTTTAAATCCGCAACACAGTTGTGTCTTTAAGGATTATAATTTGTATTTATTTCAGTTTTTAACAGCGTTAGCAGTGAATTAAACACTTACGTTAAAATATTAATTTATTTAAATATAGTTTAGTTTAGTAACCTAATAAAACAATTATTTTAAATATGCAGCTCGTGTTATCAATATGTTGGTGACATTTTCTTATAAATAAAGTAATAGGTGCTGCAAATAAAAATGCTACTGTGGGAAATGGTTTGATATATTGATGTAGTCGTGCCAAATCTAAATTCTAGATTTACAAATCGCGGGTCCCTGACTGCTACAATGTAAACAAGCACACCACATAGAACTTTCTAATGAATTACAAAGGACCACAGAAATTTCAAATTCCATTAATATTAAAATTGTTTTGTAAAGTTAAAGGAATGAAACATTACGAATTAACGTCACAGTGGACACCCTGTTCGCATTAAGAACCAAATTGCATTTTTGTTTTGGTGGATACACATATGCATGCAATGCAAGCATAATAAAAAGTTTGCGAACTAACAGGATAACTAAAATAGTCATGTATGTTACCGCAACATCATGATTTAGTCAGACTAGGACAAAATAGTAGTCTGGTCACGCCAACTTGGGAGCGACTATCACCTTATTATGATCACATCAACTAACGCTTCCTCTGAAGTACCTATACACGGTAGAAATTTATCACAAACTAAAAGCATCACTTTACAAACTGACACTTCGTTACCCAATATTTTAAATTGGTTCTAAAATATTGGACTGGATTATTTAAATACATTTGCTTGTAAAAATAATCAACAGTAATGAATTGGAATTCCCTGTTATGAAGATGTACCCACCCTACCAATCTCACAATTTTCGATGGGTTTTTTTGTCCAAAAAATTGGCATATTCACCGACAGTTTGCAAACCCAGCGAGCATTGCGAATTAAATCATGAAAAACGATTGGATCACCCACAATTCAGGCAATATTTATTTAATATACCAAAATTTTGACATTTCGCCTACTTCTGTAGTATTAATTTTAACAGAACACAACGTAAAACAATTATATTTATTATATAATATCAAAATACAACCCTTATACCATAGCGGTGTAGGTTAAGTTTTTCATATTAATCATATAATTCAAGTAATTTATACAGTGTTACTGCAATGGACTATATTTTGCCATACTTTCTTGTTTTGTGCGCTTTTTTTGCGTTTGTATAGTTAGCCCTTTGTTCTCTAGAATGTATAGCTTCTCTCTATTTTGTCTTAGGTCTTTCTCTTCCTCTCTTCGGTATCGTCCTTGCCTCCCAAACCGCCTTTGCCTGTCTATTTTCTGACATCCTAGTTACGTGACCGAACCATTTAAATTGTCTTTGCTCTCTTACTTTTAACACTGGTTCAACTTCTAATTCCTCTCTTATGTCTTGGTTCCTGATTCTATCTCTTCTGGTTACACCCTTAGCTTGCCTTAGTTATTTCATTCCCGTAGCCTGTTTTCTGTTTCTTTGTTAGAACCCATGTTTCGGAACCAAATGTAAGTACAGGCCTGTATACTGCTTTAAAAACTTTGATTTTTGTCCCTTTGGATATTTCTTGTTTCTTAATACAACTATTGTTTAGACTTTCGTATATTTTTGTTTATCCTTTCGTTAATTTCTGTATCCTGCCTCCCAGATACTTAAAATCCTCCACTTGTTTTATCGTTTGGTCGCTTTTTGTTATGTTAACTTTTTTTCTCTTTCTTGATACTTGATACCATTACCTTAGTCTTTTCTTCATTTATTTTCATGTTTTTCTTTTTCAGCCGCGTTCCACCCTTCCAAGTTTCGTTGTAAATTCTGTTCAGATTTTGTGAACATTGCCAGATCATCTGCGTACTCACATTCAGTAATTCCTACTTTCGATCTATTTCTATATCCAAATTCCAACTCTTTATTTGTCTGTCTAGCTTCTTTGATAACGTCGTCCATCATTAGGTTATCAGATTGAATAAAGTAGGACTTAAAATCACCTTAGAATACTGCCTTGCCTGAGCCCTTGTTCTGTTATAAACTCATCAGTTTCTATGGGTTTTGTCCGTACACTGTTTCGGCACTGTCTGTACATGGCTTTATTCAAATGCCTTCCTACTCTTCTTTTAATGTTCTCCACACATCTTCTCGTGGTATTCGGTCAAAAGCCTTCTCTAAATCTATAAATGTTATATAGGCTTCAAGTGTTTCGAGCATCTATTTCTGTAGTACGAGGGTTTACCCATAAGAGTTTCAGGTTACATATTAATCTTTTGATACACACAGTGGGGATGCTATGAAGGTTGTTATAGCTGTGCACATGAACAAACGATATTACGTACTATTGCGCAATTTCAAAACAAATTCGTATACCTTCAGAGTTATTGGTTATGCATTCAAAAAATCTATATTGAAGATGAATTTATTACCAAATACGAGTTGATTGGATGATGTCTAAAGCTCATCACTTATATAATAGTTCTTTAGGCAATCCAGCGATATTCAATATGTCGCTCCTACCTATTGCATGTTCTTTACCGTTTAGGAAAATAAGTCGTCACCGAAAATAGTTCTAATGGAGATAAACATTTAATGCCGTAGTTTTCTATACTCCCTAAGAATTTTACAATTAAAAACGTCCCACGGGATAATTAAGTTTCGGCACTGATGGTAGCGTAAGCTGAAATGCGCTCTGGTTTATAATTTTTAATGATGGTTTTTATGTGACGAATTGGACCCTAGGAAATTCCCGGTAGTCCGGTTAACTTGATGGCGCTAGTGCTGGTGTTATTACCAACGAAAGCCACGAAACGAAAATTTATGGCAATTTCTTGATATTTTTCAATACGCCTCTGCCCAAACCATAATTAAATGTTTACTGTTTAAGACATGATTGCTCATAAACCTATAGACAATTGAAAGTTTGTAAAAGAAATATGATCTTACCACAGTTTGTATGATATTTTAAACTAAAACCATTTTAAAATGTTAAAAATGCTCTTGCAGTTATAATACTTTAGTTTGTAAATTTTAATGTATACAGGGTGTCCCAGATTACATTTCCAGCATGGGGATCTCGCTTATTATAGAAGATACATGTTTGTTAGCATTAGATTCCTTAGTATGAGAGAAGCCATATTCTATATTTAAAAGTAAAAAGTTATAGCAAAAATATGAAAATGTCGAATTTCTTTTTTCTCTCATAACTATTTTGTCTTTATCATTAAATCAATTTTATTTGTACCCTGTACCCTCTGTAGGTACTTTTTTATGTATAATGCAACTATTATCTTAGATTAGTTACATTCTACATAAAAAGGTATCTTCAGAAGGTGCAAATGAAATTGATTTAATGATTAAGACAAAAAAGTTATAAAAGAAAAAAGAATTTCGACATTTTCATAGTTTTTAAGCGAGATCCCCATCCTGGAAATGTAAACTGGGACACCCTGTATATTTATTTAAATAGAATTTGTATATAGAATTGCATATTTATAAATCTTTAAACATGATAATGTTTGTATAAGACGGTTTTTAATTTGTGAACAATATGCAGTGTCCATAAACACTTTTAAAGTAGATAAGTTAAGGTTATATTTTAACACATAACACACTATAAATAATTAATTAAAAAGTAGTCAAGGCAACTTGCTTAATTTTATTATTTAATGGTCGCGAATGTTATCCGCTTATTAATAGTAACGACTTACTGGCACACTTTGCTTTGCTCATTAACAACGTAAATTTTGCTTGCCAGAAAAAGTGTGCTATACTACAGGCCTGTATTGTTAATATGCTACACTAACTCTAGACTAATTTCTTATTAGTAGTACGTAAGAATCTAAAAGCTGACAGCTTGCTGAATAATATTTTTATATAACAAGACCTGAAAGCACACGAGTCCAGTAGAGATACTTTTGGGCATTGTATTTGAAAAAAACGAGTTTTAGTGGTCTGAAGTTGTATTAAAAGAAAATTAAATTTTGGACACCCTGTAAGTCCATCGATTGGAAAAATTCCAGCATGAACTCCAAGGTTTTTTCTATGCATAGTTTAAATTTGAGCGTTTCCTCTTTAAAAATGGCGGCGATAGATAATATTAAGCATCACAATGAAAATCAAAAAAATTTCAAAAAAGTTCAAAAATCTAAAAAACGACTGCACTTAGGTATAGGAAATGCTATCAAAAGTCCCTCTAAAATAACGTGTTAAATCCAAAAAATCCAATAAAAAATAGACCATTGTATTTGGAATAAGAAAGTAGAAGTCAACTTCCGGTGTTTTCGGAAGTGTCGTCATGTTGAAAATATTTTCATTAAACAGATCAGATGCCATTATGGTTCTAATTAAAATTTCACAAATATACCCTTTTTCATTCATATATTTTTAAGTCACCCTGTAGAGTATTAACATTAAAGTCGCCATAGTATTGAGATAAAGGTGAAGTTAGACGTATGATGAATAAATTTTCAATTAAATAAATTTTGTGCTGACGTTATTAATCACTGAAATATAATTAAGGAAAACGCTAGCGTTAGAACAAGTATTTCACTCACTTTTGCTAATTAAAACAGAATAGGTGACACAAATGGGCGACATTTCTCTCTCAGCAGGGCGCCTAATGAAAATTACTGTAATATTAAAAGTACACGTTTAAGTGCTCAATATAGCTATGGTTTCCACTGTTAAATTACAAAATCTGGTTTATCAGTAGTCATAAACTCATAAACATCTGTAAAATTACCGTTGTTAATCTTAATCTTATACTTTTCTTAAAGTAACTGTAGGTTTTTGGTTCATTTTCAGGACAACACAAGCTTAAGAATCGTTAAATTGTCTAACAAATAGAAAAAGACTGCTATCTTCAGGGGGTTTCGATTGTTTAAGTGTGTTTTCTTTGCGGGGAACTCTCTTATATGGGAACTGACGGAGGGCCACGATATGTTGTCGCTAGAATCTGATCAAGGCAAGGCTGTGTTTATTGCATCAAGAACATCAAAACTAAATGTTTTTAGAATTAATTATACGTGCCACTGGCCACTTCCTTCGGAAAAATAGAAGAAAAAGTGAACAATTGAATAATAAAGGTAATTTTTACGATCGCGTTGGCCATGAAACCGTCAGAGATAATATTGAAATTCTTCTATTTATCAATGCGCGCATCCTTTGCAAGTAAAATGGTGCAAAGTTTTTGAAAAAATCTTAAACGGTTCCGGAGAAAAACGCGAAAAACAATGCCCTTGTAAAAACTGTTTTCCCTAGGTTAAACGCTTACGCAAGTCTAGTTATAACAGATATACCACAACTTCTCAAATCATAGCGCTTTTGCAGGGGTTTCGTTTTTGACGTTTTTCTCCGGAACCGTACAAGATTTTTTCAAAAACTTTGCACCATTTTACTTGCAAAGGATGCGCGAATCGGTAAATAAGAAAATTTCGATTTTATCTCTGACGGTTTCGTGGCCAAAATTACCTTTGTTATTCAACTTTTCAGTTTTTCCCCTATTTTTCCGAAGGCACGTATAACTCTGCAAAACATTTATTTTTGATGTTCTTGATGCAATAAACACAGCCTTGATCAGATTCTAGCGACAACATATCGTGACCTTCCCTGGTGGGAACTCACTTAGGGTACAAAGCATCCAGGAAGTAACCAACAATACTATAAAAAAGTTTTAAATATGGCAAACTAAAATTGTAAACATTATTCAAAAATACATGGTCATTAAACAGTCAAGTAAATAAAAATGTAACTAATTAATTATATGGCACTGCACAATTAATTTTGCAACGAATGATAAAATAAAAAATTATTCACTACTAGTGGTGCGCCTGTAGTACAGGTCTGGTACTGCTACGGGAAGTAGTTTAGGACTTTTGTTTATATAAACAAATCAACTTATTTTTGGACACAATATTCACTGCCAAGTTTAAGGGACGAATTTAACATGGCCCTCTGCATACGGGACTTTTAATTATAGTTTAATCGTTTCGTTAAGTACTATTGAGATTTTTTTATAGACAATAATAATAGCTAAATAGTTCAAACGAATTATTAAAAAATATTTAAAAAGTAATTGGCACAATTAGCAATAAACGAAAAAAAAAACAAACAAGCGGGTGGGAATATTGTAGATTTTGATTATTGTAAACAATTAATATAGTACAATCAGAAGTAAACCGCAAAATGATATTGTATTATATGTGATAATTTTCTAATCATTTAACTTTAATTATATATTTCCGGTGATTATTTATTCCTCACAATTTAGAGTAATGAAACTTACAAATTGTTAAAGACAGCTAAACAATACAGGGTGCCCAGGTTACATTTCCAGCATGGGGATCTCGCTTATTATAAGAGATACTGG
Organism: Elmis aenea; assembly: GCA_947652605.1. Lineage (NCBI taxonomy): Eukaryota > Metazoa > Arthropoda > Insecta > Coleoptera > Elmidae > Elmis > Elmis aenea. Next base: position 67,776,047 of record OX393576.1, on the reverse strand, counting down.
TTTGTTTAAATTAGATGAATTACTCCTTAGTATGAGAGAAGCCACAATCAATTTTTAAAAGTACAAAATTCCTCGTACTTCGGAAGTTATAGCAAAAAATATGGAAATGTCGAATTTATTTTTTCTCTCGTAATTTTTTTATTTTAATCATTATGTTAATTTTATTTGTGTCTCGTCATCAATAATCGGGTTCCCCGATACCCTGGGGGAGAAATTAAAAAAGCTGCCAAAAGCCATGAGGAGGGGCTCCACGGACATTCCAACATTGAAGTGCTCCAATTTCTCGATAATTAAAAACTAGTGCGTAGGCTCAAAAGGATTAAACCCGTTGAACTTGTGTAGATTGAAAGTGTACAAAAGCAGAGCACAGTGCTATGTAGCCACAGTAGTGTAGTGATTAGATTGTAATCGTGACTAGGATTAACCATTGGCGACATCCAGACTCAAACATAAACGTAGCAAATTAGGTTAAAGTTAAAATCTTTATTAATCTATAAGATTAGGTGCATTGCAAATTTAAAAAAAAATAATTCAAGCTTTTATTGTTTCTTCCTTCAGGGGCCCCAAACCTTTGGTAACCATAATTATCGACTTCGCTCTATGAGCCGGCCCTACATTCATGACTACATAATGCTGATGTGGAATTTAAAATATATTTTAAACTTTGATGGACAGATTTGAATGACCCAGTTGGCACAAACATTTTTTTAAAAGAGACGCAAGTAACATTGGAATTTACATTAACTTAGAAACTATCAACACTCTTATTTTCAACAACACACTGACACTTTCATAAAACAGATTTTTTCATTTCCAATTTTAAAAATCTACTGAATGAACGTTCAGTTTAAGCGTCACACCACAACCCTTGAAAATTATGACGATATACATAATATTATGAATACTGCCGAAGCTATGGCATTTTTAAATACCAAACATTATTTCTCGGCATTTTTTTTACCCTCTATTTTTCATTTTCAGCTTTTCCGGAAAATCGGTTTGATTTTCCGAAAATTTCACTTTCTATACGGAATGGGCCGTCCGTTTTTTTTTTTGTAAAACCTTTCGTTTTAAAGATACAGCGGTTGCAAAGTCTAAGAAACAATTAAAGTTTTTTAATTTTTAACACTTTTTTGTACAAACTGCTTTATAACTTTTAAACCATTACCTGTAGACAAAAAATAATTAAAACCAATTTTGTAGAGAAATTTAAGTTCTATTAAAAAGCTTATAAGTATAAGAAGTGTAAAAAAATCAAGTAAGTGTTGATATCTGCTTAGCATTTGATTTTAGGGAAAATTTTTACTTGAAATTTTTTCCTAGAAAAAGGTCCTCTATCGCCACTTAAAACATTCGCACCGATAACGGAGACACCCTGTATATTTAAATGATTATTGTGTAGCTTTTAAGTCACCATTTTATTTTTATGCTTAACGCGCAAAACTGTAATCAGGTGCCTTAACAACGCTTGTTAGCTACTCAATCAAATAGACTTGAGAAGCTTCAGACCGTGCAGGATACTGGGTCAGGAGTGTATTGATCTCCACCCTATTTAAGCTGGCCTTTTCTGTGTGCGAGAAGCTTCACCATCGCCGAAATATGTAGAGTCGTACCGAGTACTGCGTAAACTTCGAACACTTGCGTATAACTTGTTTATTATGCAATGAGTATCTGTTTAAATGTTTAATAACGATGCATCGACACGTGTATTAGAAATTAATTCGCACAAAGTATGATAAATCAATAAATTGAGTACAAGTGACCATACGTTTGCTTTTGTATATTTTGTTCGATTTTTTTACTAAAAATATGTAAATACCTTTTGCAACTATCAAAAACTAGATTTAGTTATAACATACACAGTGTGTCCAAAAGATATGGAATATGCTATATATCTCAGTAAATATCCACTTTAGGGAAAAATGTTTTGAATAAAATGTTGCCGAACAAATTTTCTTTCCTTTTAAGGACTTCTCTATGTCATTTATTATTCGATGAACCTCGTTTACAGTGGAGTGTTTGTCACGATAAATTATACAAATAGTTTTTTGTTTAAATAGTTTTGAAGTAAATAATTTTTTTTAGACTTATTAATCTTTTTTTCCATTTTGCTGAAAAACTTGGAAGTGATAGCGAACAACTGCGTGTGCTATTGAATTCAGAGTATGTAATTTATATAAGAACAGTTATCGAAATTAAAACAACGTTCACAATGTTCTGAAATGTCGGCCTGTGGTATTATTGTAAAAACGCGCACCACAAAAGTCCTTCAGTTTTATTGCCTTCCGAAACGATGTGTGTAAATGTTTATCTTTTCCGAAAAATCTGGCAGCAGATCCAGAACTTAGCTCTAAATAATTGCGCACATTTTATTTATTTATGAATAAGATTGTTTTGATGACCGCACTATTTACTAGGAGTATAATTTTTCGTAGTATAAGCATTAGGTATTTCCAAAAAACTTAAAAAATATTTAAACTTTTTTGCACCAAACGTCTATGGAACAACTATGGATTTAAAACAATTTTAAATTTTGGTAATTCATTGCATATTTTGCAGTTTTATTGCCATATACTTATGGAGTCTTGTGTATAGTTACATTTAAAAATCTGATTCATTCTTTCAAATATTTAAGATATGTGCCTTTCATACGTTTATTATTTCCCCATTTTAAATTTTTACAACAAAATCTTGTATACTGACAATTGAGAAACGCATAATACAAATACAGTAACAACATTTAAAATTCATTTAATTTTTTTTTACAATCATAGGTAACTGTTTTACTTCTGTTAAACACTAGTGAACGAAATTCATTTTATATATCGTAATCATTTTGCTTTTTGGGTTAATCTTTAAATGCAATATTTTCATGTATTATAAGAAATTCCAACAACAGTATTTGCGTGCTTCTGTATATGTGTATTTTGACTGTACATAATAACGACGAGAAAGTATACGCAGGGCTACGACATATCTAAGACCAACAAAAATAGACCAACTGTTAAATTTAGATGTCCAAAGTATTTTCAAACTAATTTTGTCCGGATGATACGTATTCCGATATACGTCTTTGATCCTTTATACATTCTACAACTATATTTTATGGTTTCAATCTATTAATCTGATAATTTGGTTCTCATTCATCTTTTTATATTGCAAATATCACATAAAACCTATGAAGTTGTGTCGTCCTTTAGAGGCGGTGCATTTTTGTCGATATGAAAGACTTTAAAGACAGCCCTTACACTGTAATTAAACGAATCTCTAAATTAAACACACTATTATCGGCAACAGAATTTAAATTCAGGAACAAGTAATTTCTTAATATCCCGATTGATTTGTGCAAACGGCTCCAATCCTTATGCTGGAAGTTGCCTTTAGAATCCTTTTAAAACTGCGAATACATTTTAATTATTTAAATATGCTAATAAACCAATAAAGTATTATGAAGAACTAAAACAATAGAATAATTAACAACTAATAATTCTTTGGTCCTTTTTATTTTTATTTATTTTTTTGTTTGTTTGTTTGTTTATTTATTTATTTATTTAGTCATGAGTCCTTATACTGTTAGGTTTAGGACTGTTAAGTTGTGTTGTGCTGATTTTTTAAAATCATTTTTTGTCTACAGGCAATGGTTTAAAAGTTATAAAGCAGTTTGTACAAAAAAATGTTAAAAATTTAAAAACTTCAATTGTTTCTTAGACTTTGCAACCACTGTATCTTTAAAACGAAAGGTTGTTCAAAGAAACAAACTGCCCATTCCGGATAGCAAATTTTATGGGCTACAATTTTGGTCCAGTGAAAGTTTTCGGAAAATCAAACCGATTTTCCGGAAAAGCTGAAAATAAGGACCAGAGTGTAGAAACAAAATTCCGAGAAATAATGTTTTGTATATAAAAATGCTATAGCATCCGCACTATTCATAATATTAAGTAAAATAAAATAAAAACCTGATTTTACCGCTCCCCTTTAGGGCGGTGTAACTCCTAAAGGAGAGGTCTAAGAAAAAAATTGTATATGAAAGACCCCCCTTAATTTTCGATAAGGAATCACCTCCCGAATTTTTTCGCAATATTTAAGAAACACAAGGCGCACGTATTGAAGTATATTCTGTTCTTAAAACGAGAGCATAAATCATGAATATTTCGGTGTAGAACCAGCAGCAATCAATAAATGTGAATAATTACTCTGTGTGTTTTTGAAATAGTCTGAAACGAACTCTCGTGTGCTTAAAGTTGCGCTATAAATATTTGATTGATTTAAACAATTTTTCGGGAAAATTTGACTAAAGATTAATGAAACTGACGTCAGTTAATCACAAAGTCATGACTGTTACGTTTGCTCAAAAATTATGCAACTGTATTTAAACACGCACGTTACTTATGTTATATGTATTTGTATGTATACAATCAATAAGGAATAAGGTATACAGTTTAGCCATGACGCCTTACCTTGTAGAACCATGCCAACTATGTAAACTTAGCTTTTGTGCCAACTATGTAAATAAAGCGTCATAATCTTGTGTAATATAATTATAGTTCCGTCAAAGTGTTATAGATATAACGCTCATCAAAAAGCTTTCATTTGTTTCTGTTTATACAAATTAATTTTGAAGAATTGTTTTGACAAAAATTATAATAATGTAAGTGCGACAAATATACAAAATAAAACTTTCTTAGCATCATTTTGTATTATTTTTTCGTCGTTGTAAACACTGCCATAAAAATTTTATTTGGTCTATCGAAAAACAATAAAATTGGAAGGTAGACAATTTATATTTATGCGGTTAAAAATAAATGAATGTTGTTTTTCAACGTTACTTACAGGTGTGCATCAAATCAAATAATCGCAAGGGAGAAATGACGTTCTTTCGTACGTAAACTGGCACCAAAAATAAACGCGTGATACGCACGAGCAGGGCTGTGGAGTCGGAGTCGGAGTTTAGGAGAAATTTCTGGTCAGTGGAGTCGGAGTCGGAGTCGGAAAAAATGTACCGACTCCGACTCCGACTCCGGGTACAACAAACAATTGCGAGGTGGTCCTTTGCCGCAAAATTAAAACTCAAATTTTAAATAATTTTTTTATACTTATTTTTTTTTTCTTATATTACACACCATAAAATGTCTTAGTATTTAATTTTTCCGGAGTCGGAGTCGGAGTCGGAGTCGACCTACTAAAATTATCAGGAGTCGGAGTCGGAGTCGGAGTCGACTTTTTTTTCCGACTCCGCAGCCCTGCGCACGAGTGTGACATATGATAGACTTTAAAGAATAATAATTATTTTGTAAATAGAGAAGTTAATTAAAATTATTCACCGCCTAATTTCTACACTGACAAGGCTGTGTTTATTGCACCAAGAACATTAAAAATAAATGTTTTTCAGAATTATACGTGTCATTAATGATTTATAAAGAAAAAATTGGGAGAAACTAAAAAGTTGAACAATAAAGGTAATTTTTGCGATCGCTTTGGCCATGAAACCGTCAGAGATAAAATCGAAATTCTTTTATTTACCGATGCGCGCATCCTTTGCAAGTAAAATGTTGCAAAGTTTTTGAAAAAATCTTAAACGGTTACGGAGAAAAACGTCAAAAACGAAATCCCTGCGAAAGCGCTAGGATTTGAGAAATTGTGTTATACAGTGTGTTCAAAAGGAATGGAATAAGCTATATATCTCAGTAAATATCCACTTTAGGGAAAAATGTTTTGAATAACACACAAAAGTTCATTTTATTTTATTGGTGGTCCAGAGTGTCTAGAGAAACTTGGACTTTATACTATACTTCGGTTTTTTAATGAGTATGCAATTTTGCGGTTTTGCCAAATTTAAAGCCATACTCTATATACTTTTAATAAACGAGATCTTAATGCTGAAGCTTATATCAATGTATACGTTTGACGGTCTACTTTAATCAATTGTCCAAAAATTTGTGATGGTGACCTGGAACAGTCGTTTTTCTAGACAAATTATCATTGGGATTTTTCAAATATCTATAAATTACCAAAATATTGGTGTAAATTTATAGATTTTACCATATACATTACTGAAATACGTTATATTTAACATTTTAGTGTAACATTCATGAATAATATTGAAACAATAAATAAAACTGCCTCTTAGAATGTGGAAATTGGATGTTAACTGTTAATTTTTTAATTTAAAACTATTTTATACATGTTATGTAATTTTAAAGAAATACTTTTTACAGTGTATAGGAAAAATATGTTCTTAGGCTGTTAACCTTAATGTCTAGGTATTTACTCGCGCGTTTACGTTATATCGATTTATAACTTCTCGGTCATAAGGGAGTAGATTTCACATTGGAAGAAAATTCGTTGTTAAGGCCTAATGTATACAATGTCGTGACAAAAAACCAGACTCCAATACACAGGCTTGAATAAAATATTTGTTAATCAAACACAAACGATCAATTACACAAAGAACTTGTTTACTATGTTAATTAGAGAAGTAATTGCACATGCCATCAAAAATATTTCTAAAAATATCATCAAAATATACATATAATAATGTAAAAGGGATAGATATCATTGTTACAAAATTTTTATTTAAATAATTTCAGAGTAAAATCATCTTGCTTGATTATCAAGGTAAACTACTTCTTGTTATTAACCATTAAACAAAAAAATTATACAGCAATTTTAAAATTCCTAATCAAAATATAAATTGCTTTATATCACCAAACCAATAATGAAAATATGCGAATAACGTAAAGCTTTAAAAAATAATTATAGACATGATTTCATCTACCAATTTGTTGCTAAAAAGCACATGGTTGGCTCAGAAAATTATGCTAACAAAAAATGCATTCGCTTTTTGGCAAATTCAATTTTTTTAAGTGTTTAAGTGAGTTTTAACAAAACAGTACGTGTTGATTTACAATAATAATAATAATAATAAAAGAGAGATTATGCCCTTAGGCTTTAGGCATTCGGTTGCAAATCTCTTTAACTGGTTAAACCACTTTCTACAGCATATTTTTATGCAAGAATTTATATTTATTTGTATAACTTTTAATAACTTTAGCTTTTTGTTTACTTTTTTAGTGATTGTAACAACAAAATTATGGTTTATAAATAGTCTTTTAACTGAAATGAGTCATGAAAGCGTTAGGTGACTTTCCCATTAATTTTATTGGTTGTAAAACAACATTTTAATTACATAAGTTTTACTTTTCATATTCATGATATGAAAACAAATACCGAAAAAATTAAAACTATAATCATTACAACAGAGAACAAAGGGCATAACTTCACTTTAAATGGGTTTAGGTTGGAACAGGTAGGAACCTTTAGATATCTAGGAGTGATCAGAGAGAAAAATGGACGAATAGACATGGAAATAAGCGAAAGGACAGGAAATGTAGGAAGAATATTTAACAGTTTAAGAACACTTTTTTGGAAATAGAGAGAAGTCCTAAAACGAACAAAAGTGGAAGTGGTAAAAAAGGTAGTAACTCCGGCACTTTTATACGGAAGTGAAACGTGGACACTCACAAACAAAGATAGTAGCCAAGTGAATGGAGCAGAAATGAGGTTTCTAAAAAAATCCAAGGAAAAACAAAAAAAGATAGAATCAGAAACGAAACAAATAGAGAACAATTAAAGATAAAATCAATTGAAACAAAAATACAAGAAAGACTGGGATGGTTGCGTCACATTTATAGGATGAAAGAAGAAAGGTTAACCAGAAAAGCCTATGAAGCAAGATCTCAGGGAAAAAACAAAGCGGGTGACGGATAAAAACCTGGCAAGACGAAGTTGAAAAAACAGCAACGAATAGAAACATCAAATGGGAAGATATAAAAATGCTAACACAAGACAGAAAAACATAGAAAAAAATCAGCACAACACACCTCAACAGTCCTAAACCTAACAGTAGAAGGACACATGACTAAATAATAAAGTTTAATCTTTATAGGTATAAACTATAAACTATAAAATGAAGGTGGCTTGGACATCTACTACGTATGCCATAAAGTAGATACGCGAAAATAGGATGGAAAATGTAGATAGAGGGAAAAAGAGGAAGACCAAGAATAAAATGGGAAAAAGAAGTGAGGCAGAGACTGGAAGAAAAAGGAGTCAGCTGGAGAGATGTGCCACAATTAGCTAACGATAGGCAGGTGTGGAGAAACATAACACAGAAAAGCATACCTCGACACCGAAAGGTACAAGAGGAACCGATTAAGAAGAAGAAGAAGAGGTATAAACTTTTCTCAAGCAATATGTTAAAATTATATCTTCGCAATTTGATATTGTTCAATTTTAGCGTCGTCAGCGTATGCGAAATAATAAAGCCTGAGTATATCAGTAAACTTACATCAACACATTAAGTTAATTCACGCGATCAAAAGTAATTTATGGTCTTGTTAGTGTAACAAAGTAGATTAAAATAATAAATTTGGTTGGCAATCATCCAGGATAAATACAATGAAGTCAGAAGTATATTGATTTATTGATTTTTGCATTTCAAAAATAACAACTTGCTTCATTAATCGATAAATTAACAAAAAGTTTAAGCTTTATTATTATTTTCTTTCATTCAATAAAAATAGAAACAATTGCAAAAATAATGGCACTATCAAACAAACGTAGTGAGGGAAAATTGAAAATTATATTAAATTAACGCATAAAACCCTAGATCCTGTTAAAATGCGACATTTGTAAAGAGTTCCCAGTGAAATTTTATTAACTAAGATGCAACATCTGCAGTTTTATTACTCTATTATGAGTTAAAAAACTTTGGTATACCTAAACGCCTTGAAAAGTTTAGCGAACAGATAAACCTTAAATTGATAACGGATAAATGACAAACGAGATATTCATTTTCTGAAAGTTACTTCAAGAAATCGAAATTTTGTTTTAACATTCTTTGATAACACAAATTAAAGCTATTACAAAAACCGTAAAAAATAGAAGTATTTCGGATCTTTAAAATGCATGAAAATAAATATAATTATGCTTAACAACATCTACAATTTTTTTAAAACCATTTTTACTATAGGCAACTATAATTGGTGTATTCAAAATTTAAAAAAATGCTTATCTCAGCTTAGCATAAATAGCTAAAGTGCAAAAACGAAAATGAAAAAATCTTAAAGTAGGTTATCTTCTGAAATAACATTTTGGTTAACATTACGTCCTTAGCAACTCCCTAATGGTTTCGAGGTCCCTCTACAAAAAACCATGTCAAAAATGTCTTTAAAGTTTTTTTCTATCTTTTCGTATAAACGAGATATTTAACATTTTTGAAAATTACCAAAAATCGGTTTTTCGATATATTTAGAAAATTAAAAAAGATATCAAAAATCTGTTTACGGCAATTAATTTCTGTAGAAATAAGGAATTGAAACTACGTATTTAGTTTTTTTCTATCTCTGATAATAACCGAGATAATCTCCCTGTATGGGCATTGAAAATAGGCCGCCCTGTACAGAAACTTATTTTCCATAATAGTGGAAGACTTACTCAAAAATTATATGAAATTATATGAAAAATTGGCTACCAACTAATTCGGTCTACACGCAAATACTTTTAATTGCTTTTGTGTAAGTTATTTCAATAGTGCCTGCTTGTTCTCGTAATTGTAAAAGTTTCTAAACAATCTACTTTGACAAAGTGCCAGAATATAACTGACTAAATAACGTTTATAAACGAAAACTGTGCTGAAGACATCATCGGAATCTATCGTATACATTAATTTGTTTTTACGTCTAATTTTTCGAATTCAGGAATAAGAAATTTACAGTTTTCAATTTCTTTTTCAAAACACGTTTAACAATTTTGCAAAGTAATTAATTTTTATTGTAGAAAAAGACCTTCATAATATTTTTAAAACTTTCTTAAAATGAACTGTTAAGGCTTGACAGGTTATCGTGAGTATTTAGAATAGGCCCTTCTATGTGCACCTTATTTTAAGACCATGTAAATTTTATAATTCTTAAGACAATTAAGTAAAACATGGGAATTTTCAAAAAAATCACTCATATCCACTAAATATATAGCTATTTTTTGTACATTACGGTCGTCATAAGAGAAAATGAAGAAGTACTGCCATCATACCCTGGCACTACGACATCTTGGTTTAACGTAAATCGAATATCGTCGGAATGCAAAGCGCAAACTTTTTTTCACTTATCGATACATGAACCACACTGAAATCGTTATATATGTACGTGCACAACTGACGTAAATAAAGCATTTATAACTAGAATAAACACCGTACGCGTGCAACTTTGCCATTCTATAGTCTTATCTTAACAATAATCTTCAACTCTGTTATCGGCAAGTGAGTCGTAGCAAAATCGAGGAATGGTGGCTAGCAATTGAATACTGTCGTACTCAACAGAAAGTAAACGTGATACAGGGGTATACATGTATTTTTATGGATACGAATTAAATGCTTTATAAAAACGTTCTATAAAAATATCTAAATGCTTATAAATATTAATACTGTATGGAAATTTTTGTACGTATACTAATAACCGTAATATAAGATTTGATTATTTAAAAAAAAAACTATCAAAGCCTCAAGATATCTAGCGGAATTTGGTCATGTAATCAGGTCAAAGAAAATCCAAGGGAGGGTAAAAATTAATATCTACAATTACAAGACCAATAGTTACGTACAGGGCGAGATGTGGAAAATGAGCCAAAAAAAGGAGGAAAAGCAACATTACAGGTCTGGGAAAGGAAGGTATTACGCAAGACAATGGAGAAGAAGAACAAATGAGGAACTGGAAAAATGATATGGTCAACCAAATAGTTACAATTAATGTAGTAAAGACACAATCGATGAGGTGGTGGGGCATGTATCAAGATTGCCGAAGAAAAAAATAACGAAACAAGTACTTAACGTAGGAGTAACGGGAAGGACGAGGGAAAGACCTTGGACAAAATGGTTAGAGGTGGTGGAGGACTAAAAGGAACTAGGAGCTAAAAATGGAAAAAACGGACAAAGAATAAAATAAAATGAAGGAAAACATACTAAGCCATGGGTTAGCTTACTATGAAGAGGAAATTAAATAAATAACTATTGGATAATATTAAACATTATCCAGTAAAATATAAAACATTGTCGGTAATCTAGATCAAGTTTTAGTAGCTGCCACCACAACACATCCATATTGTATCAACTGCCACTATGCTTAACACATTATAAAAAAAGGGAGAACAACTCTCGACTTTATCGTGACATTTGGTCTCAATTGCTATGTAATATTTCATTACATGAAATTTTAATGGGCTAATCATACGCTGTTGGGTACTCCAGTCAAAAAAACTCATATTAAACAAATTACTCCATATGTAACTAAAAACAGACCACAGAGCAGCGGTTAACGAGGAATGAAAGATTTAGATAATATGCGCATATCTGATGGCAATAACTTTATTAAATTTTTATCGGTTTGCTTTTTAAATTCATCATATTCTTTTCATGCAAACTCACTGCTAAAATTTTTTATATTCTTTCCAATACTGCCTAATTTAGCTGCAAAACAATAATGAGCAGCAAACCTCCAGCGCTATATTTTTTGGAATCGATAACAATCCGTCCAGTATAAAAAACGTTTACACAATCTACTGCCTGTTGTAATGCTGCAGCAATATCATGGTAGTCCCACAGTTTTATATTTGTTCATTGTTAAATATAAACTATAATTAAATTTATTTAATTACGAAAAAACTGATTGAAGAAATCGATGTTTGCTAATTTATTTTTGTGTACCACGAAGACAATTAAAAAAGTGATAGTGTTTCGTCCATGCTATTAAAAAGCTTAAACGCCGAAGCTTTCATTCTTGGAAGTTCAAAGTCGATGTAATTTTAATACAGCACTGGATTTATATCGCTATTATATGGCAATAAAACAATAGACATAATGTCGACGTTGATGTGATATACAATCACAAATATGACATGTAACCATTTCAGTACACTGCGAATTAATATTTTAAGCTTTTGTTTGGAAGAAACTTTAATCGATAGGACAACTAGAGGGCGTTTAGTGTAACGTAATTCCTTAATTTAAATTCAAGACAAGCAAGGCGTGAAAAAGGGGTGGTGTGGTTAATGTTAGCAGTTATTTTTATGTTTTAAGGCTCAAGATTTTTTTAAAAGGCGTCACAGACCGTCTCTCAAAAGAGCTTAACTGTACAACATTCTTTCATTGATTCTTAAAATTTTTGAAAATTGTTTAGACTATACGATTAAAATAACATGTATTTTATAAAGTCTATAAAAAGTAATATTACTTAGAAAACTGTCGTACAATGAAAATAAAAATTTAAAAAAAATCCAGCAACCACTTGACAGTTATAGCCATTGCACAATGTTATCAGTATACGTGAGAATTAAGCTAAATTTATTGATAAATAAAAACGCGATTTTATTTTAAACAATGTTCAACATACTTTCCTTCACCCTACTATTCTTGTTTCTTTTCTTTAAAAGCTCTTAATCAACGTTCTTTCGGAATACTTGCAAAATAATTGTAAAATATTCTTCTCACAGATAATTTTACTCGGCAAAGTCCTAAAAAATAATCAAAAGTCGCCAAGTCTGGTGAAGACGGTGGATGCTATATTTTTTAAGTTAATCATTGCATTTCGAAAAACCAAAGACATAACTAATTCTGTTACTTTTCATTTAAATATTAGGATAAAATAAAAAACTCAAACGCCGTTGTCAATTCCTTTTGATCGATTTTAATTTACAAGGTATACCTTTTTTAATATGTTTGCAATAAATTCGTGAATAGAAACCTATACTTAAAAGTTTTAATTTAACAGTTTTGTTATTAATCTAACGACTGTCTATATCGTACATCATTTATTTTGTAGAAATCTGCAAATCGTTAAGAATTACATGGAAAATTTGTTACATACATTTTTAATTTACAAGAAATTGCTTATCGTGAAAATATAATGAGCATATTTAAGAGTTTTGCACATACATTCAAACGTACATTTGTCACGATCGCAAGAATAGATTTACCACCCGCACCGAACTGCTACATAGAAGTTTGCACATGTAAAAATTGAAATATTTTACTCATAAACCGGATGGCACTCATGATAAAATTTTGGAATCACTTAATCAAAATTACAATTTATCATTAACACGTTTCCATTTTTTTTTCGAAAATCTCATTTTCATGTTATCGGAGCGAATTATTAACCAAATAGCAAATTTCTTTAAGATTATTATTAGAATGAATTGTAAATAAACAGCAAAGTTAAATCAGTTAAACAAATTAACTTTTCAAAAAGTTATGAATATTTTGTTTAATATTTTATTTTTTAATTAAGACTATGTAATAGCAATAGTACTTACATGAAAAGTCGATAGAAATAGTGTTTTTTAAATTTTAAATTCGCAGTATAACGTCTTCAATTTTTGCCTAAGTTTAAATTTCAGAACTTTGGAGTTTTTAATATTACAATTATTTTCAGTAGTCATTGATGGGGTAATTAAAGAAGTAAAACAAAAATTGAGACCGTTTCACCTAGGCAACTGGAAAATGGAAAAATAGACATAACTGAGCTAATGTTCGCAGACGACATAATCTAGAAACTCTAATGCAGGAATTGGAAAAACTTAGTATTATACCAAACAAACTTAAACTATGATCGTTACAACAGAGAACAAAATGCATAAAATCACTTTAAATGGGCTCAGGTTGGAACAGGTAAAAAGCAGGAAATGTGGGAAGAACATTTAACAGTTTAAGAACAACATTTTTTGGAAACAGAAAAGTACCAAAACGAACAAAAGTGAAAGTGGCAAAAAAGGTAGTAACTCTGACACTTCTCTACGGAAGAGAAACGTGGACACTCACAAACAAAAATAGCCGAGTGAAGGCAGCAGAAATGAGATTTCCAAGAAAAATCCAAGAAAATACCAATAAAGATAGAATCAGAAACGAAACATAAGAGAATAATTAAAGATAAAATCAGTTGAAACAAAAATAGAAGAAAGACAGCTGGGATGGTTGGGCAACACTTATAGGATGAAACAAGAAAGGTTAACCAGAAAAGCCTATGAAGCAAGATTACAGGGAAAAAACAAAAGGGGTAGACTGAGAAAAACCTGGCACGACGAAGTAAAAAAAGCAGCAGCGGATAGAAACATCAAATGAAAAGACATAAAAAAGCTAGCACAAGACAGAAAAACATGGAAAACAGTCAGTACAATAAAACTCAACAGTCCTACACCTAACAGTAGAAGGACTCATGACTAAATAATAATAATATAACAAACGCGTAAAATTACGGGACAGAAAGATCAAGAAAATGTCGCTTTAAGCAATATCTGTTACCACTGAAAAATACCCTCAAAATCGGTACGTCTATTCTTGAAATTCGAACGGGACCACTAATTTATGGTATACAATAGATTACCATCTATGTAAAATCATTGAAAAGCCAATAAGTTGTTGCACTTACATTTCTTTAGCCTTGTATCTGTTTGTTTTCGTACCCATAAACTTTAACCTGATGTTGCATTAATATAATGAACATTTCTTATCAAATAAACTTAATGAAAGTCACAACATTATTAAGGCAAAACAATTCTTGGGATTTCCCATCAATGTGCAGTCATGTTGAAGCAAAAACTAATCAAATTTACCAATAGTAACCCGCATAATTTCCTAGATGATCGTCTCCTATGGACATCAAGTTTAACTGAATGGTATAATTTGACTGTTTGTTGAAGATCACAATGATTTAACGTGATTTTATTTGAGGAATTGCTTCGTTCTTCCGTAAAACACATGCATATTAACGAAATACTATTTGATATGAAACAACAAACAAAACCTTAAAATTGAGAGAAATTTCATTAAAGGCAAAATACCTAAGAATGTTTGCTTTACAATAACTTAAAACGGAAACCGCCAACCGCAATACGGCAACAGACTGACAATAAAATTATAATTTTGATTCTTGTACTATGATGCACATTTTACTACTGATATTAAACTTTATAGTAAACAGTTAACGAGGAAGTACATCAAACTTTTGGACTTTTGTTGAAAAACATCGGAACCTATATAAAAATAACCCTTCCAAGTATAAATTTGTAGCATGTTTTTATTATGTGGTGACATACTTTAAGATACAAAAATAGATCCCCCTGCAACTTCTAGTTTTTGGATAATTTAATTTAATGTTATATAATTATGACGAATATCATGTTTAACGTCGACCAGACTTTCTTGCAAATTATCTGTTACATGAACAAGAACAATTTTAAAAAGAAAACATATCGGTACCCGGTACCTTCCTAATTAGTTTAGGTTATTTGATATGGGATATATTTTTACAAGTACAGCGTATGTAAATATTGATTTATGTGAGGAAAATGAACAAGGAAAGTCTAATCTGACAAAAATCCAGTTACTCTGTGAATTACCGAGCAATAATTGTGACAGGTTACAAACGTCTGTAAAGCGAAATTTAAATGAAAAATGTGGTAACTGACGAGCGCAGTACAGCTCGGGCGATATTTTTTATTTTTATGCTAATACGCAAGCGTCATTGATGCGATTTTTAGTCTGTTCTTGCAGCTCAATAATTAGTTGAACATTAATATAAAAACAAGGAAATGAACAGTAATTATCTGATACGTTTTGTTCTGATAAAGGCTTACCAGGATCCGACCGGTGGTCGTTTGTCCTGATATAAGTTCTCCTGCCCAGTCCTTGGCCTCTGTCATAAACGTCCCCTCAAACTCTTGTTTTCCTTGGCGAGCAACCTTTTGCTCCTTCTGCTTGGGATCGTTGGGTCCATATTCCACTTCTTTACTGCAGCACAGGAAGGCAAAGGCTCGCCATATGAGAACCACCAGAAGTCCTGCGAGAAACGTACAGATGCTGGAGAGTAAGAAGCACCAGTATTGGCGCACATCGAGGCAGGGGTCGTGAGCGGTGGCATTGGTGGTAACGGCCACGGGTAACGAGGATGACCCGCTTACCGCTGCTTCGTTCGTCATAACGCGCTAAGCGCTGCCGTCGGTCGAGGCATCCACTCCGGACGTTTTACTCATCCACCGTGGAAGTAGCATTCGATGGCCGTGGTGCACCAGCACGATCTGCAAGTCCGAGCACAACTGCCAGGCCCCTCTACCGCGTTGCGGGAATCAATACCGAGTCGACCAACGCGCGCGCCTCTCTAGCCGCCATTCTTAGGATAGGCGCCAATGCGCGGTGTTGGTAATTTATTTAGAACTGCTGCAATATTCCAATATGTACCTCACACCTGTTGGTGGTTTAATCAAAACTATTAAAATTTTATTAGCTTGATCCTTAATGAATTTATTTATTACCCGCAACTGGCACGCAGTTCGCTTTAATCATATTTTCTATATCTGTTTAGTTAGTATCCGATTAATATTATTCATATATTGGTAAATAATTTTTTTTTATAATACAGCAGTTTTATATTAGCATTAATTAACACAGTGATAGTCAAGGATATTATATTTATATACTTATTAATAGACTGGTATAGTTTGCGTCAAGTCTAATGGCGAGCGGTGGGGGTGTTTTCGCGCAACAGACGCTACAATATGGTCCAACGACCTTAAAACATTGGTGGGTATACCAATTCAACTAAGTAAGTAGGTGTGTTCAATTCCAATTGTGTTTAGTGCGCACCCCCACCCAGTGGCGTACGCAAGGGGGAATTAGGGGGATAAATCACCCCCGAAAATTGTAAAAGAATTAAAACTATAATTGCCGCATTTCAATATTGCGCGACAGACTGATTTTCCATACATATAAAATGTATTATATGTTTGTATATTTGACAATTTAAAAACATTTTGCCTATGCCGTTGTTACTCGGGGGGCTGTCGTCGCCTGGACCCCCCTTAACTCTTTCTTACAACTCGCTTTTTGTGTCTAGCCCCCCTAGATTATTTTATTATTGCACCATTACCAATTACCATGCCCCGTTTGATATTAATCAGTATTATTTTTGCAAATTAAAACAATATCCTCTCTGATATATTTTTCTGCGTACGCCACTGCCCCCACCGTTCGCCATTAGACTTTACGCTGACATAGCGTATAAATTATGATATATATTATACTGATATTTAGCGAGCTCGGTGGCTGGTTGTGTTAACAACCTAACTTGCAGTCGGGAGGTCATGGGTTCGAATCCCAGCGCCGACTGTCATTGTAGAGGTTTCAGGTCGTTTCCTCTACAGTTAAAGCAAAATGCTGTGGCAGTACTTCCACCTATCCTTGCCCATCCTTGACTATCCACATCCTTACCCACTATCCTTGTACCTCTATCCGCTGAAGAGGAGGCCAATTCCCCTATAGCAGTCTACTGCGCGAGCGGGGAACACACATGTGAACCAACAACATACCGATGTTTTAAATATCAATTCAATAGGGACAGTTTTAGTTTTAATTTTTATGTGACACTAAAAGTCCTGGCCTTGGCAAATACGAGGCTGTATAGAAGGATGTTGGCGGGGCCCTTTTGGAATATCTAATGTGAACCCTTTATTATTTTAAAACAATATAAACGAAAATTTTACTATTTTTATTTTTAATTATTAAGTATCTATTACGTAATTTGTAAATAATTAGCTCTACATTTTAATAAGGAAACAAATCAAAAAAATACATTTCTTGTCTCTATCGGTAAAATTTTCCAAAATTTTCTCAAATTTAAATTTCTTGCTTCTGCGCTTTTATTTAATCACATAAAATGTTTCATAGTGTTTATTAAAGTGCTTAATCTTATTTTAATTTTTTTCCTTTTGATTTAATTTTTTCTTTAAATGCGTGGGGTCCCTTAAAGCGCAGTAGTGCGTGTAGTTGGCCTAAGAACTAGCATTTGCACTGGAGGATGTTATAACAAATAAAAAGAGAAATATTTATCTATCTTAAAAATATCTATTATGTTTATGTTTCTAAAATATTCAACACGTTAACAAACAATCCCAGAATTTAGTTATTTTTTTTATATTGTAAATTTAAATACAATGAAAATACAGCTTAAAGATAAAAATAGTATTGTATTTGATATTTGAAACCAATTTTCAAAATGTTTCCAAAACCTCCTGGTTTAATTCTATTAAATATTTTCTTTTTGCCCAAAAATTATCATGAAATCCGCAATAACTCGAGAAATACTAATTTTAAACATAATATACCTTTATTACTTTTTAAAGATAATTAAATTATTGATAAAAAAATGTAAAAATATATAAAGGGTGTTTCATTAAAAAAAAAAGAAGACTTATTCGTTTTTGAAGTTTAGTCAATTGGATCGGGCATAAAAACACCCCGTATTTTATTTTAAAACTTTAAGTAGTCAGCAATTACTATGACACTATTGTCAATTGAAACATCGAAGGTATTCATTTTGACATTGCTTTTTTGTCAAATAATAATACTTTTTTGAGTCCTCTTGCCGTCAATATTTTCATAAAAACTTAAACAATTCAAAAAATATTGACTTTGGATAGAAAACACCTTGAATGTTTTTGAAAGAAAATTTAATTTTGCATTTAAAAAGTATGTAGAAGACGATTACAAACAACTTTTATTTGAAACTTTTTTACAAATTATTACTAATAACAGAGCTACCGATTAATTTGTCCTGTATGTATTTAATTTTAAAAAATTTGCGTTCACATTTTTGCTGTTTTTTTTTCCCTTGAGCTTTACCCTTAAATTTCGCTTAGAGTCAGGCACCCTTGCGTTTTCTTGACACTGGAAAATACAGCACGTTAAGGATAGATAGATTTCCCAACGTACATTATTACTGCGTTCACATAAGAGCGTTGAAAACTAGTTTTGGCATAGACTGTTGTGCGCGTCTATGCTTTACGTATATTAACGCGCATGTAAACTTTGTTGTAGCGTTATTTGGGTCGCTTCAATACTTGTGTCTGGTGAATTAAGGGGTTTAATTGAAATTTTAGTGAAAAACATTTTTTATACACACATGGCTGAAGATACAGAACCAAGGTAAAATAGATCATGTTTTGGTGTAACAAAAATACCAAGTTTCATACATTACAGGTCATCCGAAGATGTTTCAATGGACAAAACAAATGAAGGGGATTGCACCGAAGAAAAACAGTCAGATGTTAATGAACTTATAGTAACAAAATTAAATGACCTTGAGCGAAATGGAAAAAAGTCTTTAGAACAGCAAGGAAATTGTTATTGGTAGATTAATTTAATAGTTGTGTATTTATGATTTCCTAACCTAGTATATTGTAGTGGAAAAGATCGTAATCTAAACATTGTCGAATTACTATGTGCAAATTGCAATCGATGGTTTCATGAATCGTGTATTGGATATCAGTTAGGGAAACTGGTACCGTTTTTATCAAATTATATATTTTTATGTAAAAATTGTTCTCCAACTGGTTTGGAAAGTTTTAAAAAGAGTCAAGCTCGTGAGTAGATTTTTGATAGCAATAAATGTGTTAAAAATTTGTTTTAACAGTATTATTTTTTGTTGTAGAAATTCCACAATTATGTGTCACTGCATTAGCGAACCTACAACAGACTAGTTTTAAAGAAGGTGTTAACCGCACAATGTTTAGTAAAGATAAAGAAATTATACCATACATTGAATACCACTGGGAGGCTTTAACAACAACTGGCAGAAGAGTAACTCAGTCATGGCATTCTACAGTACACAGAGCTTTAGTAAAGGACATTCATATATTGTTTATATTTGAGGAAAGTCAAACAGAAGGTCAAATGTATGGGTTACTATGTAATGATTTGACACAAATAAAACCAAATTATGAAGCTATGATTAAGGGAGGAACTCTTAGGGTTACTGATATGGGGATACAGCATGGTAAATATCACTAGATTATTAGTAAATATTGTTGGTATAGATGCCTATGAAAAACAATTGAACTGAAGTTATTTGTTATTTCTTTTTCTTTAAACAAAGTGTATGCACAAATATTTGTTGTGTTTTATCATACATAAATGTAGATAAATATGATGCGGGCAGGTAATAAGATAAGTTAATGATAAATTGTAACTGTTTAATAATGTGATTATTTTCAACATGTGCAATTTCTAGTACCAGTCACAAGTGTTAAAAGTCGTAATGCTAAGAGGAAATTCCCAGGAGATTTGGGGATAATGGGTAAAAAAGGGAGGCAAGTGGAAGTGGTAGCACCCAAATTACCTTCTCATGGATATCCTTTGGATCATCCTTATAATAAGGATGGTTACAGGTATTTGCTTGCAGAACCTGATCCACATGCACCATTCCGTCAGGTAAGTTGATCCGCGTTATAATTTTATGTTTTTCAGACCAAGTACTACAAAATTGTTTTTTTTTGTGTTGTGCGATTCACCTTCAATTATTTTTATTTAACAAAATAACAATAATTGACACCAAGGACAATAATATGTGCACCAAAATGAGGTGTCAAATATAGGTTAAAGCATTTTTTTTCAATGCTGTGTTAAGCAGAGTGGGCAATGATGCGATAGATATGTAACTTTTAATGTAAAATAAACTTAATTTCTCAGGTTGTACATTTACCTAATCAAAATACCAGAACGGGCGGGCCATTTACACTTTAGAAATAAATATTTTACAGGGCGGGTCGTATTATTTAGCAAAATATTATTATTATATATGTAGGTACTGTGTAAAAATCTGTTTTCCTTAGCAAATAAATATGTAACTTGCGAAGTAGTGTTTTTACCAAGCGAGTTGGTAGTTTTTCTTAGCAAATAAATATGTAACTTGAGAAATAGTATTTTTACCAAGCAAGTTAGTAGAGGTCTTTCAAGATAAACTGATCTGTGACGCAGAAACCACAACTCGTCTAAAGCGTTAATTACTGCTCCACCTAAAAACATTCGTCTATTTCAATAACGGAGTTATAACCAATAATAATAAGAAATCTTTATTTAGCTTTTAGCTAATTTTACATTATCTTAATCCTGAATACATATTTGTACATATTTTCTTAACTATTAAATCTTAACATTATTTTTCACATATTCTAAACATAGTTTTTTTAAAATTTGGTATGGAAGTTGTTTGTTTAATTTCCACAGGTAATAAATAATATAACGTTTCTAGAAAGGTCTACATTTCAACCGCCATTCCCTCTCTTTGTGCATTTCACGGTTCAGTTTATCTTGAAAGACCTCTAGTTTTGTCGAGGAAAGTAATACTTTTACCGAGTAACTGAGTTACTGAGCAAAATAGTATTTCAAAAATTAAACAAATATAAATGAAATAAATAATGATTTAATACAGTTTTCATAAATCTTGAAGTTTAATTATATTTCTTGCAAGGAATTTGATGAAAGTTCTGACTGGGCTGGTAAACCTATTCCTGGTTGGTTATATCGAACACTAGTTCCCAGTACAGTATTGCTGGCTTTACACGATCGAGCACCGCAACTTAAAATATCAGAAGATCGCTTAGCTGTAACTGGTGAAAAGGGTTATTGTATGGTCAGAGCTACTCATTGTAAGGACGAATTCACAAAATCTTGTATTGATAACTTAGCTGGAAAATATTTTAGCTGTTAATCGGGGTTCTTGGTATTGGGAAGCGACCATTGAAGAAATGCCTGAAGGTTCAGCCGTCAGACTGGGATGGGGTCAAGATTATGCCAATCTGCAAGCACCGTTGGGTTATGATAAATTTGGTTATTCTTGGCGTTCTAAAAAAGGCACAAGGTTTCATGAATCCGCTGGTAAACGTTACAGTGTTGGTTTCGGAGAAGGTGATACATTGGGATTCTTAATTGTGCTTCCAGAAAATGCTAAAACAAAATATATACCAAATACGTATAAGGACAGGGTGTGTATTTTAAATTACTATAGAATCTTATGCTTCGATGAAATCTTTCACTTACATTTTGTACCGCTATTTAGAGATATTTGTATGTTTAAAATATTATAACTGCATTTTTGCTTTAAAAAATAAATGTTTCTTACCACCGATACTTTTCAACTCTAATTTTGCTTGTGTAGTTTATGTAATATTCTGTTTCAGCCACTCGTTAAATTTAAAAGCCACTTGTATTATGAAGATAAGGACAATGTCGCGGAATGTCTAAAGAATTTAAAATCTGTGCCGGGCAGTAAAATTTTCTTTTTTAAAAATGGAAAATGTCAGGGAGTCGCGTTCGAAAATATCTATGGTGGTTCCTATTATCCTGCCTTATCGTTGCATAAATCTGTAACAGTGACCGTGAACTTTGGCCCTCATTTCAAACACCAGCCGCATGCTACGGAATTCGAAAATCGAGGTGTAAGTATTTAAGTACACTGTCCATATTAAATATGTTGCCCCGATTTTATTAGTTTTACATACATTAACTGTGATGTTCAGTTTTTTTAACCATCGACACAGCAATGGATCGCCAGCCATCTACAGTTGATTTGCAAAATTTTAACATTGAACTCGTTATACAGGGTGGTCCAAATTCGATGGGATTGCATGGGTATCTCAGTTAATATTTAACATAGAGAAACGGTTAAGTGATCAAAAATGTGCAGTTTTTTGAGACAAACTCAGAACGTTTTCAAAAATATTCTATCATTTCCGGTTTTCGAGTTATTGAATAAAAAGTGTTAATTTATCATATTAATAATGTGTCATATCTCCGTTATTGTTGTAAATATCGAAAATATTTATGAAGATTATTTTTAGATATTTTTATGCTTAATTTGATTATACTAAAAAAAAAAAATTTACGCACGTCGTTAAAAAGTTATGACACAAACTTACCTTTTTTTAAATGGGAACGATAGTTGGCTATGACCTATTTAAGTTCCTTTTTTTTTTCTCATTCCAAATATATAAGGGTCGATGTATTTATTTTTAATAATACGCAAGTTATAAAGGTTTTTTAGTTTTTTTTAATTAAGAAAATCACATGACATTTATAAGGTTTTACACCTTGTTTTTTTTTTGTTTTCACAGCCTACTATGATTTTCTTTAAAAAAAACTAAAAAACCTTTGTAATGTGCGTATTATTAAGAATAAATACATCAACCCTTATATATTTGGAATGAGAAAAAAATAAGGAATTTAAATAAGTCATAGCCAACTATCGTTCCCATTTAAAAAAAGGTAAGTTTGTGTCATAACTTTTTAATGACGTGAGTAAAATTTTTTTTTTTAGTATAATCAAATTAAACAAAAATATCTAAAAATAATCTTCATAAATATTTTCGATATTTACAACAATAACGGAAATATGACACATTATTATTATGACAAAAAAACACATTTTATTCAATAACTCGAAAACCGGAAATGATAGAATATTTTTGGAAACGGTTCTGAGTTTGTATCAAAAAACTGTAAATTTTTGGCAATTTAACCATTTCTCTATCTTGACTATTAAGCGAGATACCCATGCAATCCCATCGAATTTGGGCCACCCTGTACTTCAGATGTAGCAAAAAATATGAAATTGCTGAATTTCTTTTTCCTCATAACTTTTTTATCTTAATCGTTAGATCAATTTTATTTGTAATTTCTAACGGTACCTTTTTATGTAGAATGTAACTGTTATCTTAGATTTTTTTATCACTTGCTATTTTCGAGATATTACCTCTAATTTTATTTTTTCTTGAGCCATCAAGTTGACTTTGGAATAGTAAAATGTGCTTTTTTTACCTCTTTCTAATGAGATAACCCTTGCCATATCTGTTTTTAAAAATATTTCACAAAATCAAGAAAAATCGTATTTTTCTAATCACTCATCAAGCTATCTATGAAAAAAGAAACAATAAACAAGCAATGAGTGTCAAATTATAGTATCATTTGTCTGCCGGAAAATAATACTGTCAATTGACATTTAATTAGTTGAGTTTTGTTTTTATTTTCATAGATAGCTTGATAAGTGATTGGTAAAATACAATTTTTCTTCATTTTGTGAGTTATTTACAAATATAGGTATGGCAAAAGGTATCTCATTGGAAAGAGGTACAAAAAACGCAATTTACTTCTACATAGCCAACTTGATGGCCTATAATAAAAATGAAATTCGGGGTAATACCTTAAAAATTGAAAGTGATAAAAAAATGGTTATTGAAATTAATAATAATTTACAGGTGTATCAAAGAGCGGAAGAAGCCATTTGTGAGCAGACTCTGGCAGATTTAATATATTTAACAGAAAATGAAGGAAAGTTAAGATTAGACAGTTTCGTTATGTGACAGTAGTGTTCATTTTATGTTGGTTATTATTCAGTTTGGTGTATATCATGTAATTTCTGAATTAATGTAATAATTGTTAAGTAATTTTTTTATTAAGATATAAAGTATGAAGGAACTTTAAAAACAATCTTTGCATTTTTAAATTCGACTAATACGAAATAGACTGGGTCGACACGAGTTTTTAAGACACAATTTAATTTAATTTATATGTGGAATTTGTCAAATATTGACCATGAAAAAATAAATATGAAAATAGTACAAAATTTTAATTTATTGAAATTTATATTATCAAAATCAGAAAAACGTAAAAATTCGTTTGTAAAGTTACCAAGCAAGTAATTATACTTTGAAAATTTTAGTCTAATTTTTATTAAAAAAGTTATAACCATAATTTGCCAATCATGTGTGACATTAAACTAAAAGTTCAGTGCTACAGTGTAATATACAGGGTGGTCCAAAAAAAAGGGCCACTTTTTGGATCTCGTAAACAGCAAGTACTACAAAGAAGTTTAAATTAGACAAATCGTTCCCCTTTCTGAGACCTATTTATGTTAAAAAAAAAACATGGCACACTAGATCAAAATGGCCATTTTTTGTTTTTAAATTGTTAATAACTCGGTTATACTTGAAGGTACAAAAATATTTTTGGAAAAAAAGTAGATTTTTTTCAGGCACTGTAAAATGAAGAGATGCATTTGTTTCAATACTGTTTAAATTCTTGGATAAATCACAAACTTGCATTTTTTTAAATGGAAATCATAGTTGGCTATGACTTCAAGAAAAGGCGTTTTTTCCCCTCTTTTTAACAATACATATAAGGTTTAATATATTTATTTTGATATTTAGGCTCCAAACAAATAAAATTCATCAAAAAGTACCTATAGAGTGCCATGAACTTAAACAACATTGAAACAAATTAATGTTTTCATTTTACAGTGTGTAAAAAATCTACAACTTTTCCCCAAAAATATTTTTGGACCTTCAAGTTATTAACGATTTAAAAAAAATTCCATCTTGATTTTTGTTTATTATCTAGCGTGCCATGGAACTTTTTTAATACATTAAAGCATCACTGAATAGGTCTCAGAAAGGGAAACAATTTGTCTAATTTAAACTTCTTTGTAGCTCTTACCGTTTACAAGATTTCAATAGTGGTCCTTCTATGTGGACCGTCCTGTATTTAATAGCTTATGTTTTGCAATTTTGAAATCTTTTGGAAACAAACTAAAGGTCAACTCACAACTTCTTGGGAACATAATATACTAAGGAAAACTAGATACAAAACAAATGAAACTCATAGATCATTCTAAACAACCGAATCTTCCTTAGGTATAAACAAATTTTACTACGGTTACCATTTTTGCCATCGAGATTACGATTGTTATTAATAAAGCTAACCACTGTAAAATGTGTTAGTACCTAAGGAAGACTCATCTGTTTAGATTGACCCATATTGTCTGAATTTTTAAACATAGCCTAACTTCAAAATAAAGTTGCAGTTGAAAAAGGTGTCCAGGTGATGTGTTTTTCTTAAAGTTAAATAAACTTAAGCACATGATAAGTGGAGATAAATAAATCATATTTTTGCTATTGTTTATTATTTTAAAATGTAATTTTAGTTGTTTTTACTATTTTATATAGTTATGTTGATAAAAGATTAAATTCTTACATTATAAACAACTGCAACAGAGGTATTGCAGTATTAATAGTTCTTGTAGCAGTATTTTATAATTGTATATTTCTGTAATGATTTATCTTTGTTGTTAATTCTTGCTTAATTTAAAAAAAAAAACAATGAATTAGGTTGAGTTTACCAAACATCAGAAATTGGAAAATAAATGGAAATACCACATGAAAAACATTGATTGGCAAAAATTCAACAAATAAAATTGCACACTAATGTAAAAAATATAATTCGTTGTACAATGATAACTTAGCTTAAAAGTGTTTTAAGTTTCATATAATGGCAGTTTAAATTATGGTTATTGAATAAATAACTATTTGTAAAATTTATGTGCAC
Source organism: Elmis aenea (assembly GCA_947652605.1). NCBI lineage: Eukaryota > Metazoa > Arthropoda > Insecta > Coleoptera > Elmidae > Elmis > Elmis aenea. Next base: position 67,749,793 of record OX393576.1, on the reverse strand, counting down.
TGTGTATTGTTTTGTATGTTGCATTCAGTTGTTTCATCAAATAAACATATTTTAAAACAATAGATGTGATTAAGTCAGCCTGTACGTTGTCTTCGCTGAATGGAAAATTGTATAGAAATCATTAAAGTAGGGTTGCCAGAAGTTGAAAAAAAAAGAACTTATTTTTTGTGAACAATTACTCTCTTCTGAAATATTTAATGGTTTAAAACAAATTTCTTAATACCTTATTCTTTATCTTAAATATTTTAAATTTTATTCAGGTTCTCGATTGACTTAGTACAGTATAATTCAGAAACTCATATTTCTTAACAACTTATTCGTAACCATCAATATTTTAAATTTTAGGCAAGTTACAGATTAACTTGATACAATATACTTCATAAATTCATATTAGACACATAAAGACTATCATTTAAGTGTTATCGGATTTTTACTGATACATGTGTTTCGACAGCTCTGATCCAAAACAAAACTTTTAATAACTTAATCGTTACTAGATCTATTTTAATTTTTATTTCTTTTTTCGATTGAGTTAGCGCAGTGTACTTTATAAAATCATATTTAAGACATAAATGTTCCATCGTTTCATTTTTATTGGATTTTTACTAATAAATTATTTTGACAGTTCTCGTCTAAAACAACATTTTTAATAATTTAATCGCTACCAGATATGGTTTGATTTTTATTTCCTTTTTCGATTGAGTTAGTGCAGTATACTTTATAAATCCATATTTGAGACATAAATATTGCACTGTTTAATTTTTATTGGATTTTTACTAATAAATGTGTTTTGACAGTTCTGGTCCAAAACCAAATCTTTAGTAACTTAATTTTAACCCAATTCATTTTAATTTTTATTGAAGTTTACGATTACCTTGGTACTCTGTATACTGCAGAAATTAATTTTGTTTGTCATAAGAACAATATTGTTCTTTTTTTATTGTAATTCATAATTACAGAACGCAACCCACTTAACACGTTGCGCCTACATGGGTATGCAGTGTGCTGAACAAAACGCCTACTTTTGTCATTTTTAGACAGCCTGCGTAACTGTTATGTCAAATAAGTTGCATGTCTATGTAGGCGTTTTGTGTCGTGGTTGCCTATCAATAGGCGCAACGCCTAGTGGGTTGCATACTGTACATTACGCCTACATGGATATGCAATTAATTTAACGTCGTTTCTACGCAGGTTGCCTGAAAATGCCGAAAGTAGGCGCTTTGTTAAGCACATTGCATACCTATTTAGGCGCAACCTGCTAAGTGGGTTGCGTTTTGTATAAGTAGGCGCCTGTTATCAATAAATATATTAAGTATGTTTAGGTTTTTTCAAGCGGATTCCACACAAATAATTTATTTTTGCTACATAGTTAATAAAAATACGATTTGCAAAAAAATAAAGTTTTTATGTAAACATATTTTACTTTATCAAACAAAGCAGAACATTTATAAGTAAAAAAATGTATTACCTAGTATATTCCTGAAATAATTGTTTATTCTGAAATAAATAACTTATTATTCAAGGGTCAACATTTTTTTTGACATTTAATGTTGTTAAACTTTATTATTAAAGAAATTGGTTTTAAACATAAAAAGTTAAACAACAATCAAGTGCTTTATTGGCACTAAAATTTTATTAAATCATAAAGTGGTGTTTATTGCTTTGGCCTATAAACCAGGGATGGGGAGTCAGAGTCAGAGTCGGGAGTCAAGGAGTCGAAGCTTTTTTGAGGAGTCAGAGTCGGAGTCGGTAAAAAACTATTGACTCCCGACTCTTTTTACTTTCGGCATACGTAGTATGAAGAAAGTATTGTGATCGCAATTTTTTTTATAAAAAACTGATTTTCTACATTTTCTTCATTATGTATTATTATGTATTATTATGTATTAAATAGAAAATTAAAATATTAAACTTTGTTTACCATCGGGAGTCGGAGTCAGGAGTCGATTTTTACAAATACCAACTCGGGAGTCGGGAGTCGATTATTTTTCTGCCGACTCCCCATTCCTGCTATAAACGACTCAGATCTATAATTTTTTTAAAAATTTGATCAAAAGTAACTAAGGAAAAAAGAGGACAAAAATTATCAGAATAAAGAGAGTGAACAAAAAGATCGGGATAAAAAAGAGAACATGTTCTCTTAAAAGAGATATTCTGGCAACCCTACATAAAAGTGATTAATTTTAAGCAGTCTTTATAATTATTGTGTCTATTATTACATAAAATATATTAACAGGTATAATTTTAAACTAAATAGATGTTTTAAAATTATTTTATTTTATTCACTTTCCAAAACCACCTCTGCAGGTTGGACTGGATTCTATTATTTGATCGGAGGAATTCCATTGATCCGGTGTTTTAGCTACTATGGACAGTGCGTGTACTCCGTTCGTTAATTCTTCTTTAACTGTATCGTTCACCAAACGATGTCTCTAAAAATTCCCCACAAAAATTAAATTGCCTTGGGTAATGAATAAGGTGTTTACCTTTATCAATGGAAGATTGTTAAATTTGTTCGATACAACAACTACTTTAAAATGTGTTTCAGCACCTTTGGGTACATTATGCATGTACGATTCATTTATTATGTCTAAATGAACAGTATCTAAAGCGGTACTGATTTTATGTCTCATTGACTGTTCAACTGGATTGGCGATCGACATTTTTGAAAACTTGGATACAAAAAGTGAATACCTTGATATAATTTGGGGAATACCTAAACATTTATACATTTAACATAAACACACTTACAAAATATTTTAAAACAGTACCTTTCTCTATTAATTTTGTTCGTAATGAATACACTGAAGAGGAGTTTACAAACATTATTTTAAAAGTAAATGTAAGGTTATAATGTTGGTAAAAATCCAAACAAACCTGCATTATCGGCGACATTTGGGGGCGGGCACATTGTTTTCATTTGATTTGATTTATAGCCAAACGTCCAGTGTAGTTGGATGCCCAGCTGTCAACTAAAATTAACATGGGCGTTTACATTGCGCATATGGGACTTTATCTTAAAACCTGGTTTTCATTTCGTTGAAAACTAAGCTGGACGATTGTGTGAATTATTGTTAGTTTCATTTTTATACAATAGAGGTCACAAAGTGTACTAGTTTTTGAAATGCATGTAAAGCATTTGGGGGTTTCTGAATGTTTACATGAAACATTTCGTTATTAAGATGATTTCAGAGCTATTAATGATTATTAATGTTATAAATAACAGGTGTAAAAAGTTTTAAATCATTTTCTGTAGTTTTAAAACTAATTAACTAAATAATTCCCCAACTGGTAATTCATAACAGTTTACCATTATATTTACTAAATACAATGATATAGTCACTGATTTTCTCATAATTTAATTATAAATATAAACCATGATTTCTTGCGTTAGTAAAAATAGATATTCTACTAACTAAAATTTTAAAAAATATTAAAATGAAAAATTCAGCTTAAATGTAAAGTTAAAAAATTGTATTTCTCATGTAACTTGGTACTTGGACATTACATAAAAAGAAATTTATATATACAGGGTGTCCCAAAATACATTTCCAGCATGGGGATCTCGCTTATTTTAAGAAATACAGATTTGTTTAACTTAGATGAATTATTCCTTAGTATGAGTGAAGCCACAATCAATTTTTAAAACTACAAAATTCCTCGTGCTTCAGATGTTATAGCAAAAAATATGAAAATGTCGAATTTTTTTTCCTCTCAACTATTTTGTCTTAATCATTAAACCAATCTTATTTCTACCTCCTGAAGGTACTTTTTTATGTAGAAAATGTAATTATTCTGTTAGATTATCACTTTTCATTTTTGAGTTATTACCCGTAACTTAATTTTTTGCTTATGGGCGTTAAGTTGGCTTTGGATAGTCCGATGTGCTTTTACATCAACTGCTTCAACCCTTATATGTTTATAATGAGAAAAAACAACGAATTTGAGTAGGTTATTGCCAATTATAGATGCCATTTAAAAAAAGGTAAGTTTGTGTTATAACTTTTAAACGGCAAGCGTGAAATATTTTTTTAAAATTTCATTAATTTTACATAAAAATATCTATTTACAATCTCCATAATTTTTTTTGCTATTTACAACAGTAAGGGAGATATGACACATTATTATTATGACAAAAAAAAACACTGAATTCTAATAACTCAAAAACCGGATTTGATAGAATATTTTTGAAAACGGTTCTGAGCTTGTCTCAAAAAACTGCACATTTTTGGTAATTTAACCGTTCCTCTATCTAGAATATTAAGCGAGATACCCATGTAATCCCATCGAATTTGGACCAACCTGTTCAAGTCACTTATTTTTAAAGATTTGTAGTGCCATATATAAAAAAAATATTTGCCGTTATCAAAATTTATTTATTTCATGAGTTTATTTGGCAGAAACACATTAGCGTGACGTTCTTCAGATAATTTTTTGACCATCTTTAAAAACATTTACTACAAAGTAGGTTAATTTGTTTAATTACGGTGTATTTGAGAGTTTATGTTATGAACCCTAAAATATTTGCGATTTCCAGAACAAGTTTACAGTGGTCCAGTAAGGTAATCGGCTTAATAATCTTAGCGAAAGTTAACTCTGTGAGCGACCTCATTAAAATGCTTAAAATTAATTTCGGTTAATTTAATAGTTACAGAAGTTTTTACTTCCACCATAATTAATGATGTCATGTTTTTCATGTATTTTAGTTAATTTTATAAAACAAAACATATTACTGCTATTTTGTTTATGCTTACAGCTTACTTTTTAATTTTTATTTCGGTTTCTGTTCAGATTTAGCTGATTATTTGGGTTTATTCCAACAATATGTATTTTTTGTTTTATATTTTTTTTATAGATATTAAAAAAAAAGGTAAGGGTAGTAAAATAAATAGAATAATTTATTATTAGAGTAATTAATAAGAGTGCCACTGATTAATGTTTAAAACTTGATTGATTATCTCTGCTTATCTTAAAATCGTCAGAGTTGAACAGAATTATTAAATTTTGCCCAATTGTGGATTGAAAGTGTTTGAAGCGGTTTGTGATCATGGGAACCGAAATTGTAAGTGTTTATATTTAATCTTTTGTAAAAGACTTGTTCACAAATGAAATATTATTTCGTCGACTTCGGTTATTGCACAGAGAAGTACGTTAATTTATAACTTTTGTTCCATGCTAATTTCGCTGTGACATCTGGTTATTAAATTACGCGATTTTCAAAGGGCATCGTGACTTTTCATGAAAAATATGCCTCCCTGCATTTGGATTTGAGTAAAACATTAATTTTTTGTAATCCCCACCATAAATTGATAAAATAAATAAATGTTTGTAAAAACAAAGAAGTAAGGAACTGTAGGGAACACGGTAATGCACATTTGTCAAAATATCTACAGCAACTTCGGTAAATTATGATTCAGTACGATATCAACAACGAAATAGCAACAAGAATCTATTTTGTTTAATTCATTTTAAGCTGGTTTAGTATAGACACCTGAATGTAGCAAAAGGAATCTATTATAGATACAACAACAACTATGAAACTATGAAACTATTGCAATAATTGAAAAATCCATGAAAACATTCTAAAGAAAAACAGAAATATGTGTAAAGGCCTACAGGGTGGTCCACATAAAAGGGTCACTATTGGGATTTCGTTAATCGCTAATAACTCGGTTATGGTACAAAAATATTTTTGGGGAAAAGTAGTTTTTGTACGCACCTAAAAAGAAAACATTCATTTGTTTCAATATGGTTTAAATTCTTGGATAAATTACTACCTTGCATTTTTTAATTGGAAATCATAGTTGGCTATGATCTTATGAAAAACCATTTTCCCTTTTTTTAATAATATAAGGTAAAATGTATTTATTTTGATGTTTAGGCTCAAAGCAAATAAAATTCATCAAAAAGTCCCTACGAAGCTGTAGAGTGCCACACAGGTTGGAAACCACTGCATTAAAGCATCCCCAAGTAGAACTCAGAAAGGGAAACAGTTTGTCTAGTTTAAACTTCTTTGTAGTTCTCACCGTTAACGAGATCCCAATAGTGGCCCTTCTATGTGGGCAACCCTGTATAAGTCCATAAATAAATCTCATTTGTTTACTTTCCTTTAAACCAAAGCCTAAACACTTAAATTATGTTGTGTAAATAAATTTTACTCACGAAAAAAATTGTACCTAATGCGACTTTACCCCTCGAAAATGTTCGTAGATTTTTCATCGCAATAATGAATTTTCTTCCTTCTTGCTGTAACAGGTTGGTGCCTAGCGTGTCTCAGACCAACGTTTTTGATTAAGCACACGAAATTAAAAACAAACTATTAAGCATTTTCGTTATTTAAGTTTTGTGTTGTACGTTTTTTTTTGCTGTATAAAAGCTTCAATTAAAACACTGCTTTAAGAGCACCAGTTTATTTTAATTACCCATTCCTAAGCATGCTAATCGCAATAGATAAATGCGGCAGAGCACTTAAAATAATAAGTCAGTTGCGCAATCTTTTAAACAATATGATTTTATTGTATAGGTATTACACAGCCTACTCGAATAAAGCATTTTATCAAGATATTAACTAATAAATGTAGAGTGGTTAAAATAGTTGCTGTATCTATTCATTTCGAGGCTGATTACATCAATTTTATGTTTTATACATCACGATGCTACTATGTATTTAAAAAAAAGTGTTCTCATTGTTAGATTCCATTTTATTTTATACTGTGCAAATGTTTTATTATGCTTTTAGCATCTGCATTATGCATCTGACAATTTCCTGGTTTAGAATGAATCTGTTGCCTGCCTGTAATACAAATACTAAGGAACAATTCATCTAATTTAAACAAACCTGTATCTCTTATAATAAGCGGGATCCTCATCCTGGAAATCTATAATCTGTACGTAATTGTATTAGAGTACTATTTTTGGCAATAATTGGAAACCTTTCAAATTTTTTCCTAAAACAAATGTCTAGGTCTAGCTAAGGTAAATACCTACTTACATGTAAAAATAAACAAAAATAATTCGCCAGCTACTAACAATAGTTTTCCATAATAGTTAATACTTTTAATGACATATTCATGATTTTTTTCATACTTGAATTATAAACATAAACCATAATTTCTTGCGTTAGTAAAAATAGATAGTCTACCATCCAAAACCTAAAACAATATTAAAATAAAAAAATCCAGCTTAAATGTTAAGTTAAAAACATGGCATTAATTTCTCATGTAGCTTGGTACTTGGACATAAATAAAAAGCAACATAATTTTACTTGGTCTTTTGGAGGAAATTATTTCGAGTAACAAATGTGTTTTTATGTTCGCATGTCATTTGCTTTATTTTTATAGACATTTGCAACCAAATTATTGATTTCCCCGGCACAAAAACGCAGTAGTTGCATTGATTTAGATGAATCCATGACTTTTCAAAGTTCTATTAATTTACGGTCTACTTAACTATGTGTTTTCAACTTGTCTTGCTGTTGTTATCTGTGTGCAACGTTCCCTTCTTTGATATACGCTTGCTTTACGCGAAATATCAATTTTTTTTGCAGTCCATGAATTCAAGTATGCGAGTAAAAGTTGTCGTCCGTTTCTGTAAACTTAGTTTAAACAATAATTATCGTCGGTATCTAAAATTAAACCTGGTGCTCATATGTTTAATCATTATCGCGTTCGAAGAAATGTAAGTAAATAATATTTATTTTGGTAACTGAAGAAAAAACGAAAAGAAATAAATTAAGTCATTGACGTCAATGTGGCGATGAAATAATTGTCAAGACAATTTTTAGAAGCGTCAAATAAAATTGTTCTATTGTAGATACTATTGAAGATTCAAGTTTCTCATTTATTATTTTTTGGGTTGGTAAAAACATTTGCTAAATTTGGTGAAAACTTATTCAGTTATTTTTTTGTCAATAAAATAAAGTTTGATTAAATACAATATTACGAGCTAATGTAGAACAAATTAGATTTGAAAAGTATTTAATTTAGGCAAAATTTATCTTGTTTAATTTTGACAAGACAATATAATTAACACAATCAGCTGTTTGGAAATAAAATGAATTTCTTGTTTGCGTCATAAGTGGGTCAGTTGTATGTATAAAAAGCTACTTGGAAAATAGAGTAGTTAAACTTTTTGCTTAAACTTTAATAAAACTAACCCCAGTTTCAAATGAAAATGCAATTATCTTCATTTTTGCATATTAGTATAGTTGTATTTCAAGTTTCGATCTGACTTCATACTCATAACGCCAAATTTTTAAATTTTTGTGCTGTCTTTTGATAGTTTTTCAAGCACTTTTAATTACTACAAACAACGAGAGAAATATTCAGGGTCATTAGTATTGTAAAATGCCATTAGTCCATTCAGTATTATATTTAAGGGTTATCGAAATAGTTCTGTAATCATTTGCGTGCAAATTAATTACTCTGTTGATTATATTTCGCAACAATTATAAAAAAATTCAGATTGTAGAACACAGACCTCCTCGTAAAAGGCGTTGCCCATTTTATTGTAAATTTCAATACGAACAAACAACTTTGTATTTCAGATATCATTATTTATAACTTGCAAAGTTGTAGTATACTAATTTGTTAAAAACGTTAGTACAAAAGTTAAGTGTCACTTATTGTTTAAGAGGTTTATTAATTGTTAAATTTTTTTTTTAAATTCAGAGGTAACTTTGTTAACTTCTAAATATTTTTAATTATTGTTAAAAAAATCTTTACATTTGTGCGATATATAAATAATTTTTGGCTCTGGCTATTACATAGATGTAGATAATTATAAAATAGATTGCCGCATATGAAAAATATGAAGATTTAATCTTTATACAAGTGTTTTGCATAAAACAGGTTGATAAAATGTGATTAAAATCTTAACTTGTGTATAAGATAATGGCGTGCGTAACTAGTGTTTAAGATTTTTCGATAGTTTTCATTTCTCGAGTCCAGAAAATTCTCATATAGATACTATATAAATGTACATTTACTTTTTTTACGTATAATTGTAACACATCTTGGACCGGCACGTAATAAATGAATTGTAAAATTCATCAGAAATTTATTTTTGATTTATTGATATTATTTATAACGTCAAAACCTCGTTTTCATTAATAAGTATATTATTTTATAGAAGATAATAACCTTAAGTGATTTTAATTAAACATTATTATTCTAAACATTATGAATCACTTAAAACTGAAACATATATCTATAAACAAAATTAAATGTTTTCAGTGTACAGTTTTAAAATATTTATTTTTTAAACATAGAGCATCTAAAGTAATACTCGATAATCTATTTCTTTTTTTTTTGTAACAAATTCGTTCGTTTTGTGTCGATGTAGGCTTCATTGTGGATAAAGCATTTCTAAGTAGTTCTAAATTTTTGTTTCTTGATGATTGAAATATATTAAATTCGTGCTTAATAGTTTTATTTTTGTCATTTACACTGTTTCACTTAAACTTCTCTTACTTTTTCTATAACCGATAAGTTCGGTTGTTCTTGGAGAGACAATTCTTAATTTTTATTGACCGGATCTGCACCAAAATCTTCTACGTCAGTATCAAACTGATGAGAACTAACAAATAATCTACTTAGCATTTGTGTAGCAGTATTGCAAATTTCATGTTTTAAAACTAGTCTAAAAAATGTATCTTTTTCTTCGCAAGCAGGATTTTGTAAAAATGTATACAGAGATATGATGGTATTGTTTCTCCTTTTATTTCTTCAACATGTACAGTTTGTTCAACGAAAAAAAAACATTTTTTTGCTCGAGAAAAGTTTCTCGAAAAATGAGAAATCAAAAAAATTACTTTTTCTCGAAAGTTTCTCGAGAAAGAATTCTCGATAAGAAACACTAGGCGTAACTACTTATAATACTATTGGTTTCCCCGATAAAGATCAAGAGAAATCTTATTTAAGTTAACCGAATTATTTCACATTATTCACAATCCTGTGCGTTTTTGGAGAACATTTTGTATTTTTTTTTTTTAAATAGAACTTGTGTTGAGATAACTATTGATGTGTGTTAAACGGGTTTAAAAGAGAACACCTGTTGATTACTGTCAAATAAATATGTACTCTAGTAAATTACGGGTAACACCATCAACTGAACATCGCAATTTCAACAACTGATTTCAAATTACATTGAATTCACCAGGGTATGCTATACATGGAGGGTACTAGTGCTAGTATATTTGTATCTACTTGTGTATTATTTGCAAGTACAACTTTTAATAATTGTCTTGAACGTAGCAGACATTTACCTTGGGCACCATTTGTCTCGTGTTGAATGTCTAAACCTAAACGATAATAATTCAAGTTACTGAACACGAAAATCGACGCCAACTGTTTCAACTTTAGTATCTTAAAATATATAGGGTGTCCCCGTTATCGGCACAAATATTTTAAGTGGTGATAGAGGACCTTTTCATAGTAATAATAATTGTGAAGCTGCAAGTGAAACATATTTTCATCGTTACACATAATGACGAAGAAATGTCCCACAATTAATGAGATTTTGTTTTAAGGCAACCTAATAAATCTATTTTTGGAAGATTAAAACAAAATCTCATTAATTGTTGGACATTTCTTCTTCATTATGGGTAACGATGAAAATATGTTTCACTTGCAGCTTTGCTTGTATCTTTTGCATGTATCTATACCCTGCTTGTAATTTCTTAGTTTTACTAACTAAAAAAAGTTAGTATTCGGGCAATTAACAACAAAGTTATCGGAAATCGATCGATTAATCGACAATCGATCGAGTAATTGGCAACCGGGCGATAAGCTAAAGCCGATTATTCGAACAATTTGCTTAACAATATCTTCTTACCTTACATGAAAGAAAACACTTGCCCCATTTTAAAATTAGCACATTTATGGGGCAGTATAAATGAAAAACACGTGTGAGTTGTAAAAATAGTAATATAATTTTAATTTACACCTGTCTGTGAGCGTTATAGCCATGGTATGTTATGCATATTAACACAATAGAAGCGCACGATATGTTTTTAACGTGATTATTATATTATTGTTACACCCAAGGGTGGCTCTTGAAAGGCGTGGGCTATAAAATGTTGCCATTTATTACAGTTCATAATTTACAAAGTTGTGGACGTGTGAGACGATAATATAATAAACGAAATTATACTGAAAATAGTCGCTAGTATCAAATTAAAGGATTTGTCAAAAACAAATGAGTTTTTGTGATTGCTCGCTGTACAGGGCGTTTCGTATTTCGATGAGGCACTTTTGGTGTCTCCGTAAATAATGAAAATACAAGGTTGATTAAATAGGACAAGATTTTTTTAATTTAAAATTTCCATGGCTTGCTTGATATAACGAAAAAACTGAATACGAGCAACCAGTAGCGTAGCCAGGGGGGTGCGTTTGTTTTGGGGCGGCACTTTTGGTCTACCCAAATGGGGTAAAAATGAAGATCTCGGGGTAATGAAGGAACAGTAGATATAATAATCAGCGCTGGCACTAGCGCTAGTCTTACTGAAAAATGCACATAAAAAAAAAGAATTCTTATCGAAGTTAGAGAGTAAAACGGGCTAGTCAACCTGTCTACACTAAAAACTCGCCCCCTTGTGACGACAGAAATTTCAAGTAATAAAATTTATGATAGGACACCAACAACCATTCAATAAAATTATGAAACATTTCATTCATTTTAGGCATTAAATTCCATGCGGTCTTAAACTCTGTTGTAACAGGGATTTTTCATTTGTTTTGAGGTATAAATCGCTTTTTTTACAAGGGCCTCGTTTTTCGCGTTTTTCTCTGGAACCGTTTAAGATTTTTTAAAAAACTTTGCACCATTTTACTTGCAAAGGATGCGGGCATTGGTATATAGAAAAAATTTGATTTGATCTCGGTTTCATAGCCAACGCCATCGCAAAAATTACCTTTATTATTAAACTTTTCAGTTTTTGCCCTATTTTTCCAAAGCAAATGGCCAGTGGCACATATAACTCTGCAAAAGATTTAGTTTTGATGTACTTGATGCAATAAACACAGCCTTCATCAGATTCTAGCGACAACATATTGTGACCCTCCCTTGCCAGCAAAATAAAACAACTCAGTAAATAAATTATTTGTAAAAATAGTATTTATAAATGACAGCATTTTCTTTATTTTTTTAGTTTTGTTTGTCAATAAAGGTATTGCAAAAAAAAGTTGTCCAAGGTATTCTTTTAAAAGCAAAACAAATGGTCCAAGAAAAAAACAACATTCTTCGGTTCAGAATCAACTTATTTACAAAAATAAGATATTCTAGTGTGTTGTTCTGCTTGGATTTGTATGACCGGAGACATTTTAACCCACTAATAAGGCATATATTTTTATGCACAAAAAATATTCATTGCTATACATATTGTGTGATACCCTTATGATTACATTTAAGTGTAGTTCGTTTTTTTAATTTTGTGTTTAGAATTTTCAAGTCACTAACATGGTTATCAAATAACAACAGACAATTTTAAACATTGTTATGAAATTAATACTCTATAACTCTATATCAACCAGTTAGTTTCACAGGTTATACAAACAGTTATGCACATTATTTTGAGCACAATTATGTGCACAATTTTTTGCGTAAATATTTCCTGTACATATAACCTTAAGGTAGAACAAACAATTTATAGGAGTTTGAGTTAGTATGTGTTTTAATCCTAATATGTACATCTTAAATAGCGAATAATTAACTACCTATCTTTAGCAGATACAGTTTAGTGTTCTTAGGAAGTATTAAAAGGGCATTAAAGTTGTTTTTTAACATAAAAAGTGGAAGATAATGAAATTATATACATAAAAAACTAAGTATGACATATAATGTTGAAAATGAAAATAATCGTATTAAAAATTATCCGTTGTTTAATACTAAGCCACTGTGAGTATCTAGCGTTAGAGTAATTTTGGTGTATCAGTGTAAAATAATTCTCGTAGCCCTATTTTGCAATTTTTGAAGCCGGTCTAAGTCATTATAATGACTCATTAGTATTAGCCAGAAATAAAATACTAGAGCAGTATTCGAAATAGGGTGCTATGATACTTTTGTATATTACAATAATTTTAGTATGGACTGGAAGTTTATTGCTTAAGCTAACTATTTTTTTAGAAACCTTCTTGACTATTATAATCAGTACCTATTACTTTTAAAATGAATCGTCTATTATTATATCTGAATATTAAATGTCATTAACTCTATTTAATACTACACCATCCAATTCTATAAGTTGCTGATTAAGCACATTGTTATTGTTTATCAATAAAATGACTTTATGACTTATTAAATATTAAGAAATTAATCACACAACCACCTATACATCTTCACTATAAAAAAATGTCAACAATTCACAGGGAAAAGATAAAATTGCAACAATCTTTCGATTATTTTAATGTAACCGTTGTCTACTGCTATGAGCCTAATAACAAATATATCGTTGCCCTAATAATTAACACTAAAATCGGGATATCTCGAAAATATCAATTTTATATATAGGTAAAAGAGGCTTAATATTTTTGAAGGGCAATTACATTATTTATAAGATTGTGTATAAAAAATCAGTTATTGATGTTTAAAGTTTCACAAGTTTAGCTTGTGCAAAGTGTAATTTAATTTATTGTTAATCTAAATTTCAAACGAATTTCTACTGCCTTTTCAAAGTTTTTGAATTTTAAAAATTTTTGAAAATATCGCTCAGAATTTTCATAATAATAAATTTCACGAAAACAGTTAAATTTACCTTCAACAGTAATCTATTTTGCGATATTCATGATAATGCGCCAATGTTTTACTTCAAGACCGGCCCCCGTATGTTATTATACCTGCTTGAAATGTAATAAAACTCATGCACTGGCTTTTAGTGCAAATTTCGAAATATTTCCCTGTAGATGTCGCCAGCTAACGGACCAACAGTCAATTGAGTGTATTTTCGCAAATTTTTGGGTGGGATCGGCGCTTAAATACTTGTCAAGCAAAAAATAAGGCCTAGTCGGATAAGTGGAAGAAAATTTTGGCTACAGTATTTTTGAACCAAAGCAAAACAATCTTAAATTTTGTTTAAACAAGTTACTATTCTCTTCTACACTATTGTTTTAGTGTAATTAATTATTTTCGCAACTTTTTTGTAATGAATATCGTTTATTTTAATACGAAACAAAATGCACAATGTCTCAAAAATCTTGAATCCAAACTTTTTTCCATTTTTTTCCAAAGTTTTTGGGTGGGATTGGCGCTTAAATACTTATCAAGCAAAAAATAAGGCCTAGTCGGATGTGGAAGAAAGTTTTGGCTACAGTATTTTTGAACCGAAGCAAAACAATCTTAAATTTTGTTTAAACAAGTTACTATTTTCTTCTACACTATTATTTTAGTGTAATTAATTATTTTCGCAACTTTTTTGTAATGAATATCGTTTATTTTAATATGAAACAAAATGCACAATGTCTCAAAAATCTTGAATCCAAACTTTTTTCCATTTTTTTCCGAAGTTTTTGGGTGCGATCTGGGACAAAATCTGTGGCCATTTGCACTAAACTAAATTAAAATGCATAATATAGATTACATACAGGGCGCGAACATTAAGTAAAGCTTTCTTATTTCGATGATACAGCAATTGCCTATTGCCTAATTAAATATCACTTATCTTTTCTTAATCGAAAATCTCTGGTAAAAATATTAAACCAATTATAGGTTTTTGTATCTTGATCAGTAGCAGTTTTAATAATTTTGAATACATTTAAGAAATTCATAATTTATGAATGTATGGCATATAACTTATTTATAAATTAGACTACTATTGACGAAGAGACTGGAGTCTCGGAACTGGACGAGGTATTTCAACAAGAGACAATGAAATATTAGTGATTTACAATTAAACTTATTTAACTTGTATTTAAAGAGTTATAAGTTAGATTGCTTTTTTTTTTTACTTATACAGTTTAGATGTGTTAACATATCAACTGTAGGTAGGTAGGTACCTACAGCTACGTCTGGTATTGGATATGAAGTACCTACACTAGATATAAAAGGAATGAACCTCTTCCTCTTACTACGTTAAACAATATCGTTGTGAAATTGTATTGATTAATAACTATAATTGAACTATATTTCTGCCTGTTGAAAACAACGTAATAATGTTTTTAATCGGGTCACTGAATCATTTTGTTACAACATCCTAGTGTACCCACTTTTAATTGAAAGATACGCATTTTAAAGGTTTTACAATTAAACTTGCTGAATATCGGTTAGTGCGACGTGTTATCTATTCATTTTTTGAAATAAGGAAAAAAAATTCTCTTGAGAATTTATAAATTATATAAGCTGACAGACCAAATTTTTCAAGCAATATAAATTAAGCAAAACTTTTGCGATTTACTAAATTTAGTCAGGTTTTTCTTTATAAATCACATAACTCAATAAGTTTCATTTCCCAAACATTTCGTCATAAATCTTGTTTCCCACCGCAATCAGATTTATGCCAAGCCGAGTTTGATGTTCAATAGCAAAAAAAAGGTTGTAATAAATTATTGTTTTAAATACTTTTCAACTATTTCATAACACAACTTTTGCGAAACAAAAACTTAACGTTATTTAATTGGCTACAAAACTATTATACAATAAACTAGGAACTTTATTTAATATGACTGAATTGTTTCCACAGTAATATTTAATTATAAATAATAGCTAGCAAAGAAAGAAAATACAGTTAGGCCCATAAGTAAATAGTCGTTTATAATTTTTAAATTGTTATGTAAGAATAAAGTAATTGAAACGTTTCATGTTTTATTTAATTCGATGTTCCAATTACATCAGTTACAATAAAAGTTAATAACCATTATACAGGGTGTCCCAAATTCGAGTAAACACATGGGGATCTCGCTTATCTTAAGAGCTACGAGGTCGGTTAAATTAGGGTAAAGTTGCGAAATTAGATGCTCAATAAATATCCGCAAAGAAAATTTTCATAGCTGTCTTAGTTCCAAAGTTATTCCAGAAAAACTGAAAAATTTATTTTCGTTTTTTGCCCTATTTCCTACATTTTTTAAGATATCGACAATCTGGAAGCACTTCTCCATGGCAATTTCTTACGCTTTATATTTTGAGATAACAGAAAGTTTCCAACAAGGTTTCGTCTCTTAAGAACCATCATCAACTTATTTTTTTAAAATACGGCGAAAAAATTTTTATCTCATAGTCTGATAGCATTTTGTCTTCTGATTTCAATGAAAAATGGCGTTTACCACTCAAGATGAAATCAATTTTTTTCGTTCGTGATATTTGCTCACTCGCCGGTTCGCGGCTCGTGAATAAATCTCACCTCACGAAAAAAACTGGACCTTTCATCTCTTGTTGTAAAATATACTATTATTATTTTAGTCTTGTGTATAAAAAAAAAAAAATTCTGTTATTGACGTGAAAACTGCTTTCAAATTAAATTTTTATAATCATTCTTAAAGCCTAGTCCAGATTGTAAACAAATGTTTCGGAACAGTGTTCATGAACAATGTTCCCGATGTTTCGGAACAGCTCAACTTTGTTTCTAGCTTGTTTCGGAACTGTTTCACTAATGTTGCGAAACAAAAAAAGCCCTGTTCCTTGTTTCCCGTTTATATGGGAAACATTGGAACATTGAACAAGTCTGTTGTCAAACACGGTTCAGTCAAACAGAGTTTTGGTTAGAGTGATTCTTGGTTAGGATATTTATTACAATGTGGAATCAAGAAAAAACTTTGCACTGATGAAAAAAGTGCATAGCACATCTTGTTTGTGGGATGTCACATGTGGTGAATACAAAAATAGGAATAAAAAGAGGGATGCTTTTGGAAATATTGCGCAATCATGTGCGATGTAACAGTTGCTGAAGTTAAAAAGAAAGTGCACATGCTAAAATCCCAATTTCGACTGGAACACAAAAACTGTAAGGCACTTAGAAAAGTGGTTCTTCACCATTCTTCATTCATTGCCATAACTGGTGCCTTACATTAGTGCTTTCCGTATCCACCACCTTCTTCTTTTCTTTTTTGGCAGCACAAATTCCTGCAATAGTCTTACTGGACATGATAATCACTTGAGAAACACCGAAACCCTGGCTTTAGTCTGGACGCGGAACAACGTATACAGATTGTTCCGAAACAATGTTTCGCAACTGTTTAGGCACAGTGTTCAATATTGTTCCGAAACATTTGTTTACAATCTGGACTAGGCTTTAGACCACTGAGAAAATGTGAATTTTGTAGGTTTTTTTTCAACGGAGGCTTCCGACGCGGTTTGGTATAGGTTTTTGTCCGAAGGCTCTAATTGTCCTTTATTTTCTCCAAGGCAATATGGTCGCCGTATGCATGATAGAGTTTAGAATTAAATCCTCTATCATAATAAATAAAAAGTATACTCTGTAATTTAAAAAAATTGTTGACCATCGCCGGTCGATATATTTCATCGTAGAAAAAACATTTTAACATCATTAAAGTAGGGAATTTCGTGCGATTTCAAAAATAATACTTTCAACCTAATGTATTTGATTAAACTAAATATTTGGATCCTTTAACTTACGTCCTCATAAAAAGCACTTTAATTTCGGGTTTAACTAAATTTTAACTAGTTGTACTGGTACTTTTGCATATTTATATTAATCACACTTACGTAATAATCACAAACGTACCGAAATGTAACTTATAAAATGAGCAAAAGTTAAGAAGCTATCAATACAAATTTGTTATTTAATGCAAGTAGAAATGGCGAAACCTGCATGAAACGTACAACTTGCTTGCGTAACATATCTAACACTTTACGGGCTAATAAACAATGACGGAAGAAATAATAACGACGTTACAAACGGGAACGTTATGGGAAAGTAATTCATTATTTCAACAATAACCATTAAGATAAAATACGTGGGTAACAGTTGTGAAGAAGCAGGTGTAATGAAGTAAATGGAGTTCTCGAAGTAAAAGCGAAGATTGACAACCGTTATTACTGTTTCGAATATATTTATGGCTCAAATCAGTTACGATTAACTTTAAATGTAATAAATAACGCTGTATTTACAGAAGTAATACTGCTTTTACATCGTTTTTATGCATTTGTTCAAAAACAAAACTTTATCAATGATTAAAGCAGTGTGTCGCGAACCGCTGCCTATGAACGAAGCGATTTCAAGAAATATGCGGTTGTTTTTTTTTTACTTTTGCTATGTCTAGTACGTATGAAGAAAGTATTGTGATCGCAAGAATTTTCCAATGCCAGATTTCGACGGATCTACACGTTTTGAGGTCTCCTGAACCTGTTCCGACTATTTTCGCGATGGCGTCCAGATGTGTGTACACGTGCCAGACGTTAAAATCGTCCATTGTCAGATACCGAATTTAAGTTCTATGGAAAAGATCTGGAATATATTGAAACAAAGTGGAGTGGGAGAAGGATTATTAAACGCCATCAAGAGTTTATATAAGAAAAGTAAAAATTATGTGCGAACCCATAACAGCAGTTCCCAGGAATTTATAACAACAGTGGGAGTAACACAAGGAGGCACATTAAGTCCACAGCCCTTTATAATTCTTCTGGATAAAATAATTAAACAATGTAAGCAAAACACAAAGGGGTTGGAATGGTTGGAATAAATTAAAACCAATATCCTTAAAAAAATTAGCGTTCGCAGATGATGTGGTGCTACTAGCTAAAAGCGAAAAGGACTTGCAACTCAATTTAGACGTTTGGGCAGATACATTAAGTACCTAGATGTAATATGAATATTAATATAGCAAAGACAAAGGCTATGGTTATAGCGAAAAATCATGAACCAGTTACAATTATGCTAGACCAAAAAAAGATAAAGCAGGTAGCGAATTTTAAATATTTGGGAACAATAATTGCAGAGAATGGTAAATTGGAGGAAGATTTGAATAACAGAATAGAGCCACTAATAAATGTTAGATAAGCAAGAAGGAAACGCGAGTTTTACTGCAGTGTACGTACTAGGGTTTCTCATATTTGAGCTTTTCCCGGGATTCCGGGAAGAAATCGACCTTTGTCCCGGCATTTCTTGGGATCTCGGGATTTAATAAACTATGGTAATATTTTTAAATAAATAACCCAATAAATTAAGGGAGCAGTTTATTACTTAAAAACAACTCAAAGTCATATATGTAATACATTTTGCTCCATGATTATTGTAAATAATTAAATAATATTGGTGAGAGAAACATACATTTGGAAAATATAACCTTTCTATCAGGGGTTTGGAGCAGTCCAATTTTTTAGTTGCTCCGCTCCAGCTCCGCTCCGGCATCAAGATGCCTGCTCCAGCTCCGCTCCCGCTCCGCTCCGCGCTCCAAATATTAATAAAATAAGTTTTTTATTTGAAAATTTGTTTTTAAAAACCAAGCTAAAATTTTATGAGATATGTGGAAATGGACCAAAAATTACAATATTTGACCCTAAGAAACAAGTGAAGTTAAATAAATGAACAAATTATTGATCTTCAGTTAAAAAAGTTAAAAAAAGAAAAAAAAGTTCTTTAAAATTTTTCAAAATTCAAATACAAAATAATGAAAATTAATATTCAGAAAAGTTACATTATAATAATTTTACTTCAAAAAAATCAAATTTAGTTTATTTATTATTTTATTAAATACTATACCCATGAGAATAATTCATAAAAAAATTAAAAAAATGTAGTTTATAATAGTAAAGTGGAGCAGTGGAGCAATCAAAATTCTTTGCTCCGGGCAAAAACCCATTGCTCCACTGCTCCGCGCTCCAGCTCCGCGCTACGCTCCAATTTCATATTTATGAACACAATAATATAATTTTTGTGATGTGATTTAAGAAAACAAAGGTGATCTATGCTTCGGTCAAATGATCTTTTTTTAAATTTATTAGCAAAAAATCCTGCTGCAAAAATGTTGTTTCGGTCTTTATTGATATACCTAGGTGAAATTTTCTTTAGAGCATTTAGCAGCAAAGAAGCATCGTTATTATCAATAAAATTTTATTTATAAGCTATTTTGCTTCGAATTACCAGGGTACACAAAAATAAAACTGTAAAAATACTTTCAAGATATTAACTTTGTCATGGAGACCTGGCTTCTTTACGCCATATTAAAAGAGAAAAATTATTTTGAAATAAAAATAAAGTTTTTCCACAATTTACTGTTAGTAAAGATATTTATAATAAATTCTGATAAATTATGATAGTACCACAAAGATCTTAGAACAAAATAAAATAAAATAACACTTTTTTAAAATCCCGGGAATACCCGGGACAAAAAGCATTTCCCGGGGAATATAAAATAGCTTAAAATGGACCGGGATCCCGGGAAAAAACCTAGTTCAGACGTTAGCTCAGTAGTTGTATTAAAATAAAGTTTTAATTTTTATATATTTATATACATAAGTTATAAAATGTAAACAAAATTAGCAAATCGCTAAATAAATTACATTATTATTATAACTTAAAATTAACGCTATACTCTCCAACTATTTTGTATATGGTGTTTTGTAAAACGTTACAAATTATTTCGTTTTCTCACCAATTTCACTGATTGTTATTACAAGAGAAAATATACTTCTGAGGTTTGATATTAAATCCTTCTGTATTTTAGTTAGTAATGCTGACTTTTAAATAAGGTGCCACAAGTGATAAACGTGTTTTACTTAGGTACGTACATCTTTATAGTTTGCGTGCGAATCTCAAATAAAACCTGTAAACTCGTCGATCATATCACATCAAACATAATTTCATAATACTTATTGCCCCGGAATAGCTATAACTTAGTTTTTAAAATTAAACGTTACGTGATATGAAGGATGTAGTGATTAATTTATTGTGCCGTTTGTTGAGTACGTGTATTTATTTCAAAACCCTTTTTAATTCTAGGAAGCCAATGAAAAATCTGACGTACCAGAGAGAGCGAGCTGGAGCAAACCCTTAGAATTCGTACTATCGTGTTTAGGATATGCCGTTGGTTTAGGAAATGTGTGGAGATTTCCTTATCTTTGTTATAGAAACGGAGGAGGTTTGTTTATGTTCTTGAATTTTCCAAGTTTATTGTCTTTTTCGTATTGTTCCGTTCTTATTATAGTAGCGGCACGCACATAATTCAATTGAGTATGAAATTAAATTTTCTCTCATTCAAAATAACAATGAAAATTAATTATTAGCAAAGGTTTTAACTATTGTTATGCGTTTGTTTATTTAGTTAGACTTGCGTTGCGAATTATAAGGTTCTCGGGACATTTTTATTGAACTTGTATTATTTCGAATCTGTTTTTGATGTTATGTTAGCCATGTTGCTTGCAGAATTGACTACTTAGTCGTGTTTGTAAATAATCAACGTAGTAAATATCTCGTGTTTCAAAACAAAAATTCTGCCACATTAGCCCTTCTAGGAGAAACATTAATATGTGAAATATCTACATGCGCGCGTAAAGTTAAAAATAATGTCGTTGTTTTGTTATACTGTTATGTTGGGCATATTTTATGATTATATTAATGAGATGTTATCCTTAAATATGCGTATAAACGTCTAACGTCTAATAAAAAATTTTACATGGTAATTTGCTTAAAAAAAACCGTAAAAACGTAATAACCAGTGGGGAGTCGATAGGAAAAATTAAATTTTGCTCCAGGTATTTGGTAATATTTTATTTTAGGAATGCTATGTTGGGAATAATTATTAGAAGCACATATCAGAGAGTTAGAGCTAAAGTACAGGGGGGGGCAAATTTCGATGTTTTCATAGGGAATCTCGGTAACTATAAGAGGTATCGAAAAACAAACCCCGCTTCCTTGAAAGTTGATGGTGAAAACTAAAATTGGTTATCGTCTTTTGTCTCCAAGTTATCACCGATAACTCGATTTTTCAACTTTTCGTTTTATGACTATATCTCGCTTGTTTATGAATATAAAGAAAAATAATTTTGACGTTCTACAGGCACTTTTTTGATAAGAATCCAGTGGCGTAGACAATTTTTCAAAATAAAAATAGAAATTCGAGTTGTGACATAAAGTTATTTTCTTTTAAACGGAACCCATAGTTGCCTGTGGCATCACGAGAAAGAGGATTTTTTCCCCATTTCAGTAATATACATATATCATGTGGGGTCGATTTATTAATTTTCCTTACATTGTCGCAAAAATTAGGCAATTTTTCGTCTTTTATTTTTTTCTAGTAGTAGGCTTATGTCATTAAGAATATACCTGGTAAAACAAACTGTCATTCTGTTGTTTTAACGATGATAATTTTACAGAAATAATCACGTTTAATTGTGGATTGTTTTTATTTTTGTACCTTAAAAACACGAAATGGCTTACGAATATTACGAAAAGTATATGTTCAAAGTAATTCAAAGTAATAATAATTCTGAAGCTGCAAGTTAAACTTATTTTAATCGTTACCCAGAAAGAAGGCAACTAATAAATCTATTTTTGGAAGATTATAACAAAATGTCATTTTAGGGACACATTAAAGACAATTTATGTAAAAATAGATTTATTAGTTGTATTCTACTACCTTCTGTTTTAAATATTTAGGAACAATAATTGCAGAGAATTGTAAATCGGAGGAAGATCTGAATAATATAATAGCGGCAGAGACAAAATTTCACTACGCCATGTTTGATAAATAAGGAGATATCAAAATAAACGAAGACGCGAGTTTTTAATGCAATGTACGTACTCATTCTTACAGTTCAGAAACTTGGACGCTAATATAAAAACAAAGAATAGAGACACCGGAAATGAGATTTCTGAGAAGAATAGAGGGATGTTGACTGATCGATAAAATCAGTAACGAAAAAATTCGAAATAACCTAGGAGTAACAGATATTAAGAAAAAGATGGAGACGAATCAATGGCTTGGACATCTACTACGCATGCCAGAAAGTAGATAATATGTGAAACTAGGATAGAAAGTGAAGATGGATGGAAAAAATAGAGGAAGACCAAGAATAAATTGAGAAAAAGAAGTGAGGCAGAGACTAGAAGAAAAAGGAGTCAGCTGGAGAGATGTGCCACAGTTAGCTAACGATATGCAGGAGTGGAGAAACATAACACAGAAATAGAAAAGCATACCTCGACACCAAAAGGTACAAGAGGAACCGATTTAGAAGACGAAGAAGAAGAAGAAGAAGATGTATTTTAAAAGAATATTTTGCTTGATGTGACATTAATAATTAATTAATTTGACTGACAAATACAGTCAAAATTGACGTTTAATAAAAATCAAGGCCTTTCAGACTTAAACAATCATTAAATTTTAGATTAATATATTAAACTAAAAATCGTACCTTTAGTCTAAACACTAGTACCATTAGATGCGCAATAATTTTATCTTTCTATTGGTACCATTGACTGTCCTGTAAGTTAAATTGGCGAGCAGGAATTCATGAAAACGTTTAAAACAATGTTAAACTCCAATGTTCGAGCTTGCAGGGACACCCGGTATATAAATATAAACGTATTATAAAACTTTTGTAATTTTGTTACTATCCTAAGGAAGTCAATTAACACACATTTAAATAAATTTATGTTGGTCACCAGTTATTTTCCAAAGTTTGCCCTACGTCAAGAATATTCTTGTGCTATCTAATTGTAAGCATAACCTACTTCATTTTAAAATTAAACATTTCATTAATAAAAATGCAAGTCCACGGAAACGACGTAAAAAAGCTTCTCGATTAAGCTTGCATAAATATACTTTCATTTTTGTGTTTCCCGGCAAATCACGTTTTCTCTCCAACATTCATTAAATTCCTGAAATTAATAAACCAAGATTCCGCTAAATAAACATGAGAAACACCATTTCAATATTATCTGAGAACCCAGTTTATCCTCAGTACATTTAATGAGCGTAGTCGCGATTTTCAGTGAATATTTTATTTTATTATTCAACAGGCCGCTGGAAACTTTATATTTATGATTTGCTCGAAAGTAAAATGTTTTAGTTGAGACGACGCGAAGTTGAGAATCCGATTTACATTGCGGCGAACCTTGTATTCTAAGCTGCGCTATGCGAAAATAATTTATAAATTGAGAAAATACGCGGAATGTTTGTTGTAATGTAAAAACGGTTTTGTCTTAGTTCTTGGTAAATCCAGAGTAACGTAGTGTAAACACTGTTTCAATTATAAAGCCATATTTATACATGTGCAATACAGGATATAGTAGAAAACTGCCTCGACGCATAATTTGGAATGCGCCTAACAATTACAGTATTCACAATCAAAGTTTTAGTTATTAGTATTGGTGACCATTTTTGAAGGGTGTTAGGTGAAAACAAGGAATGACATTTGTTATCGACTTTGAGATATTGATGCCATCTTTTACTTATTTTGCTGTACTAAATCATAACCTATTCAGTTTAGAAGAATACCAGTTTTTTCCAGATTAATTCCACATGTAAATATGGGCAGTTGGGGAGAAAACGTGGTATGCCATTCCGCGAGCAGGAGAAAACAAGGATTGTCAACAGATGATTCTGTTAGGCACATGCGATTTCCTGTCGCCGCGATTATAAAATCGCAGTAATTGCCTGCTCTACCTTTTTTTGGTCTAGCATAATTGTAACTGATTCATGATTCTTTGCTATAACCATAGCCTTTGTCTTTGTTGTAATAATATTTATATTATATTATATACCTACTTAATGTATCTGCCTATACATCTAGATTGCAGTCCTTTTCGCTCTTAGCTAATACTGTTAAGGATATTGGTTTTAGTTTATTCCAACCCCAGTAGGCTTTCTCTGTGTTTTGCTTACATTCTTTAATTATTTATCCTTAAGAATTATAAGAGTGGACTTAATGTGCCTGGTTGTCTTACTCCCACTGTTGTTATAAATTCTCGGGAACTGCTATTATGGGTTCGCACATAATTTCTACTACTCTTATGTAAACTCTTGATGGCGTTTAATAATGCTTCTCCTCCTCTACGTTGTTTCAAGATCTTCCAGATCTTTTCCCTTGCCACTCTATTGAAGGCTTTAGAGTCTAAAGTTTAGACAGATCGATAATACATGAAAATGAATATTTACTCCAATTGAGAGAGTATTAACATGGTAAAAACCAAGGGTTTGGAGCGGAGCGCGAAGCTGGAGCACGGAGCAGTGGAGCAATGGGTTTTTGCCTGGAGCTGGAGCGGAGTCCGGAGCAAATAATTTTGATTGCTCCACTGCTCCAGTTTATTATATATAATTAAAAAAAGCACCCTTTTCCCTTTTTTCAACATTTAAAGATCAATAATTTATTTAACTTAACTTGTTTGTCAGGGTCAAATATTATAACTTTTTACCCATTTACACATAACCGATAAAATCGAAGCTTTTTTTTAAAAACAAAGTTTTTAATTAAAAAACTTATTTTAAACCTTTCATTAATATTTGGAGCATGGAGCGGAGCTGGAGCAGGCAGATTGATGTTGGAGCGGAGCTGGAGCGGAGTAATTAAAAAATTGGACTGCTCCAAACCCCTGGAAAAACCCTCCCCAGTTACTTTAACCAACCTTTGACTTGACCAAGTGAACGAAGATCTAGTTGGGTCTAGTTAAAGGCTAGTTAAAGATTTTTTTAAATGTATTCCTGACGTTATCATTTGTGCGCAATACCTAGGTGTTCTGTAAAATACCGAATTATTATACGCTTTGCCGGTAACAGATATATACTTTCAGTATTGTGCGAAAACGTCCTAAATCGATAATTACAAATGTTTTGTCGTATAAGAAAGAGATATTTAAAATAAAGTTATGAAAAAAATTAATTATAGTTAGCAACTTCATTAACGCCATGAATTTATGCACGCTAAGGAAATAATAAACTTCTGTATATTGAATTAGCGAAGTTCATAACTCGTATCTACATGTAATATTATCCACTCAAATTTCGTTCAGGAATATTCCACTAAAGTCGTTGTTTTTATAATATTTTATTAAACTTTTTAATTATTTTTGCCCCTGCATAATTTTTTAAGAAGCCCCTTACACGAAGTATAAAATTAATGCTGTACGCGAGAATTCGTAAACACTATCAGCTTACAAACAGCATCGTAAAATTGGAGCAAAGATCCCGAAGTTTTGTGGCTTAAATTTTAAAAGTTTTTTCCAACTTTAAATTAAATTTATTGTAGAGTCGAAGTTATGTGCGCTAACTTCAGGATTTTTGTATGCTAGATCCATAACGTTTCGGTTGATTGAATCTGCTGTCGATTTTCACAAACACTTGAACCAGAATTACAGACAGTGTCAACGCCGACGAAACTTTTAAAACAAATAACCATTAAGTCTCCAACTCTGTCCAAAAAACGATTTATAACCTGATGATACGATAAATTTTGATTTGAAAATTTTAAAAACCATAATATGTAGTACATTTATTAAATAATTTACACATACGACTTAGCTATTCATACTATAATTTAGTTCTTGGTAATTTTAACCCTTTCACTGTCGGGTAATTTTTGAATGCACAGGCCGTCTGTGTCGGGTTTGTGTTAAAAAAAAAAATAAATCTGGAGGATGCGTCGGGTTAAAAATTAAGCTAATTGTAAGACAAATTATTTATTATCTTTGTTATTAGAAAAGTAAAAAAAAAGTTTTTTTCACAAAAGCTGTTAGAATTTATTAGCTATATCACCTACAATTATTTTTAAATGCACAGAGTATTTAGTTTTTGAGAGTCAATATGCAACTTTACTATTTCAAATGGCACACTCTGTATATTTTAACGTTTTTATTTATTATCTTTGTTATTAGGGTAGTTACAAATAAAATTTCTTTCAAAAAATCTGTTGGAAATCATAAGTTACATAATATAATTATGCACTTGTTAAATCTTCATAAAATAAATTGCATAAAACACATGTTTTGGTTACCAACACTTTACGATGATATTTGTGATACATATAAGTTCATGTACAGGATGTCCCAGATAAAATTTTCAGTATGCATCTCGCTTATTACAAGAGATACAGGTTTACTTAAATTAGATGAATTATTCTTTAGTATGAGAGGAGCTATAATCTATTTTATAGAACTGTTTTGTAATTCGATAGTCTGTAGCAAATTTGTTATCATATAATTTTTGGCAGATTTACAAGGGGGGTGGAACTGCTATATGCAATGCTGTTCCGTATTTCGATTTAGTACCAAGCGGACTATCCAGGTGGCGCTAGTGAAAATGTTTAAAATAGTTACAGATTCCATTAATTTAAGTAGGGGAACAATCACACACATTATTATGATTGGTTGCTAACACAGTAGCGCGGAAATTTAAATTTAAAATGATAATAGATACCGGGCGTCACCTGTCATTTATTATAAATAAAGTGAAAAATAAAAATTTCATCTGCGTAATATAAAATATTTTTAAAAAGTTAAGAAAATATTAAACATGAAAACAAAATGTTGCATTATAAACTGCAACAGTGCAGAAAAAACCATGCACAATTTCCCTGATCCCCATCGCGAGCCTGCTCGGTACAATAATTGGGTTGTGGCTACTGCAAATCCTAAAATTACAGGAAAAGACCCAGCAATGGTTAATAGACATTTTAGGATTTGCAAATTCGGTAAGCTTAGAATAATGCCAAAATTAAATGAGTTTCATGCTTATCCGTCCAAAATTAAGAAAATAAAGGTATCAGCGTGTGCACAGGTCTTTAGTACAAGTGTTGGTGCCGCTTTAAGTGTGATGAGCCGAGGTAAATTGTAAAGCCTAAATGGGATAAAGGAGGTGGAGTTTGAAGGATTACATACTTCAGACCTTTGTGTTTTTTTTACATTTTTTTGGTTATACATAATACATTAATTTGATTTCTTTGTAATTTTAATTTTAATTGCTCATTGTGAACAATGATCTATTATTATATGTTTAAGGGTATATAAATGCTTTTTTTATATTTGCTGTATAATAAATGCATAAATGTTGTTATGTATTCGTTAAGTCAAATAGTTATAGTGTTTTTTTTAGTATAAAGTACTCAACTAAATATAATTGTTTTGGGAGAATCAAGAAAGAAAAAATGTCTAACTTTCAAATCTGTATTCAAAATACATTTTCATATTTAAAAAGCATTTATAATTTTCTTAATAATCCGTTGTAGATCATTATTATCTCATTTTAGCATAAAAATGTCAAAATAGTATGTAATGTGCGATCTTTTTGCTGTAAAAATAATAATTATCAATTTATAAAAAATGTAAGGCGATATTGTAAACCACACAAAACAAATGTTTACTATGATTTTATCCATTTAAAATGATCAGTCAGCATAATGATGACTAATTAATTATATGCTCCTTTTTTGTTATTTGTTAACGATGTTATAGTGCTATGTACTACAGTATTATGAATATATTTTTGTGATTGTCTTAATTTTCGTTTATTTTTTGTTATTTTAATTTATAGTCGAATAATATAATGTTTTAGTAATTCATTAAAACAGTTTTATATTGTTTTTAAATGAATATATATGTATTTTTTATTTGAAATATTTAAGTTGGGTATAGGTTTGTTCAAGCAGGGCTATGTACGATCTGACGAACGGTCAGAGCATGCGCAGTATCGATACTACACATGCCCGACAGTTCGTCGGATTGTATATAGCCCTGCTTGAACAAACCTTATGAATTGGGCGCTAAAGTAACGTGCTACGGTTCATTTCTTTGCTAAATAGTTCAGAGCGATCTAACCAGATGGCAGCCTTACGGTTTTGTTTTGTAACTAGGAGATTTTCATTCTGCTTGTGTATGTTCTGTGATTTACAACTAATGAAAATTTTGACATGTTGAGATGCCACATTTTTTGCCATAGAAACTGTGTAAAAAAGGATAGTTTTTATTCTTGGATTTGTTTTGGATTTTTGGTTGGTTTCTCAGCGGAGCCATATTCTTTTAAATTTATTTTCACATTTCTGTAATTACTCGCAATATGTTGCCTTATCTCGAGATGTGTATTTATTTACAAAACGAACATCCTCTGCGAACTGTTCATTATGTCCCGAGAAATATTAACTTTATATATAGGACATACTAAATATTTTTTATCAGCAAACAATCTATCTACAAGAAAACGTAAAAATAGGTATACAGGATAGAGGGTTTTCCATTTAAAACAGTAAAGTTGCATATTGATTCTCGGAAACAAAATACTCTATGCATTTAAAAATAATTGTTGGTTATATAGCTAATAAATTCCAACAACTTTTGTGGTAAATTTTTTTTGTACCTATTTTAATAACAGAGATAACAAAAAATATGTCTTAAAATTAGCTTAATTTTTGACCCTACGCATCGACCAGAATAACAACTCTAGAAATATTAACTTAAGACAAAAACATGCTTAATATTTTTTAAAGGCAATTAATTTATCTACAAGAAAACGTAAAAATATACAGGGTGTTCTATTTGAAACAGTAAATTTGGATATTGATTCTCGAAAACTAAATACTCTGTGCATTTAAAAAATAATTGTAGATTATATAGCTAATAAATTCCAACAACTTTTGTGAAAATACACTTTTTTGTTCCTTCCCTAATAACAAAGATAATAAATAATTTGTCTTAAAATTAGCTTAATTTTTAACCCGGCGCATTCACCAGAATTTCAACTCTGAGGGGCAGAATAACGTATATTTACGGGTTTGACAATAGCAATATGTTATTGCACAACGTATATTTACGGGTTTGACAGTGAAATCGACATTTTAGGTTAGCTCAAATCTTATTAAGAACAACCTACTACTTACAAATTAATTACTTTTGTTTTATGTTTGAAGGGATTTGTAGATTCGTGATGTGATATTAATAACTCAATGGAGATTTTTCGCGATAGTCCAACGTTAATTTTGGCGGCTCTGCTTAGCTTTAAAAACCCAATAATTCTTTGTTGTCCGTACAAAATGCGTAGAGATTGCATTTAAACCACATTTCCATAGCATTCGGTTGCAGACTTCAATATTGCGTGTTCCCAGATATGATAAATAACGTATTATGAGATGGACGGAATGAAGACAAACCCGCATAGCGGGTACAACATCTGGTATCAATTTAGAGACATATTTTAATTTCGGGTTTTGTACCAAAGGTCACAAATTAATGACCACATTATGGGGCACCATTGCAGTAATCCGAATAATAACGCAATATTTTGTAAGAGTTTATGATAAGTCTTCAAAATCAATTTGATATATACAGGGTGTCCCGAATTCGAGTAAATGCATGGGGGATCTAGCTTATCTTAAGAGCTACGAGGTCGGTTAAATTAGAGCAAAGTTGCGAAATTAGATGCTCATCAGATATCTGTAAAGAAAATTTTCATAGCTGTCTTAGTTTAAAAGTTATTCAAGAAAATCTGAAAAAATTGATTTTCTTTTTTTTGCCCTATTTCTTACATTTTTTAAGATATCTACAATCTGGAAGCACTTCTCCATGGTAACTTCTTACGCTTTATATTTTGAGATAACATAAAATTTCTAACAACGTTGAATCAGAAGACAAAATGCTATTTGATCATGAGATTAAGTTTTAAAAAAATGAAGTTGATGATGTTTCTAAAGGGACGAAACGTTGTTGGACATTTTTATGTTATCAAAATATAAAGCGTAAGAAGTTGCCATAAAAAAGTGCTTTCAGATTGTTGATATCTTAAAAATAGGGCAAAAAAACGAGAATCAATTTTCTCTGTTTTTCTTGAGTAACTATTGAACTAAGACAGCTATGACAATTTTCTTTGCAGATATTTGATGAGCATCTAATTTCGCAACTTTGCCCTTACTGAACCGACCTTGTAGCTCTTAAGATAAGCGAGATCCCCACGCATTACCTCAAATTTGGAACACCCTGTATACAGTGTGTCCAAGCTGTAAATGGTTCATAGTTTGAACACTTATTGCAGCTTTCGTCAGAAAATTTAATTCTTTTGATGTTTTTGTTACAAATAAATACTAAACAATAAAAATAATTTTGCGTTTTTCTTAAAAAGTTGCTTAAGTAAGGGTACTAAAGTTTTGCATCACTGAAAAGAGAAAAAAATTCTCTATCGAATGAGTATAATATAGGGGTATCTTGTCATTTTAAAAAATTGTTTTTCATTGCGCTTTTGTTATTCGAAAAAAAAAATTAAATTTAGTCTTATGGTGGAAAACTAAGTACCAAACAACTTGTATTCAAAACATTTTTCCCTAAAGTGGATATTTACTGAGATATATAGCATATTCCATTCCTTTTGGACACACTGTATATTTTAAAACACGTTTATCTAAATTTGTGAGGATGCTATGACACAAAATATATTTTTCGACAAAGTCAAATCAAGCTGGTTATACAGAAAACTGTTACAGATAACAGGAATAGCTAACAATGCCTGCCTGAAGTTCCTTAGAGCTTGAGAATCAGAAGCTTAATGTTTTACCGATGATTTTTCTAGCATATACTGAGGTATTTGTAAACTTTTTAAGTGATTTAACATGCACCGCACTGCCCTGATCTTATATTGTTTGCTTATTTTACAACCATTTTTTCGTAAAAGCTCTATTTAAAGTCGTCCAAGACCATTGCAGCTTCAACAAGACTTGAACATACCTTTTTTAAAATTAAGAAAAAACTTTTTTAATCAGTCCATTTTATGATATAATAACCTTAAATAAATACGTTCAATGATCTACATGTTAAGTGTGAAACAACCCATAAATTAGAAGGTAAAAAATTAATAATTTTTTTATGTGACAATCGACATTATTTATGTGACTGATGTGTATAAATGAGCGAAACTAAAATATTTGAAGTTTAAAATACAAGCTGGAACAACCAATACTTTTTCCTACAAATCAAACGATAAATCAATTCAAGCATGATTTACAATCAGCTTCAGCTACCAATCGGTACTGCTAGTTAAGGTTGTACCTACGTCATTTAATTAATGTGTTTTATAACTTCCTAAAATTGTAAAGGATAATAAACTAACTTATAGCAATAAATTACAAAAAAGCTTATTCTAGCTGATTAAAGATGAGAAAATGCCAAACATCAACTTCGTTTTGAACAATTTGTTGATTTTATTATTTTTATTTATATGTCATTTAAAAGCAAGTACTATGTATGCACCCCCAAATAACTTAAGAAAATAATAAAAGAAGTTTAGCAAAAACCGAAGAACATATGTCCTGATGAAGTCGGTAAAAGTTGGCCCGACGAAACATGTAGGGTTGTTTATAAAAAAAAAAACTTGGAAAGACCTGTTTAAAAACCAGCAAAACATCTTTTTAATACAAACCTTATAATATAAAATTAAACAGGATAAACCAAAATTATTATATCATAATTCTCAAATAAATCGAACTCACATCTTTTACAAAACTCACGTAATATCAACATTGTTATTTTAATAAATTGCACCCTCACTAGAACTAAAAGAAACAATTTTTTAGGTTTAACCGGTATTCCTTCCTAATTAATCGCTAGATTTTGTATGTGATTTGTTACTTTGTCGGCATAGAAGTTTATTGTTTTCCAAGAGATTGCATTATGTAATTTCATTGATTAACATTTATTTAACGAAGCGATAAATGAAACACATTTACTAATAAGTCGTTAAATTAAATTGTAATAAAACTAATTACTCTTATCGGAAAGTACACCCAATCTACTTCATAAAATTAGCAATTCAAGAAAACGATTATTGCTTTGAGAAACCCTCATTTGCTTCTGCAGAATTACTGCACAGCTTGTGTTAAAATTTGTTTAAATGACCTGTTTAAGTGGATTGTTGCTTGAAAATAAGCCAGAAGTCTCAAATTAAATTGTGTCATGACTGATACAATAATTGTCGGGAGAATCACTTATTTGTAAAGATTTTTTTGTGTACATTGTTTAAATTATACTTTGGAAGAGACGAAAGTTCAAAACCACTTCTACAAGAATCTCTATATAAAAATAGTTGAGTGTTTTTTCATAAACGTTTTTTATTAAATAAACGAATCTCTCAAGTAATTCAATCCAATCATTTTTAGAGTTGAAAATCAATTTAGCGAATTTCATTATTGCACCATTAAATTTGTTCGAATCTCTACCACAAAACATCTTTATCAAAAAAAGCTCCCACGCAGAAGAAAATATTTGTTACCAGGAGCGCCGTCGGAGTTTTTTCGTTGTGGTGTTTTCAGTCCCTTTATTTATAAGAAAGTTTAAAATGTTGTAACTATAGATTTTTACACGAGACTAGGGTAAAACGGTGAAATACGCCCCACTTTTAAAAAAAAATTCGTTACTGCAAAATGATAGCTTTATTCTAAACAAAAAATACATTTCTAATTAGTATAATGAGTGTACATTACGTAAATATAAAAAGTTTGTGAAAAGTAAACGCAGGAAAACAATGAAAAAACAATTTGGAACCCTTTCCTTTGAGGCGTATTACCCACTCTGCTGTGAAAAACGCCCCACACGATTATTACTACTTATTTTTATTAAGAACTTAATTTTTTGCACCACACAAGTGATATAAATCTTCATACGTTGTACACGTTTCGTGAAGCCATCGAGAACACGCTGTGCACTGTATCCAGTCTACTTTCGATTTCGTGGAGTAGTAGTAATCACCGCATTTGACGCAAATCTCTTCAGATTCATCTGAAACTTCCTCAGAAGAACTCAATACGAGTTCCTCTGAACTCTCAGATGACGTTGATTCAAAACGTTTAATACTTTTCATCTTTTTTTGGTGCGCGGGTTACATTAGCAACTTTAGTTTTCTTCCCTTCTCTTTTCGCACTGATGTTTTGCTTTTTCCCACATAAAATTTTACGTTTGCATCGGTTTTCTGGAGATGTCAACAGCGTAGCGGCCTGGTTTCTTTTAGTAAGAATTGGTGGAATGACTGGAATCGAATTTGTTTGTGCAAGAAATTTTGAAGGGGTTTCTTCTTCAGAGGATTTTTTGCTAAAAGTAGTTGCAGATGGCTGTGGCCTTTTTGGTGGGGTTCTTTGCAGTCCTGATGGCCCAGGTTCATCTAATGGCACAGTAGTTGGGGATGATTGTTGTTCTCCACGATTTTTATTCCTATCGATGGGCACATCGTCACGTTTGGAAAAAGCAGTAGACCTGTTTGCCTCATTGGCGTCCGAAATTGAGAAAAAGTGATCTTAAAGCAAAAGGGGCATTTTACACTTTTAGATCTGGGGCGTAATTCCCAAACAGTGGTGAAAAACGCCCCACTGGTGTACCAAGACCATTGAGGCATTAATAAATAAATGCGTAATTTTAGAGGTTATGAAACAAGCTTTCCGAATTTATGTCGAAATTTGAACGATACTAATACACTTCATGCGAAATTGTTTTTTCAATAATTGAGAAAGAAATAATACAACGTCCACCTGCCGTGAATTGCGAATTTTTTCGATTTTCAGCGGGAAACTAGTGAGGTGGTGGAGGTATACTAAACTCCTTAACTAATACTACCATTATGTGATACTAGTAGTGTCATCGATGATTAAACAACTAAACTACATAGGTGGGGCGTTTTTCCGGCTGGGGCGTATTACCACGTTTTACCCTATGCATAATCTTAAAAATATGTTAAGCAGAACTAGATAAATTTGGGCTAGACACGACCCCAAATATAATATAAATGATAAAGGACTATTTCTACCACCACTAATGTAAATCGTCAACCTAATTATCACACCCCGTAACTCCAAAATCACAAATTGTACAGAAAACACAAAAAAAAACAATCTACTGTGTATAGACGCAATAGAGTTAAAAGGTTTTCATTTCTTTTCATAATATAACAATAAAGTTATGTGCAGGTACATGATTTTCTCCATCATAGAGAGAATTGTTTTCTTTCACAGATGTCATCAAAATCTCATTTTTGACCAAATATGGAGTTGCGAGGTTTGATAATTAGGGTGACGAAATAACTCTTCCCGTACAGCCTGCATGCATAGTAAGTGAGTCCCAACGCACAGTAAGCAAAACGCACACTTGTCTAGAAACGTCAAAGTAGGTACAGGGTGGTCCAAATTCGATGGGATTACATGGGTATCTCGCTTAATAGTCAAGATAGAGAAACGGTTAAATTACCAAAAATGTGCAGTTTTTTGAGACAAATTTCGAACAGTTCTCAAATATATTCCGGTTTTTCTTGTTTTTTTTTTTTTGTTTTCACAGCCTACTTTTTGTTTCTCATCTTTGAAAAAATTAAAAAAACCGTTGTAACTTGCGTATTATTGAAAATAAATACATCAACGATTATATATTTGGAAAGGGAAAAAAATGAGAAATTAAAATAGGTCATAGCCAACTATAGCTTCCATTTAAAAAAAGGTGAGTTTGTGTCATAACTTTTTAACGGCGAGCGTAATTTTTTTTTGGTAGTACCATCTAATTTTACATAAAAGTATCTATAGACAATCTTTGTAAACTTTATCGATATTTATAACAATAAGGGAGATATGACTAAAACTGCCGCCCCAAAAAAAGTGCCGCACGTGGAGGACAACCCCCCCCCTCTCCTAGCTATGCCACTGACCGTGCGTCCAAGTTTTTTTACTTTAACAATTTTTCATCTCATTGGATGAATAAAATTGATTAACCATTTTTAAATTTTGATTCTAAAAGTATCATCTGTAAATTTTGAGGTACGTCCAACAATGTTTCGCAATACTTAAGTGTTTAATAATGATACGTACAACGCAAGCATAAGTCATGCAACTGACTAGCAAATAACAAGAACCCAGAAGCAGCACTGAAAATCGTAGACAAGTAATTCAATATTGTACAAACGGAATATGTCTGGAGGCGCCAATTTATCTGCCAACTTACATCGCAAAGGGCAGACGAACGTAAACGGAAACGCATACAACCGTATCCGAATCACATAACTGTTGCAGATATTATCCTCTATTGTTCTTTAAAATGCTTTAGCGAATATAAATTCTGTTTAGCCGGGTTCTGACAGAAATGGAATGGACCGTGAAGAACATATTGACACTGTAATAAAACAACACAAATTGTTTTTATTCAAGCAAATTTTGCCCAGTTTTTTTTATAATTATGTCTCCGCAAATTAGCATATTGCAGATATTAACAATTTTGAGACTTTCCAGGGAAGGTCATGATATGTTGTTGCTAGAATCTGATCAAGGCTGTGTTTATTGCATCAAGAACATTAAAACTAAATGTTTCGCAGAGTTATAAGTGCCACTGGCCATTTCCTTTGGAAAAATAGGGGAAGAACTGAAAATTTGAATAATAAAAGTAATTTTTGGAATCGCGATGGCCACGAAACCGTCAAGAGATAAAATTGAAATTCTTCTATTAACCAATTCGGGTATCCTTTGCAGGTAAAATGAAGCAAAGTTTTTGAATAAAATCTTAAACGGTTCCGGAGGAAAACGTCAAAAACGAAACTCCCTGCAAAAGCGCTATGATTTGAGAAGTTGTGGTATATTTGTTTATAACTAAATCTATGCGACTTGCATAGGCGTTAAACATAGGGAAAACCGTTTTTATAAGGGCCTCGTTTTTCGCGTTTTTCTCCTGAACCGTTTAAGATTTTTTCAAAAACTTTGCACCTTTTTACTTGCAAAGGATGCGCGAATTGGTGAATAGAATCTCTGACAGTTTCATGGCCAACGCGATCGCAAAAATTACTTTTATTATTCAACTTTTCAGTTTTTATCCCATTTTTCAAAATGGATTTTTTTCACTGGGAAATTGTGGCAATAATGATATATATTTGATTGGATTCTGTATGAAACGTGGTTTTGACCGGTTATTTAAAAATGTGATGTTTTAATACAATATTTTGCAGACTGCTAACATAATTTTAATCTATTTGAGTTGCCGATAAGTTCACATATACAGGGTGATTCAGTTTGACTGTCGCACCCCTATAACTTGGTTATTTTAAGAGGAAACCCCTATAAACCTTATAGTTTTGTAAATTGTGGAACATTCTCTATCTATGTTTTTTTACGATGAAATATATTAGACTGGCAATGTTCAATACTCACAAAATAGAAAATAATGATTTTTCGTCGAAAAATAATAAAACCCAATTAGACAAGTTATAAACTATTTAGTTTTGTTTGGTTCTTGATAAGAGTCACTTGTTAAATTATTAAAATTTATTTGTTGTTTTCCAAATTATATTTAGCATTACCAATAACTTTATTTACGCTTTGGTTATTATTAAACAAATTGTTGAACTAAAGCAATAGAGCAATATTTTTTGCAGATTTAAATTAAGCATTAAATTGTACAATTTGTCCCAATTAAATCGATTTTGTAGCTTATAAGACTAGCGATAGTATTACTTTGAACATCCAATTTGTGATAACCTTTTTTAATAATAACTTGTTGGCAATATTTTGCAAAAACTAATTTTGTGTTTCAGGTGCTTTTCTCGTCACTTACTTTATAATGCTCATTCTAATGGGTATGCCCATTTTTCTTCTGGAACTTGTAATCGGACAATATTCTGGGATGGGGCCAGACCAAGCTTTTTCCCGAATTGCCCCAATATTCAGTGGTCTCGGTTACTGTACCCTAGTAGTGATCTATCTTATTACGTTGTATTATATGGTTATCATTGCTTGGACAGTGTTCTACTTTTTCGCTTCATTCACTTCTGAACTAGGATGGGGTTCGTGCAAAAATGATTTCAATACGATAGGTAAGTTATATTACATATATTTGATACTTTAATATGTTACCTCTCCGCACTTAATGTTTTGCTGGTCTTCTGCATCATTTATTATTATTATTTTAGTTTTTCTAAAAAACAAAATAAACAAAAAAATTTTACATGAAAATATACTGATCAAACAAATTTTATTTGAAATTTAGTTTGATACCTTTTCCAACAACAAAATAAGTGGGGGTATGATAAGTGATGCCACACCCTGTATGTACAGTTTGTGAACTATGTGCTAAAGAACCACTGTATTTGTAATTTTTTCTCTGTTATAGGTTGTTACAGTGCCGTAGAAGACGATAAATGTTCAAGGAACGAAACTTACTACGCCTTTAAATGCACAGATGTTCATCAATTGTGTCTCGATTTTGGTTACGTAGACAACGCGAACAGAACATACTGCATAGACGAAGATGGCGACGCGGTTCATCTCAATAAAGTGGTGAATAGAACTTTAGCCTCTTACGAGTATTACAATGAATACGTACTCGGTATCAATGGAGCAACGTGGGACGATTTTGGAGGACTGCGATGGCAACTTGTATTATGTTTGTTGTTGTCTTGGGTAATCGGCTATCTGTGTGTAGTAAGAGGTGTAAAGACTTCTGGAAAAGCTGTATACTTTACAGCTTTATTCCCCTACGTTGTTCTTACCGCATTAGTTATCCAGGGAGCCACTTTAGATGGAGCTATTGACGGAATAAAATTGTACATTACTCCTGAATGGGATAAGCTCCTGGAGCCTGAAGTATGGGGCCACGCTGCTTCACAGACATTTTATTCTTTTGGAATTGCTTGCGGCTCTTTAATAACGCTGGCTTCTTATAATAACTTTAAAAACAACTGTCTGAAGGATGCTTTAATTGTGACGGGAGCTAATGCCTTTACTTCAGTTTATGCGGGATTTGCGATTTTTTCCATGATCGGTTTTTTGGCTAAACAGCTGGATCTTCCTGTTGATGAAGTAGCTACGGATGGACCAGGATTAGCTTTTGTAGCATATCCTGAAGCGCTTTTACGATTGCCAGTTGCTCAGCTATGGTCTGTAATTTTCTTTTTCATGTTATTCGTTTTGGGATTGGGAAGTCAATTTGCTGGTGTGGAAGCAATCAATACCGCGATCATAGACAAATGGCCTAAATTAAGAACACGGCAATGGTTAATTACGTTATTGATCTGTTTGTCTTGCTTCGTACTCGCACTTCCAATGTGCGCCAATGGTGGAATATACTTGTTCACTTTGATGGAGTGGAATACAGCTTCTTGGGCTATTCTCCTAATCGGGTTGGCCGAAGTTGTTATTATATCCTGGTGCTACGGCTGCAACAAGTTTTTGGATCATATGAATCTTATGGATATGAAGTTATCGAAAATTTGGTATTATTTTTGGTGGGGTTGTTGGGTCATTATTACTCCTTTAACTTGCGTGGTAAGTTTATTATCGTTACCATTGCGTATTATTAAAAAAAAACGGCTGTAAATTTTTTCTAACAATATACAGGATGTCCCAGATTATATTTCCAGCATGGGGATCTCGCTTATTATAAGAGACACAGGTTTGTTTAAATGAGATGAATTATTCTTTAGAATGAGAGGAGCCACAATCAATTTTTAAAAGTACAAAGTTCCTCGTGCTTCAGATGTTTTAGCAAAAAATATGAAAATGACAAATTTCTTTTTTCTCTCATAACTTTTTTGTCTTAAACCTTAAAACAATTTTATTTGTACCTTCTTGAGGTACTTTTTTTATGTAGAATGTAACCATTATTTTAGATTTTTCTTACCACCTACCATTCGAGATATTACCCTAATGTCATTTTTTCTTATGGGCCGCGAAGGTGGCTATGGATTAGATAAATGTGCCTTCTTTCTCTTTTAAATGAGATATTACTTGCTGTATCTATTTTTATAAATAAGTCACAAAATCAAGAAAAATCGTATTTTACCCATCACTTATCAAGCTATCTATGAAATGAAAAATAAAACACAACTAATTAAATGTCAAATGAGAGTAACCATTTGTCTGCGATATTATTTATTAAAATTTTATATTATTGTTTTGTAATTCAATAGTGTTTGTAGTAATTGTCATAATGATCGCTACATTTAAATATAGCGAAAAATTTGACATTTTGAGATGCTATATCCTTTACCATAAAAACTGTGTAGAAGCTGAGCGAATATACTTAGAGCTATATCCCGAGAGAAGGCAACGAAGGGTGCGTAATCACAGAAATTTGGAAATAAATTTAAAAACAGGGGTTTGGAGCAGTCCAATTTTTCAATTGCTCCACTCCAGCGCTTCAGCATCAAAATGCCTGCTCCAGCGCTCCAGCTCCGATCCAGTTCCGCTCCAGCTCCGCTCCAGCTCCGCTCCAGCTCCGCTCCAGCTCCGCTCCAGCTCCGCTCCAGTTCCGCTCCAGCTCCGCTCCAACTCCGGTCCAGCTCCGACCCGTGCTCCAAATATTGTTAACATTTTTAAAACAAGTCTTTTCAACAAAAATTTTGTTTTTCAAAAGAAGGTTTTAATTTTTTTGGGTATGTGGAAGTTGGTTAAAAATTACAATAATTGACCCAACAAGTGAAGTTAACACATATCGGACCGGCACCGTTAATCTACGTTTCTCTGGGCCATGCACAATGGACCACTCACGTTAATTAACGCCACTTAATCTTTTACCTGAGGACCGGGTAGTTACTATCTGACCTAGCGGGTTCCCGCATTTCTAGCAAGTATAAATTTAGAATATATGCAAAAGAAACATATTTTGAAAATAATTGGCATTATATTATTACATTATAAATACATATATATAAAATAATTAGGTATATATTATACATACATGCAACAATACAACTATAAACTATAAAATATATCACTATAAAGTAACATTACAAATAATTTTTGATTTAACATAGGAAAGTGTTACTCTATTATTTTTTAGAATGATATTTATAAAAACACAACCCCTTGTGTAAAGGTACCTTACAACCACCACATACGTATCTAGTGTCTTTTCTTAAATTGTTTGCTTTGCAAACTAGGCATCGTTTTTGTGGATATTTTTTTTGCTATTTTCTTTAATTGTTTCCAAAATATGAATTCGCAAATCGTCGGAACGATTTGGTGGATTAACAATAAATGATGATGTGTTATCCAAAGGTAAATTTTGGCAATTAACTTTTACAGCTATCCAAATTTTTGCAACTTCTTTTAAAAAATATTTATATTTTAATAATTTTTGGGGATTTCAGATTTTATACACCTTATATGCATTCACTAGAGCACAATTCATTAAAAACAACACAACTTTTTTCGTCCACTTTTTTGTATGTCTCAATATTGAACCATATGCTAGATATTGGTCCGATCTGTCAACTCCCTTCATGTATTTATTATATTCTAAAATACATTTAGGTTTTATGACGTCTTCTCCGTTTCTGTTTTGTCTTACATAAACCATTGTAGAATCGTGAATCGTGGATATCATATTGACTAAACGTTTATCTCTCCATGCTTGTAATAATACATCACATTTTCTGGTGAAAGCAAATTCACCTTTTTTTAATAATTTTCCTTTTGCTTTGAAAGCAACTGGTAAACCTCTGTTAGTCCGTATTGTCCCACACACTCTTACTTTCTTCTTTTTCATAGCTTCTGCGATATGTACACTATTGTAATAGTTGTCTTGGTAAACATGATGCCACACTCCTACGCATGGTTGTAATAAAGAAAATATCGTTTCTTCTAATTTTTTGCCAGTTCCAGAATATATTTCCAAATTTATTATATAGCCTGGATCGCTTTCGGAAAGCATTCTCACTAACGCCATATTTATTCAATTTTCCGGGATTGTACGTCCTAAACGATAGTCGACCTCTCCATGGAATCATTGCCTCATCTAAAGAAATATGTTGTTTGGGTTTTTAGACTTGTGTAAATTTGTTTTTAAAATATTCCAACACTGGTTGTATTTTTACTAATCTTCCGCTGTCAATACTTTGTGCTGTGTTATCATTGAAATGCCATGCTCGCCATATTTGCGAAAATCTATTCCTGCTCATAGAGCGTGAAAAAATCGGCGTTTCAATTAAAAGATCCCTCGACCAGTAATCTTTAATGTGGTCTTTTTTAATTTGACCCATAAGAATAATTAGTGCAAAAAATTTCTTCGTGTCTATACTGGTAATATCTGTAAATTTTGCCGTTTTTGCAAACACTTTAAATTTATCTTTATTTTGATTGTAATATAAGTTGCTCTATGTTAACATATCAAAAAAAAATTCTCCGATAAACAAATTGAGTATACTTTCCACACTACTTGGATTATCTGGTATAATTTTTACTCCACAATCGCCGGCAAAAGATTCTACTGTTGGAAATTCGTCTATATCTAACCATGTATCTTCCTCTTCATTATCACTAGCTTCGGAACTACATTCACTTTCGGAAGAGTCAAGTTTCTTTGCAGGTCGTTTTCTAGTT
Organism: Elmis aenea; assembly: GCA_947652605.1. NCBI lineage: Eukaryota > Metazoa > Arthropoda > Insecta > Coleoptera > Elmidae > Elmis > Elmis aenea. The sequence continues at coordinate 67,707,610 of OX393576.1, read as the reverse complement.
TCAACAATACTTTCGTCACTATCACTGTCAAAGTTTGTGTCCAAATCACTTGGCGGATTTGATAAGTTGTCAGCAAACACATCACTTATATCTCCAAAACTGTTATTTTGTAAGGTAATTTTTATAATTATAAGTATGAATTTTATCTAAATAATTAAACTAAGAATATCAGCAAAAAATACGTTAACTTTGCAATATGATGTATATCAGGCCAAACGTAAACTAATAATGACAACAGTATTATTTTAACGCAATTAACGCGCGTAACCGGTCCAATATGCATGGCAGGTATAAAGTTAATCTACGCCACCGGTCCCAACCTAAAAGTCCATTAAATTTACCGGTCCTTTGCACATATTTCAGGTAATTGCTGCCGGTCCGATATGTGTTAAATAAATGTTTGAAAGAACAAATTATTGATCTTCATAGGTTGAAAAAAAAAATTAAAAAAAAAGATTTACATAATAAACTGGAGCAGGGAAGCAATCAAAATTTTTTGCTCCGAGCAAAAACCCATTGCTCCATGCTCCAGCTCCGTGCTCCGCTCCAAACCCCTGTTTAAAAAGATATGTTTTTTTTTTCCGGGAAATCTGCCAAAAATCCAAAACAAATCAACAAAGAATTAGAATGATCTATTTAACACAGTTTCTACTGCAAAGAATGTAGCATTTTAACATATAAAATTTTTAATTAGTTGTAAATGTGCCCATAATTATATGATAACAAATTTGCTACAATTACTATCGAATTGCACAACAATACTACTCTAATAACAATTACAATTAGTAATTACAAATAGTAATTATCATTTGACTAAATTTAGTTGTTTCCTGTTTTTATTTTCATAGATAGCTTGATAAGTGATGGGTAAAATACAATTTTTCTTGATTTTGTAACTTATTTATTAAAGTAGATATATCAAGTATTATCTCATTTAAAAGAGAAAAAAACACACATTCAACTATTCCAACTTCGCGGCTCATAAGAAAAAAAAAACTAAGTTAGGGGCAATCTCTCAAAAATGGTTAGTGATAGTAAAAATCTAAAATAACAGTTACATTCTCCATTGAAAAGTACCCCAAGAAAGTCTTAATAAAATTGATCTAATGATTAAGACGAAAAAGTTATGAGAGAAAAAAGAAATTTAATATTTTCATATAGTTTGCTTTAAAATCTGAAGTACGAGAAATTTTGTACTTTTAAAAATTGATTGTGGCTCCTCTCATAATAAGGAATAATTCATCTAATTTAACCAAACCTGTATCTCTTATAATAAGCGAGATCCCCATGCTGGAAATGTAATCTGGAACAACCTGTATATGATTTACAAAATAATTATAAATTCAGTTTTGTTAGTAAAGTAATTGGTATAGAAGATTTTTTTGTCACAAATAATGTTTCTCAGCATGATCAATAGCTTAGAATTAATGTAAAGCAAAAACATTTTTAGGGCGTATTTTTTTTCCAAATGACAACGTTTGAATCAGCATCGTACGAGGATTACGTTTTTCCGAAATGGGCAGATGCCATAGGTTGGTGCATCGGTGGATCGACGCTAGCGCCATTCTTCATATTTGGCGTGTACATGTTATTTAAAGGGCAATTTGTAAGTAGAGAGTTTAAGTTTATTCCATAATTCATCACACAATTTTTAGACTGGACGAGACTGGTTCCGCCCGACAGTCTTATGGAAATCCCAGGAAGTATCAGAGAGTGTAGAAGATTTAACAGCTAATGAATCTAAATTGAGAGAAAGCGATTCTGCAATGACTTTACCTATGTGATATAATATTTATTTTATTAAGAAGTTAACGTAATTTTTATGAAGCGGATCTCTGCAGTACTATTTAAGTTCAAAGTGTGAGCAACTTATTGTAACTTAATTCTGTGATCACAAGATGGATAATTAAATTATTCTTATACTATGTGCATTCTTTATTATTATTTTTTTATTTTATTATTAACCGTATATGGTGTAATAATAATAATAATAGACCCGTTATTCCCTTTTGGGACATAGGGTATTGGTGTATTCCTTCCATTTATTTTTGCTATGTGGCCCAGTTCTGCGATTTTCTGTTCTGTCTCACTCTCTACCGCCCTCCTCCATGTGTTTTTTGGGTGCTCTCTCTTTCTGCGACCTTCCGGGTTCCATTTCAGCACTCTGGTGTATGGTGTACCTGTACAAAATTGCACTGATTTGTTAAGTTTTAACGAAAGTATTGGAGAATTCGCGAAATTTTACTTTTGGACAGTTTTTGGTGGTTTAAAATATAATTTTCAGAAGTAATATAACAAGTGCATTGAAAATTATCGATAATTTTTGGTAAATATGGCCGATGCAAGTTGAGCAGAATTTTTTTTTTGATTCCACTTGCATGAGTGAGGATTTGTCAAAAATTATAGATTATTTGCAATGCACGAGTTATATTTTGTCAGAAAATATCCTTCACTTAACCCATCTGTCAAATTTAATATATGTTATGTCAAATTTTACAACTACTGTCAGAGTGGTGCGTCAGGGATGTGGTTTAATCTATATTGAAGTAACGCTACTGGTCGCCGAAATTCGTCAAAAAATTATCAAGACCAAAATATTTAATTCCTTCTCCAAATTTATATTATCGACCAATCACAAACTCAGATTTCTTAGAAACGACCAATGAACGCATGAAAATCTGTTAATTGCGAAAAAGATATTATCAGTGTATGATTATGTTTATTGGTCGTTTCTGGGAAATCTGAGTTTGTTATTAGTCGAAAACGCAAATTTGACAGAAGGATCAACATCTGACAGGGGAATGTAAAATTATTACCGTGTAATAATGCTCTTATTGGTAGTCTCTAGAAGATTTAATATTAGTGATTGGTTGACAACCCAAATTTGATAAGGGAAGGAAGTTTTCAGCAAGATATTTTCCAGCGTCAAGCAAATTTACATACATCCATGCATTTATTATTATTTATTCATAAGTCCCTCTACCGTCAGGTGTAGGACTACATACATGCATACATACATTAATAGTTTAGTAGAAATGTTGAATATAATAGTTTGACGTTTTTATGATTTTGATTTGATGCTTTTGATTTTTCTTTACGTTCCCTATTTTACAGTAAATGCAAATATAAACTTGTTATAATAATAATCCATAACCAAGGCAGCTTGAACTGTAATATCGCGATTTCTATTCAAAAATGACACTCTAAAGTATGAATAAAAGAGAATCATTTGTGATTCAGCCGACAGTGTGTTTATTGCGAGAAAGACATCAGCCTACGCAAGAAATACGAGCTCTTGATATGCCTGAAAACCACTGGATGATACTCTATAGAGTACGCCCCAACTGTGTTAGAAGTCGAATACATTGAACAGTCTCGATATAATAAACAGGTGTTAACAAAGGTTCGCATTGCCATTATATAAAAAGCAGGAATACATTCAGGCCAGAAATGTTTTTTATATGTTGAATATTTAGTTTTTTAAAATTATATTACTAATATACATAATTAAGTATATGTGATCAGCATAATTTTCACATTTTAATAGTTGAAAATCCCGTTGATATACTCATAATTATTGTAACATTTTTATGTAATAAATACGAAAAATCCTACAAAACATGGTTTAGTCTTCTTAGACCAGTCATATTAGCCTTGGAAAAAACAAAAATGGATTTTATGTCAGTTAGTTTTCTTATAACTGTCATTCGTTCATCACGATGTCAGAAGTCACGAAAATTGAGTGTTTAGCTGTTATAAAATATCTTACTCGCAAAGGTCTTTCTTCTCAAAGCATCAAAGTATGACTGAATGGGGTACTGGGACAATTCCCCGCCTTATTATGCGGTAAAAGATTGGGCAAAACGGTTTCAATTGGTAGTAGAATCCTTGGAAGAACAGAAAGGACTGTGGAAGTGGTGACGGGCGACAAGATTGCCCTTGTTGAGGAACTCGTATTAGGCGATCGACGCCTGAAGGTGAAGGAACTATCAAAAATGTCGGGGCTTTCAGATACGAGCATTCGCCGAATCCTCCACGATCGGTTAGGCATGAATAAAGTTAGTGCAAGGTGGGTCCCCAAACAGCTCTCAGCAGTTTAGCGCCAGCGTCGTGTTGAATGTACTCGATTCTTTTTGGAGCTCTGTGAAGAAAATCCTGTGGACGCGTTGAAGACAATTGTTACAGGGGATGAAACTATGGTTCTTTACTATGATCCTTTGTCCAAAAGAGAATCGATGGAATGGAGGCGAAAAGGAGAAGCACCGCCAAGAAAGTTCAGGGTCTGTTAGTAGAAAAAAAAAGGTGAAGGCTACGATCTTTTGGGATTGTGAGGACATTCTTCTCATAGATTTTAAAGAACGCAATACCACAGTCAACGAGGAATATTATGCAGTACTCCTGCACAAATTACGACAAAATATTTGGGAGAAAAAACGTGGGAACTGACCAGAGGCGTGCCTTTACTGCACGACAATGCCCTCGTGCACACTGCTGGACTTGCTCAAACCGCAATTCGTGACTGCGGTTTTGAACAAACGATCACCAATCCAGATATGGCCCTCAGTGACTATTACCTGCTTTGAAATTTAAAAAAGGACCTTCGCGGGCGCCATTTCAGTGACGACCAAGAGGTGGAGGCTGCAGTTTGGACACATTTTGCAGACAAACCGAAGTCATATTTTTTAGGGGTATCGAATTGTTGCTAAAACGATGTAATAAGTGCATTGATGTTCGGGGGGATTATATTGAAAAATAAAATTTAATTTTGAGTCAGGCCGGGAAATTTTGGCGCTCACCTCGTAAATTTAAAAAAGCTTAAGAATTTAAAGTTTTACTAGTGTGTTTGGAATGCATAAATAATTATTACTAGTATTATGAAATTTTTTAATAGAAATAGAAATCAAAAAAACATAAACATAAACATAATTTTGAAATATTAGAAAACAAAGTTAAGTTCATAGGAAAATCGAAAAAGAGAAACTTATTAGGAAGAGGTTTTCTCGATGGTGCGGAAAAGTTTAGTGCAACAGCACAATATTCGCCAAAGTTACGTTCTGGGATTTTTTCTCTTCATTCTTTCTACAGCCTCAGTATATCCCCTTGTGATTTTATCTGATTGGTTCAATAAAACAATTTCTTCCAATAACTAAGCTGAGGAATGCAAGTTTGATTGCGGTATCAACATTAAGTTCTAATGCAATTGGAGTTAGAATATTGATGAAAGAATTGCGTAAACGGTTCGCAACGTGCACATGATGAAATCTCATGAAATTTACCGCATACCTTATTATTATTTACTATCTTGTTATCGATTGCTGACTAATATAATTCTGTAAGCCCTGGTGGTTTGTTTTGAGATTGAGCACAATCCCCTTGGGTTAAGCCAGCCAACGTTGGAAACGACTTTGTGAATCTCTAGATTACATCGAAACTCTTGTTTTGGTTATGTGCTTAAAAAACAATAGAGCATCAACAAGTTTTACGTAAAATGTATGGTTTGCAAGGAAGGCATTATCAGAGAGAAAAAAATGTTTGTATTAAAGCTAAATTCTTTTGCATTAAGACCAAAGTTTTCTCGAAAGTTTTTAATAATATTAGGAATGTAACGTAACCAAATTGAAAATAAACCGATGTTTGGTGCTAAATGATCATTTAACTCAATGTACCAGCTAGAAAAACCACTCATATAAATTACAGTAAATCAAGTTAGCAACGCAAGCTATACAAAAACAAAGGCTCAGGTTATGATTTAATTACAGCGAACATCTTAAGTAATATTTCCGAGAAAGGATTAAGATACATAACGCAAATATATAATGTCATCTTGCACTTCATTCTGATTCCTAAACCGGGAAAACCCTCGACCAACTAAAATCCTACAGACCAATAAGCCTGCTTCCAATTATGTCGAAACTATACAAAAAAATGCTACTAGGAAAATTATAACCTACGAGGTCTTTTCAAAAAATAACCGAACTTTTCGTAAAACGTTTATTTTATAGTATTGACAACTTATTGGTCTTTATTTCCTTCAAAGTACTATCCTTCTCTAGGGATACACTTATTTCAGTGGTGTTTCCACTTTGCCATACAGCTCTGGAATGCTTCTTTAAGTATCGCCTTTAATTCTTGTGCCGAATTCTCTTTAATGTCGTCAATAGTGTTAAAACGGCGTCCTTTGAGCACCAATGTTAGTTTGGGGAATAAAAAGAAGTCACACGGGGTCAGGTCAGGTGAGTAGGGAGATCGGGAGATGACAGTAATTTGATTTTTGTACAAAACTCACGCATTGACAAAGGTGAGTCGGCAGGTCGTGGTGGAGGAGTCATGAATTTTCGCGCCACAACGCTGATCTCTTCAAGCGATTTTTTTCTCGCAACCTTTTCAACACAGCTTCGTACTAATGGCTGTTGATTGTTTGCTCTTGGGGCAAAAATTTACGATAAAATTGTTATTTTCGGCGACAAAGTCTTATAAATGCAGAAGTGTAAAAAAATCAAGTAAGTGTTATCTGTTTAGCATTTGATTTTAGAAAAAAAGTTTTACTTAACATTTTTTCTTAGAAAAAGGTCCTCTACCACCACTTAAAATATTTACGGTGATAACGGGGGCACCCTGTATATACATTATTTATCTGTTATGATCAGTGCAACAGATATGAAGTAATGTTTCTAAAAGGATTGTTTATGCGTTTAGTTAAGGTTATACTAACATAAGCGAAGGTCGATGGATAATTAGCTTGCGGCTGTCAGCGTTTTAGTTGGAGGATTATAGGGTGCAAACTGGGAAATAGTCTAACGAGCCGGTAAGCCTTTTACTATTGCTGAGAAGCTTTTAGTTTAAAACTTGTATGCGATTATTCCGCACAGAAATTCAACAGTTTGCAACTTATTTATTTAACCGCTCTCTTCATAGTTAACAATGTTTTACTAATGTTGCTGCGAAACCTGTTGGAATGTTTAGAAGTTAACTTAACTTTGAATATTCTCTAGTAACTGCCGACTAGCAACTTGGATAAATATCAAAGTTTACAATCGCTTTGCATTCCTTCCACTTGGAATTACATATCTATTGCGTCAAAGCGTTTTGATGCAGAATCGGAAGCTTTTTCAATAAGGTAATGATTTTAACAATAATGAAACACCATCGATAGCATTATTGTTCCTTGTGGGTGTGTACGTGTGTGAGAAATATTATGAATAGGTAATATTGAAAGCGGAGATGATAAAGGTTCAATCGGAGTTAGCTTTACTGGAACTCTTAAACCTATTTAATAAAGTATACAAAGACGGAAAGGCGCCAGAGGATTGGAGGATAGGGATAATAACACCCTTATATAAAAATGGGGACAGTAAAGACTGCAAAAAGTATAGAGGTATCACACTTATTAGTACAGTAGCAAAATTATATGCAAGAGTACTGGAGAAGAGACTAAGGATGTTCGTTCTGTTCTCCTTCCCTACTTTTAACACATTATTTTGATGCTATTTTTAAAGTTTTGTTTTAAATTAACAACATTTGTTAAAAGTGAATACTTACAGTAAACATACAGAGTTTTGTAGCTTATTAACACCAACGTTCATTTTGATATTATTATTTACCTAAATGTAATTAAAGTTTGTATATTTCTGTAAAAGAAATACTAATCGTAATGAACTGCCGTCTTTACACCGTAAATAAAATTGTAGATCTATTGTTGTTTCGTTTTCACTGTTATTGCACTTCGTTCGTTTTCTTAACAAATGACATTCGGAATCGAAAATCTATTTTCAGACCTGTGAAATTTAACGTAGTGCTGTTTGACCTCAACTGCAACTAGTGGTTTTATAGCATTAAGATTAACATCGTTTAGCTACCTCTGGGTTATACTCTTTTAAATAAATTTCTAGTCTTAAGTAAGTCTTAGTAAGTTGTGCAAAATAATAGAAATTGAACTAGCTAAAAATATTTTGCGTTTTTGTTTTAATTTACAAAAATAGTGTATATATTTTGTGAGAGGTTATAAATCTATGTAACTTGAAATAATGTTTTAAAAGAAAGATAGGCTCCAAAAGCAAAATGTTTTATATTTTAATCTAATTATTAAACGTTATAAAGAAAAAAAATTGAAAACAACGCTACTGAACGAAGTCCTAAAAGTTATTATATAATTAACAAGATGGTTTACCCGGCGTTGCACGGGCGATTACAATTTTAATTACTGTTTTAACTTGAATAAGCCCAATAATTCCAAATCATACATAAATGACATACTCTGATCAATCATCTTTTCATTTTCTTATAATTCCTTAAAAAATAACTATTTATTGCTTAAAAATTGAATAATAACTCAAATTTATTTTCTTTCGTCTCGTTTCAATTAAAAATGTACTAATAAAAATAATACTTCATGTACATTTATTACTAATTGTATACAAAACAATCTTTACTTGTGAAATACACCGCGCCGTATCGTGTTATGACCAGGTATTTGCCGACGTAAGATCGAATCCCGTCCAAGTAATTTTTTTTTTTTTAAATTGGTAATATGTGCTTGTACTTAAAGTTTGGCGTTAGATCTGCAAGGTCCTAAATAGTAACTGTGCAAAATTTGGTCCCGATCGGTCAACGGACCTAGGATTCTATAGCGAACAAACAAACAAACAAACAAACACACAAACAAGCTCTTTTATATATATAGATTGATAGACTTGAAAAACCAAGAGGTTATAGTTTAAGGGATTTGTGACATACGATGTAATTTTTTACAGAGATGTTTTTAATATTTTTTTTAATAGCCTGTAAGACTACTGCATTTATTTGTATAAAAGCAATTTTAAAGTTATGTTTTACTTGGCTGCACTACAAAATAAGATCATTTATAATTTTGATTCTGTAAGGCATGCATGTTCTACGCACACAATTCTAAACACATTGGCAAATAAAAAGAAAAAAATTGAGGGAGAAAATAAGAGCTAGAAAAGACTATAAATACACTAAATTTACTGAAAAGTGTATTGAACCAATTCGTGTCGGTAAAGTAAACACTTCGAGTAGATAGATCAAAATGATGCAGTTAAAGCAAATATAGCTCTAGCGATTTTGTTGAAAATCAATTTCCTCTTCCTTCATTTTATACAATATTGTAGTGTTCGTCGTATTGACCCACGTACTTACCGTTTGATCATCTAAATTAAATATATATTTGAAAGGTTGATATAATATACCTGTACATTGAGTACCTAAGTTGTGTAAGGATAGTATTTATAACATAATAATTTCATTTAAGTAGAGTTACGTTTTGAAATTATATTTGTTTCATTATATCAACAAAGTTAATTTGCAATATAAATGCATGCATGGCTTCCCTTTTTAAGTAAATTTTCTAGAATATACAGGGTGTTCATCTAGTCCTAGTGCCTATTATCTTAATATCACACTTTGTAATTCAAAATTCTATGTTCTTGGTGGGGTCCTTCTTCATAGAACGGCAGATCAAGGCAGCGGTAAAAACATCATCCATTCCAACGGAACACCACAGAAGCCTAACACCAACCGAATGCAGAACACCAAAACTGTATTGCCTACCGAAAATCCACAAACAAGACGTACCGCTAAGACCAATAGTGAGCGCCATTGGATCAGCAACCCACCCTCTTGCCAGACATCTCGCCAGGACACCGCAAAACTTCATTGGACAATCGGATCATCATATTCGAAACTCAACCCATTTCATTCAGAAACTACACCTGCTCGACATAAACGACAACGACATCATGGCCAGCTTCGACGTTACATCATTATTTACCAATATACCGGTATTAGAAGCAGTGGAATTGGCAAGGGAACGACTGATTTCAAATGATCTCGATGGTAACCTAGCCGATCTAATACAACTATGCGCACAGTCCACCTACTTCACCTTTGAGGAAGGCATCTATGAGCAAACCACGGGAGCAGCAATGGGATCACCATTATCACCAGCACTCGCCAACCTGTATATGGAAGCCTTCGAAGAGCAAGCCATACACTCCAGTAGATTAAAGCCTAAACACTGGTTTCGATATGTAGATGACACCTTCGTCATTTGGGAACACGGCAGAGAATCACTCCAGAACTTCTTAGTACATCTGAACAACTTGCACAAGGACATCAAATTCACGATGGAGGAAGAGCAGAATGGAGCTTTACCTTTCCTGGACGTACTGGTGAAAAGAGAAGCCAACGGAAGACTAGGCCACAGTGTATACCGCAAATCAACCCACACCAATCGGTATCTAAACGCACCCGGCCCAAAAACAATCAGTGATCAACACGTTAATCCACAGAGCCAAAGAAATATGTACCACAGAGACCATCCAAGAAGAATTAAACATGCTTACAAGAGCTCTGCAGGAAAACGGTTATCAACAAAGACATATACTTCGAGCCATACAGAAAAGTGCCACGCCGAAGGAGAAAACGAAGAAGGACTACATCGCTACAACTTATCTACCCTACATCGGAGGAGTAACCAACAGAATATCGAAAATACTCCAAAAACACAACATCAACACAGTCTTCAACGCTCCAGTGACGCTCTCCAGTAAACTAAGAAGAACGCCTGGCTCAGGATTGAATCACCCGGGCATATATAGCATACCCTGCTCCTGTGGAAAAGTGTATATAGGACAGACTGGCAGAAGCATACAAACGCGCCTTAAAGAACATGAAGGGCAAACAAAAAGAAAACAAATAGAAAAATCGGCCGTAGCAGAACATGCCCAGGACATGGGGCATACCATACTTTTCGACGACACAAAATTACTGGCCCGCGCCAACCACTTCTGGCCTAGACTATTTAGGGAATCTATGGAAATTGCCAAGAACCCCAACAACTTTAACAGCGACACAGGCCTGCAACTACCAAGCATTTGGAAACCGGTCATCAAGAAATCGCTGAGGCGAAACGAACTCGTCAGGCGGAACACCACGCCTCCACAGCCGGATATATAAACCCTGCAACAAACCCACCAATTCAGTCGTTTGATAAAGACCAACATAGAATGGTCGAAACGTCACACAAATCAAGAAGACGCGGTTCCAAACCCGGGAACGAAGATTGTAACATGAAAAGAGGTTTACAAAAAAAAAGTTACTGGGGGTCAATAAATTATTTATTTTTTATTTAGTGTTCTTCTGCTGTTAGGTATGAGACTGTTGAGTTGTGTTTTGTTGTGCTGATTTTTTTCCATGCTTTTCAATCTTGTGTTAAAAGGTCTTGAAAGTATCCTCCTCATCTTTCCATAATATCTTCGTCGTTTGTTAACATTTGTTTTTTTTTTTTGATTTCACATGTTTTATTACTTGCTGCTTTCCTTTCTTTAGTTTTTTAAGTACTTTGTAAAAACGTTTTTGTTATTAATTAATAATTTCAATAATCGATTTCCAACAGTGAAAGGTTTCTGTTCATTTTGTTTAATGAATTTCCTAATAAATCTGCACGTAAAATGAGCAGAATAAAAGTCATTAATTTCTTACACGTGTTTATTGATTAAAAATGTGCCCTTGGCAGCAAACAGCGCGTACCATCATATACATTGCGTGTTTTTATTATTTGATTATTTCAAACTGTTCTTTGAGGCGTGCAAAATGAAAATGTGCTTTGCACATGTAAAAAGCCAATAAATATTATCGCACCGAGTTTCATTGTTTTAAAGAAAGGAATACACAAAAGTCCGAACATATAGCTTGTCAAGAAAACGTATAAATGTGAAAAAATATATATAGGGACGCAGGTTCCGCTTTAAACGGTAACCGTTGTGTCAGCACAGAACATTGTCATAGGAAATTGGGCAGCATGCAACACTATGACCGCTCGCTTACAACTGTCATCACAAAGATCGAACTAGCTTGAGCTTCGGGCAGTTTCACATATAAGTTTTAGTGCGATTGTCATCTCTCTTCCGGCTTGGATGCGTTTAAGAAACAGCACTAAGCTTCTGAAAACTAAACCCTGTCAACGACGACAACTCACAATCTACACAACTCAAGGGTTTCGTTAATCTGTTTGCTTTGTTGTTACACCATCCTCTTCAAAATGCATTAAAACTACGAAAGAAGAGAACGACAAAGTTCTTGATTCACACCCAATGCACGATAATTACCGACCGCAGTTTTTTAAATGCATTATCAAAAACAGTTTTGTGATATACATAACTTAATGTGTGATTTTGTAATATAACGGGTGTAACTGTAATCAGGTTCACTTCCTTTTTTTCTTCAGATTTGATTTTAGACAAACGAAATTTTTAACATATGATGTGTGCAAAAATCCGGATTTTCTGAACATATGTACAGGGTGGTCCAAATTTGATGGGACTACTTGAGTATCTCGCTTAATAGTAAAGATAGAGAAACGATTAAATTACTAAAAATTTTTGGGACAAACTTAGAACCGTTTTCAAAAATATTCTATCATATCCGGTTTTTGAATTATTAAAGAAAAACTGTTTTTTTGTTATATTTATAATGTGTCATATCTCTCTTAAATACCCAAAAAGTTTATGGAGATTATTTTTAGATATCTTTATGTAGATTTTGATAGTACTAAAAAAAATGCTTTTACGCTCGCTGTTAGAGTTATGACACAAACTTATCTTTTTTTAAATAGAAGCTATAGTTGGGTATGACCTATTCAAATTCCCTATACCCATGTTATCCCATAGAATTTGGACCACCCTGTACACTTTTGTTTTACTTCCGGTTTCGCCGGAAATGACACTAACTTTTATTTATCGAATGCCTGCGTTACTTTATTGATGGTGAAAATATAGAGCCTCCTTTGTCGCCAGATCTTAACCCTTGTGATTATTTCTTATGGAAGTAATAAAATTTACAAAGACCCTTCAAAGTTGAACGATGAGTTAAGAGAAGTAAATGGCATATTTTTCTTGGACAGTGCTTTTGAATATTTTTTTAATTTGGTACTTCGTTCTGTCATTTTTTCGTCTCAAATGCATTTTAAAAACTTCATTTTAAAGTTTAAGAAAATAAAACATTTACAAATAATTAAAAAAATAACATAATTATTTGTATTGTTTGAATTATAAAGTTGTTGGAATACATTTAACACACTGAGGCAACAATAGTAATTTACGTCGATTCAAAAAAATTGATTGACTTATCCATTCCCCAACCTTTATCAATTAATCAAGCTTAGAGCCAAAGCTTGGCAAAGAAAAGATTTAAAAAGAAAATTATCCTTTCAAATACGTTAAGGATAAATGCGGAACAATACATTATCAGCAAGGAGGCAGGTTAAGCGAAAACTGCAAATGGCTTTCGTAGATCACGCAGCAAGTGTAGTGTAAAAGGTGGAGGACAGTTTCCAATTCAGTAATTACAGTCTACTTTTCCACTTTTATCTATATTAAAAATACTATTAAATGTACCAAGTTTAAATTAAGGACTATCAAGTTATACAAAACACGAATTTCTTGAGTAAGTCGCTTAAAGCAGCAAAGTGAAGAAGACAAAAGAAAGTCTGTGTCTCTTGAACTATTAATCAGTGTTGCCAACTGTCTGAAAACACAGCAACAAAAAATTTAAATTGACCAAAGTCTTAAACTTCTGTATGTATCGTCATTTATAAAAAAAAAATCTTAAATAAATTAAAAACCGTTAATTTAAGGTGCAATACATTTTTGAAAGAGAACTTGATATGGAATTTAAACAATTTAAAATATACACTATACCGTGTGTTCTGTTTAAAGTAAAAAAGTTACGTGCTGGTACACTTAAACAAAACACTCAGTATAGTTACAAGTATTTTTTAGTTATTGATTTATTGATCGTGCACCAGAGAAAACACTGGCAAGAGTAATAGAAGGTAGGTTAAAAAGAAAAAAAAACTCACTAGAAGAATCCCAATACGGTTTCAGAAGAGGAAGGAGTACACAAGACCCATCTTTATATTAAGACAAACAATAGAAAAAAGCTTAACAAAAAACAAGGAAATACATTTATGTTTTATAGACTTGAAAAAAGCATTCGATAGAATCAAGAGAAAATACGTATGGAAGGGTCCAAGAAGGAAGGGAATAGAAGTAGAAACAATCGACATAATAATTGGGATGTACAAAAAAATATTGTAAGAACCCAAAATGAAGAATCGGGAGAGTTTGAACCAAAACAAAAATTACGTGAGCAAAGATAATCTGCAATTAAAGACTTTTGACATAAACGATGGGCTAAAGCAAGGAGGTGCACTGAGTCCTACACTTTTCATATTAGTCATGGACGACGTCTTCAAATCTGTAGAAAACAAAACTAGAAAGGTACATATAGTTTTCAATAAGCTTATGCCAGAATGTGCCTTTGCTGATAATATGATGATTTGTGCCCCAACGGAAAAATCCCTACAAGGAAACTTATTGGTGTGGAAAAATGATGAAATACTTAAGAGCAGTAAAGGGCGTCACACGTAGAGACAGAATAAGAAATGAACAGATCAGAGAAGAACTAGATATAGAATCAGTACATAGTGTAATCGAGAAAAACCAGCTGAAATGGTTTGGGCACGGTTTGGTGTAAATTGCTCGAATACAATTGCTCGAAGGTAAATTGCTCGAATACTATTGCTCGAAATACAATTGCTCGAATGGGAAATTGCTTGAATGACAATTGCTCGAATGACAAATTGCTCGAAAAAATGAAAAAATATTAAATTTTCATAAATACGAAATAATTAAATGTACTAGAAAAGTTGTTTACATTTGTTTACACTTACAAAAATGTATTAAAATTTATTTACAAATACATATACACTTAGGTATTCAATTTTTTGTTTAGATAAACATTTTAAATATTTGAAAATATTATACCTATACTACATAACTGCTGGTTCTGACTATATTGTTGTTATCTTATAATCAAATATTCATAATGTTTATCTCTACAACAAATAAGAAACCTTCCTAACATGTACCAAATGAGTTTAAAAGTTTTAAAAGGTTTTACACCTTGTTTTTTTTTTGTTTTCACAGCCTACTTTGTTAATTTAAAAAAAAAATTAATAAATGTATATGTATTTGTAAATAAATTTTGATAGATACATTTTTATAAGTGTAAACAAATGTAAACAACTTTTCTAGTACCTACATTTAATTATTTCGTATTTATAAAAATGTAATATTTTTTCATTTTTTCGAGCAATTTATCATTCGAGCAATTGTTATTCGAGCAATTTGCTTTTCGAGCAATTTCCCATTCGAGCAATTGTATTTCGAGCAATTGTATTCGAGCAATTGAAGACCTTGGTGCAAGAAGGGGATATGTGCAAAAATGTAAAAAAAAAAAAACTTGTACAGAAATGGGTTTTAAAATATGCGCTTTTCATATGGTGCAAATGTGGGATAAGTAGGGCTTATAGAAATTATTTTTCTCAGCCCTACTTATCCCACATTTGCACCATATGAAAAGCGCATATTTTAAAACCCATTTCTGTACAAGTCTTATTTTTTTACATTTTTGCACATATCCCCTTCTTGCACTAAGGTCTTCAATTGTATTCGAGCAATTTACCGCCAACCGTAATCAGTACTATCACAAATACCTGACACCTTAGGGTAGAAAGGTGACAAATAACAATTTATTTCATATGACAAGTTCTACGCATTTTTTGGGATATTTAGAACAAATAAAGACTATTATTATTATAGTTATTGTTCATGGGGTAACTGTTACGTAACAAGTATTGATTATAATAACTTCTGATTAACTAATTTTCTAACAGTTTATTCCCTGTGTGCTACAAAACACAACTTTAGTTATAGCTTGCGTTTATCTTTAATAAGGTTTTGTTCCTATTTCCACACTGGAGGCAAAAAATTTGGTTCATTCTGACCCGAGATACAAAGTTTACTGCAATTAGTATTAGGCCAACGAACGTTTAAACACGAGTTGGTTAACAGTTTCTATAAATTAAATTATATCTAGCACAGCATTATACTTAGGGTGCACATAGAAGGGCGTGTGTAACAAAGTTTGAACAGGACGGAAACCTGAGAAAAATATTGGCAATGAAAGGGAAAGGACATTGGAAAAGAATAATAAAAATTATGCTAAATGAGGCAAAGAAAAGGAGAAGTAAAGGAATAATTATAGTAAAATAGGAACATTGAACGTAAAAAGTATTACTGGAAAGTAAGAGGAATTAATTACCGAAACAGACAAGACAAACATGGATTATCTAGGTGTAAAAGAAACGAAAAAGAAAGGGAATGCTACTAGAAAGCCACTAAGAGGGACATAGAGTGGAGTCGAAAAAATGGGAATATTATATTTCATTTTATTTATAAGATTATTTGTATTATTTAAGAAAATAATAATTGGCTTGACCTTACACCCGAAAGGGTAAAAGAGGCTTCAGGATTATGTATGTATGTATGTATTTCCATTTTCATTTTTAAAATACAAACTAAATATATCATCTTAAAAAACCACCACTACATTAAAATTTAATTTATGGAGAATATCGATACAAAATAACTTTTAATGAAAAGTTATTGGTTATTATAACGTTATTAAAATATCGTTACGTTATTGTATTAGAAATTAGAGACGAATCGTTATAATAACGTTACGTTTTCCATCCCTGGCTGCACAATAAAAACTAATACCATCTAGTTATGTGCATGTCAAATTACCACCATTACCTAAAATTCAGGCTTTTCCTGTATTAAAACTGTAGAAACTAATAAACAAAATAAAAACTGCAAAACATTATTTTTGCATTTATCATGTTTAATATGCATTTTTCAAAACTTTCTGAATCATTATATTACATATTACTCCGATAATTTTTTGCTAATTTGCTCGAAGCTCTTATACTAAAGTGAGATCTTATAGCGGATCGAACTAAATGGACCACCCTGTAAACGTAAACACTACCATTATTGTTCATTGTTTGCCTTAAAGTTAAACGGTACGCATATAAAAACAGCGACAAAGGCAAATTTTCCTACACCAATTAACAGCATTATCTTTATCACCAACATTAAATTACAAATAATTAGTTTGTCCCACTACCTCATTTGCTACATGTAAAAACAAACAGTATTCGCAATCATTAATGAGATGCACTACAATTAAATTTGTCCAGCCATAACACCGATATCAACCAATCTAAAAAACAAATTTCATTAATTTCAGTAATTTTAAACATGCTACGTTTACCCACGTAGTAGCCAACATGGTGTAGATTAGTTGTTTTGATAATAAATAATTTAAATGTATTCATTTTACAGCACGTAAAAATCTGCAACTTCTTCCCCAAAAATATTTTTATACCATTAAAGCCTAGTCCAGATTGTAAACAAATGTTTCGGAACAATATTGAACACTGTGCCTAAACAGTTGCGAAACATTGTTTCGGAACAATCTGCATACGTTGTTCCGCGTCCAGACTAAAGCCAGTGTTTCGGTGTTTCTCAATTGATTATCATGTCCAGTGAGACTATTGCAGGAATTTGTGCTGCCAATTTATATATTTTACTTAACGGCCGAAGGAATAAAGAAAAGAAAAGAAGAAGGTGGTGGATACGGAAAGCACTAATGAAAGGCACCAGTTATGGAAATTAATGAAGAATGGTGAAGAACCACTTTTCTTAGTGCCTTGCAGTTTTTTGTACTCCAGTCGAAATTGGGATTTTAGCATGTGCACTTTCTTTTCAACTTCAGCAATTGTTACATCACATGATTGCGCAATATTTCCAAAAGCATCCCTCTATTTATTCCTATTTTTGTATTCACCACATGTGACATCCCACAAACAAGATGTGCTATGCACTTTTTCCATCAGTTGTAAAGTTTTTTCTTGATTTCACATTGTAATAAATATATAACCAAGAATCACTCTAACCAAAACTGTGTTTGACTGAAGCGTGTTTGACAACAGACTTGTTCAATGTTCCAATGTTTCCCATATAAACGGGAAACAAGGAACAGGGCTTTTTTTGTTTCGCAACATTAGTGAAACAGTTCCGAAACAAGCTAGAAACAAAGTTGAGCTGTTCCGAAACATCGGGAACATTGTTCATGAACACTGTTCCGAAACATTTGTTTACAATCTGGACTAGGCTTAAGGATAACCGAGTTATTGACGACTTTAAAAAAATGTCCATTTTGATTTTGTTTCGTATCAATTCTGCCATGAAACTTTTTTAAAACATAAAGCGTCACTGAATAGGCATGGCAAAGGAAAAACATTCGACTAATTTAAACTTCTTTGTAGCTCTTACCGTTTACAAAAATTGAGTTTTCAAAAAATTAATAAATCTAAAGGACGTCGTTTTGAAATAAAGGACTGTCCTTTATAATAAAGGACGTTTGGCCACTGTAAAGTTAACTTGGCCAATTATGATTAATGGTTAATGGAAATTGGTAAGATAACTTTGGATGCTCCGCCCATACATCAACTACCTTACCCCTAGGCCACAACCCGACCGTTTGGTAACATCTGTAAAATTTAGACTATAATATTAGTCCTATTATTTAAACAATTTTACCAACACACAGTGGTATAAAAAATTATCAATTTGGTAAATGGCCATATCTATTAAATTTAATACAAACTAAGGACTGATAAAACTTATTTGGAATAAAGAAAGCGTTAAGTGTTCGTTTGTGAATGCAACTCCACATTGTTTTCGTAAGTGACATTACGTGTTCGTTTAGTTTGATGTGATGTAAGTACACTTTTTGCCTTATATTGATTATTTCATTATTTTTAAGTTCCATTTCAAATATGCTTGTTACCTAGTTTTTTAACTTTGAATGTTATAATTTTATTCCAATGCAATTTAGACCAGACTTTATTTTATTATGTTATTATTTCTAGAATAACATGCACTTGTCATTTTGCTAAAAATATCTGCTTTTTAATGATAAAGTTAACGTCCTTATTTTATGAAGTGCATTATTTCAAAATGTTTGCTGGTTTCTATACAGGGTGGTCCATTTTTTTTTAGCAGGATTTTAACAGTCGATACAAAAAAATATTTTAAAGCGAATATTCCATATTAAGAGGGTTCATAAACGATTCATTTTAAAGATATTTCGAAAAAATATCGATAATTTTTAACCGTTTACCAACCAGTAGATATATTTTAACCAAATTTGGTATACAGCACCACCTTACAGGTCACCACATTCGGTGAGAATTTCAAGCCCCACAAGCAACCAGTGGCGGAGTTGTGGGGGTTCAGTTTCAATAAATTTTATAAAAAACTAGTACGGTCCTGTTTAAAATCAAACTCGAACTTGTTTTTGGGTAGAGTATTTTATTCTAAACAAAAAGTATCTCTTGAGCTTTCTTGGTATCTGCCACCGTTTGGCTGGAAATATGATTTATTTTACTATTCACGCGAAAAATTTGCTCATAAATTCGATCTAAAAATATCGCGAAAAGCAGAAAGTTGCAAGTTGCAGAGTTGATGCCTAAAATATGGATCATTAATCGGTAATTTAGGGGAACCTTTTCACTCATTATTAGCATGTCTTGTTATAAAAAAACTGAAAAACCTCTTTATTTCAAACAGTGATAGGGAATATTTGTTTAAAACAATTTTTTGTATCAACTGTTAAAGTCCTCCTACATAAAAGTGGACCACCCTGTAGATATAAAGTCGACAACAAGCGAAAATCAAGGGTAACCACAAAATGCAACTTTTCAAACTTTAAGTAACTGTAGATATTTTATTTAAAATAGTTGATAAGTTGATTGCTTAAGCGCATAAACTTGATAGGTAAACCGAATAATCACAAACTAAAAGATGAGTCGATCGTGTTTTGTAAAATTTACTGTGCTAACATTTGATCGAGTAAAATCCTTTTCAAAGAGCATATTTACTGCTATAGTTGTAGGACTTGGGACTAAATAATTAAATAATTTACTTCAAAACCGTTATCCTAATTTTGGCATACTAAACAAGTGAAGTTATTTCTTTCAGTAATGAGGGTTTATGTTACTGGCTACGTCGAAATCGCAATGGGAATTGGGAAATGCTGTTTTCAACCCAAGTCATTAGAGACCGACCCACTTATCACGTAGTGAGAACCGATATCCAACAGACTTCCGGAATTTACGCTCAATTTTACGGGTAAATCATTTTTAAACGGCTTTGAAGTTCTTTGTTGGACATTTTTAGGCAACGCTCAATATTATAGAATCCTAAATATTGTTTAAAATATAAAACTGATCCTCTATTTCATGTGTAATTTGCAGGCAACAAATATTACGTTACTTAATATTTAAAATTGTAGAGTGCAACAATACATTGTAAAAATTGTATAATTTTTATTGTTTTTTGAAACTTCTGTATACTTTTATTTTTTTACAAAGGTGACTTTGGGGATAGAAGTTAAATTACATTTAAGTTTTCCCAGAAGAAGCGTAAGAGCAAACCAAATTAAAAATGCTAGTAAGGAATCTTACGTAGTTTTTTATTCTGAACAACTTTTATATTTACACTTTTGTCGTAAAATAATCAGGGGTGCTAATATTTGCAAATATTTAATTTTGTATGGTAAAGTCCTAAGAACGATAGTCCCAGTCAACACCCTGTATTACTAAATTATTAAACAGTCGTGAAAAATACAGTACGTTTTACGTTCTTATTAAAATGCATCGTTAAATATAATCTGTCATCGGCGTTTATTAATCGATAAGTTACTGTTAAAGTTATTTGCTACATGAGCAAAAGTATTACCTAAATAACTGATTGAAAATTAGTACTGGATCGTAAACTTAGATTGAAATTAGCTGTACACAAATGAAACATTTAAATTAACAAGAGTGGGAAATTGGCAAGATTTTAATGAAGCAGAATTTAAAAATTTATTTATTGCAATCAGAACTTGCAACATGTATATTGAGGTTTTCATATTTAGTTTGCTAACTGTGTTGACATTGGTAAGCATTTATATTTTAGCCATATTAGCCATTAATATTCTGTGCTGATCAGTCTGTATGAAAAATAATTTATTTATTGCAACTTTACTGCAAACGAAATAAATATTAGTTGTTAAACTTGTAGCTGCATTAATTTTGATTCTCAAGTAAAATACAGGTTGAGGATCTCGTAAACGGTAAGAGATTCAGAATTGATTACATGGGTCAAAATAATTTATAATTTAAGAGCAACTATTCTAACAAAACCATCTTGAAAAAAGTAATTATTTTTGCACTAGTGATAAGAAACAAAAAATGATGTTGCTTAATTTAAATCCTTACAATATTTTTGGTCGCTATTGGCACACTTTTTTGCGAAGATTTTAAATTTGTTAATAAATTGCACTTATCCTAATTTCTTTTTGTTATTTTAACATTAACTTTCTTAATTTACAAATTGAAGCTGGTTGTGTTAGAAAGATTTTTTCTCGTTTCTTTAATGTATGAGTTGAGGGTTGTCAGGTTTATCTTTAAAAGTAAGTAAGTTATTACAATAACATGGTATTTATTAAATTTAATCAAAGTGGCCATTAAAAAAAAAAAACGATCAAAAATATGAATAAATTCTGTTCACTTTTACTACACATTAAAGTAGGCTGTTTCAGTTTGTCATGTTGGCATTTCCAAAAGTTAATATGACATTTTAGTTGCATTCTAAAGCTGTGTTGCAAATTAGAAATGCCAAAAGAAACCTTTAAGAAAAGTGTTGTAAAATGTTATAAAGAATATAAAAAAGAGCAGAGTTTACAAATGACCTAATTTATTCCAAACTGTCGAATGTATTTGTAAAGTATTATATTAAATTTTGGCTATATAACCTATTATAAAATTATATTTTAGGTTGAAAGAAGTTTTATCATAAAAATTTTAGGTCAATGACAAGAAAATTTAGAAAATGTTTAAAACAAACGCAGTAAATATTTATCTTTTTCGGACCATGCTTTTAGAAAAGAGCTGCAACAACTTATTTGGCAATATTAAGATACTCAAATGTTCTCCTGCAAAAATGTGATATTAAAAAAATTGACTTGAGACAGATAAAGAAAAGTCTTGCCAGTATCAGAAGAAATATACACTTCATTGAATTTTTGTACTAACGAAACGCTAGCATATTTAAAAAATGCCCTAATATACCGACGCAATCCAAAAATGTATTGTCTAATCTAGAGGTAAATGAAAAGAAAAATGCGCGAATAACCAAACTTACGTATTATTCATATAACTATCTTTATATTCCTTGCTTAGTATTTGTTGTATAGATTTACGTTAATGTATTACATTACACAATACATGTATTTTAAATTTTAAGTCCTCAAAATGAATACAATTGTTTTAAACTAACATTTATCCCGGTATTCCAGCATTATTTGCAAGGTAAATATTGAATATCAGTAGTATATTTTTGGTCTCTTATAGGTCACGAGTTGGTTCATTTTATGGTTTTAAAATAAAACAGAGAGCAGATTTTAAATATTTGGGATCGTTTGGTTAGGAGAAGAAAAATGGAAATTATAACAAGAAACACCTAAAAAGACGAATTGCAAAATACATTACAGTATTTGCCATTCTATTTTGATACAAATACTGTTTTTATAAAACTCCTTATTTTGTTCCAAATTTTGTATTATTGGCAACGTTGTTTTGTAAATGATTAAAATAATAACCTAATATGCTTAATGTCAAAATATATACAGTGGAATCTGTCACCCTAACATAGTCAACTTTAATGTATAATGGAAGTAAATGGAGTTTTTATATGTATGTAAATTTTTAGATCTGTAAAACCGATTTTTAAATGTCAATTGCAAAATTTTGCGCCATTATATATTGGATAACTCTAATTTCTGCACGTTTATATTTTGACAGGGTGAGCATAAAATAATACGTTTTGGTACCCCCGATGGCAGAGGAACAGCAGAAATAGACCAAACATTGTCTAGCGATGGGAGTCAACAGAAAATTTCTTCTTGTTCTTCAATTGCGTCATCTTCTGATGACTTGAATCCTCAACAAAATGTATTATCTTCTTCCAATTCTTTTTCACGTCCAAATGACCATGAACTACCCAGTTGGCGAAAATATGGTAAAAATATTGATTTATCATATGGTGAGAATCAGAACGAGAAGTTGTTTGAACCTCAAAATCCATCAACTCTTCCGTCTCCTGATTGGCTTAATGGGCGTCAGGTATGTTAACGTTTATACAGCGTCATTCAAAAAGTCTGCAACAAATGGAAAAGCTTTTTATTATTGATTTTTCAGAAAATGTTATTCTTGATAAAAGTTGGTGCAAGGCCTAAACCTAATTTTGAGATGAAAAACAGTTCAATAAAAAGTCATAGGACACTAGATTTCACCGATTTTTGAAATATTCGCAAGAGTAAAGTGCCCTTATGTTAAAGATACAAAAAAAAAAAATTGGGAAAAAGTTGTTTAGAATCTAGAAATAAGACTAGATTTAAATTTTGACGTTCAAATTTCAATATTATTTATTAAGAAATACTAGGTAACATTCAAAAAAACTGCAACAAATGGAAAAGTTTTTTATTATCGATTTTTCAGAATTTTTTTATCACGTGATTAATAAGAATATGTAAAAAGATATAGGGTATTCTATTAAAAAAAAAACGACCTATTCGTGTTTGAAGTTTGACTAAATGGACCGGGCATAAGGAACACCCTGTGTATTATTTTTAAATGTTAATTAGTCAACAACCATTGTGACACTATTGTCCTACAAAATTTCAAAGGAATTCGTTCTGACATAGCCAAGTTGTGAAACATCATTATTTTTTTATACTCCTGTTTCTGTCAATATTTTTATAAAAACTAAATAACTCAAAAACGACTGAATTTAGATACATGAAATTTTAGAGATAATTGAATTTTTTACTTAAAAATTACTCCTATAAAATATACTGGGTTTTATTTATAAAAGCATGTAGTGACGTGTCGAAGCGCAAAAACAAAACACTCTGCATAGTTGAAAATAAGGTTATGTAGTAAATTACCCCAAACAACTTCTGGCAAACTTTTTTTTTTGTAAAGTTGTCAAAAGACGAGATATTGATCCGTTACGTTACTTTTTGTACACATGGTATATTTTTTCGTTTAATTGTAAATGAATGTAGCGTATTAAATTTCATGTAACTCATTTGAATTACACCAAATAGGTGATAGGTTTCGTTTTACTAATGAAATTAAGGTTCATGCTAGACGATTAAATTTACACCGTCAAATTAATTGCTTTATGATAGTTTGACCATGTTAACACGACATTCCTGTGTAAGAGTACGGTACCATACGCCAATTTGACGCGTATAGAACTGGAGGTGACGAGGGTAACTGACAATGTCGTTTTTAAATAACTACTACATTTTAAAGAAAAATGTTTGCAACTTATAGTTATCACTTTAATTTTTTAATGGTATCAATTCAACAAACGTTATGTACGGTGCATGGCTAATTTTCTTATTGCCTCCGTCTCATAGAAAATTTTTCCGTCATATTATTGGTAAATAGCGAATAAATCACAGGTTAAAGATCATTTGTCAGGAAAAGAAACGACCATGGGCGTCCGCAGAAAATTACCCAGGGGGAGGCAATTTTGCAAAGGAATGCATTAAAATATTAACGAACTTTTAACTTGACCCACTTATATTTGGTCATTAACAGAGTAGGTACTCGATTCCAGGGAGGGGCAAGTGAATAACGGATCTAGAAAGAATTCATGCGGCGCAACCCCACAATGGGTGTTTAGCCAGTATATATATTTAAATTTATGTTTTTCACTTTTAATTTCTAGCCTTACAAAAACACATAAAAACAAAGACTTTTCATAATGTAGTCACTTAGACCAGTATAGTTTTTTCCGGCAAAGAAACTTCGTCGCGCTAATGATAATAAAGATAGCTGTTTAACAGTAGCTCATTAAGCATTTGGAGGCATTTTGATGCTACTCAATTTAAAGCCCCCATTCGAAAATTTCAACTAATATGGTTTGTATATTAATTGACGAAACCTTCAAAACAGCAAATCTGATTTCCTTTTGCCTTGTTGAGACCGCTGTGATACTTAAACCGTAGATACGCGCTTATTGCGTCAATGCGGTAATACGCCATTGCTGTTTAAGTAGATTGGACACTCTTAATGATATGATATTAATTTCAGAACTTCCTGCCAAGCAAGGTCTATGGTCTTCCAAAGAACATGGCTTATGGTGGCTCATATAACCCATCAAACATCGCTTATGGCGGTAGCGATTCCTCAGATGACCCGTCAAACATGGCTGATGGTGGCTTAGATAACCCATCAAACATAGCTTATGGTGGCTTAGATGGCCCATCAAACATAGCTTATGGTGGCTTAGATGACCCATCAAACAAAGCTTATGGTGGCTTAGATGACCCATCAAACATAGCTTATGGTGGCTTAGATGACCCAGCAAACATGGCCTACGCAGATAACCCATCAAATATTGCTTATGATGGTACCGATTCCTCATTAAACATGGCTTATGGCGGCTCAGATAACCCATATAACACGGCAAATTTGGGGCGTTATCAATTAAACGGAATGTTTGATGGCACAATTAATCCATCAAACCGTGTCATCGCATGGTAGCACAAACTATTCACCCATGTAATAGAGTCAACCGATGTTTTGGAAAAATAAAGTGTTATGTAAAGTACGCTTAGAAATACACAATAATAGTTAAATTAAAAACGTTTTTTTCTGTTACGTTCAAATGTTTGTAAAGCTGAATTTTACCTTCAATGTTAACTCAATAATGTTTTAAAGCCCAGAGGCGACAATTAGCAGTGAACTGCGATTGCAGAGGCGTCCGTTGTCATTACATACATCCGAATTACTCTAACTGATAGAATATCAACTACACATTAAAGTAAATGTTTACGATGACTTTGATAACGGGTGAAATGTGTTGTAAATTTAAATATCAGTCTGCCATTGTCAATTTTATGAGTTTACAACCAAACAGATAGTGCTATCTGTAAGCGCAACTGACAAACGTAAAAGATTTTAAATGCGCTGTTAATAGAGAAACGATGTTATAATGACATTTTACAGTTTTTTATTTAAGCTTTCCTTTTTTTTAATTTTTAAAGTAAATATCCCTCGGGTTATTTGCTAACTAATTTTATAATCTGATCTGAAATAAGATCAATGAATCATTTTCTTCTAACCTAAATTAACTTTTTTTAAACACCTTTTATGGTGTTTGAGTAATTAATACTGGTCCAATAGGCCAACCATCAATTTTTTTCTAATAAATCTTAAAACTAAATACTTAAGAACTAGAGTCCATCCATTGATGTCTTCTAGACTGTTCTGACTATATTGTATGCACTCTCACTCGCGCACTTGCTCTGCTTTTTACACAAAACACACTACACGAGTTCAAAGGGGTTGGTCCTCTTCAATCTTCGGACAAGATGTTGATTGTCCAGCAGTTGAAGAGCTTCTACATTCCATATGGCAATCCGTAAGTCTTGCTGTTCCATTATTTATTTTCTCGTTTATCGAGCCTGTCATTTTTATGGTCCATCATTTTCATGTCTACTTATTTTTGCGTTCGCATTATGCAGGGGAGACCGGGAATGAAAGTAACAAGGGTAAAAAAAATGAAATAAATATCTTGGGCGAATGATAAATGTCCAATCTATCATTAAATCAATTTGGATGTAAAAAAAACTTGTTATACTCTATGGGAAATTAAATAATAACAAAAAAAATGCACTCTCATCCCCGGTCGCCCCTACTTACATAATTAATACAAGTTTACATTTTGTGAGTAGCAGTTTTGTAAAATAGCAAGTGAAACAAAATATAGGTGTATTAAAACTTATTAAAGTTGTCGACTTATTTCAATTTTTGGTGAAACTTGCAGTTAAAATCACTAAACTCCGCAATGAAAGTCGTCAGGGCACCGTGCTGTGCTTACAAATGAACTAAAGTTTGTTAGTACCTACCGCGTAACAGCAGTTAAATTTACCAGCCAAAGGAAAAAGCGTTACAGTCTTCATTTTGGAATACACACTAATTTCCATTTGCAAAAAACAGCCTGTAAGTAAGGAATTGCGCGTTGTCATAATCGTAAGTTTTTTTCTCCACTAGAAAGCAAGAGAAAATCAATGACGTGGCCAGCTAATGCTAGCTGTTAACATGTGAGTCTAACATTCAATTTATTCTTCAACATGATGCAGCATACAAAGGCGCACAAAGACTAAAATAACATCACAAAGAGTTCACTTAAATTTTGACAGGCTATAAAGAGGATAAGTGTCGAATAAAAGTCAATGAAGTGAAGTCTGCACACGTACCCTTCACTTAAAAAAAAAAGAACGTGTCCACCGGTTAAGTTGAATAACAAAGAACTGTCACAAGTAAAGCTGAAATTTAAAAGAATTCTTTGACTGCTAAAGATCTTACTGAGTGGACCGAATTCGATGTGTTTGTAGAGTATATTGGCATATATACCTAGTGTTTCCTGAACTCAAAATCTTGCCAGACTAGGATTAACTTAAAAGTCACCTATCCTATTTTTCTTCATCATCAAAACAAACTAACTGGAAATGCATTATTTAGAGTGTCTTTAAAATTTTTAGATAATTTGGAGACAATTAATAGCTACATTTTCGCCATAGATTGTAGTCGAAATATTGTAATTTAAGAAAATGGTATAAAATTCCACTTAAACGTTTTATTTAAATATTTTTAATCAGTATTTCAACCAACTGGGGTAAATAATTGTGATTTAAAAAATAGTCGAAGGTATGAGAAGAGTTATAAGTAGTTTTTAATTTTTGAAATTACCGCGTGTTTTGTAACGCTGAACTTTTGTCAATTTACGTTTTGAATTTTGCATTAATTGAAAGATTATTTAAGTTTATGCGGCAAATGTTTCTTATTTTAACCTGAATGACGTTATTAGGGCTAAAATTCGACTTTTTAAAATCATTTAAGATCAGCTGTTATGGTTGAATGAAAGTAAACATGCTCAAATACGGACATTAAATACACGCCACATTGCTGATAAGTTAGAAGGAGATAAATTTTCTATCGTACGTTGATACTTATATCTAGTTCAGAAATGCAAGGCGCTGTTTGTTTCTTTTTAACACGTTGGTTGTACAGTGGCATGTGTCGTAGAGTTCTTGTCACCTCCTTTATGTGCTCCTGATACAAATTATAAGTAGAAAATGTCACTAGTAGAGGTCGCTGCCTACACTATTTTAGAATTTATAATTTATAGCCCAGGGCTCTGTCTACTAGCGCCCCGCAGGCCATATCCAGCCAGCGAAAGAACTTTTGTGACCTCCAACACTTTATAAAAAATCATTCAACTTAACCTTTAACCATTTACAGCGCAATTTTTGTTTTTGGTAAACGAATTATATATTATGAAATTTTATTTGTAAAAGTTTAAAAAAAATAATGAAAAAAATTAATTGTTGCTAATTTTTTAAATTATTGTTAATTATTATAGCGATGCACATATGCATCATTTTGTGTTTTGGATATTATAAACTATGGAACTCAAAATTCAAAATGATCCACATATGCAACTTAAAATATGAAATGATGCATATGTACTTATACTCATGTCTTTTTTTATTGAGAAAATTAAAAAACAATATAGGTCTATGATTTCATTTATTGATGAAACGTTTTAAAACAATTTTTTCTACCATTGAAACATAGGGCTGCACTACATTTTTTGCAAATAACGTGAGTAAAGCCTTTACATTTTGGTAGTTTATACCGAAGACGATCACTGTGCCAAATTGGCCAATGTGCCAACTGGCTGAAGGGGAAAGTTTCTAATAAAAGTATAATTTTCGTCAGAAGATTCATCCATCAAAATTGTTCTCAATTTTAGATAAATTGGCAATAGCCTGTTTTATCTCCCAAGACGACGTTTTTCAAATTTTGAGTACCTATCACTAGAAATATTTTTTAACAAAGTTCAATAAAATGAAGGTAAAACAAACTACAGAGCAATAGGTACATGTGTTGCACATATGCATAATTGTATTTTATATATACTTTATAAATATAAAGAATTTACAAAATGATGCACATTTGCAACACAACAAAATATTACTATAATTATTTTGTTACAGCTCCCTTATAATTGACAAAATTGAAAATAAATCATTAAAGGTGTACATTACCTGATAGTATTTTTCCCCATCGGAAATATACAGATTTAAAATACATTTTTGAATGTAAAACTTGTCAAATAACAAAAACTATAAACGTGCGATTTCGCTAGCAACTTACAGTTGTAGAACAATTTGTACAGCCACCGATTGTATAGCTACTAACTAAACACCAATCAGAATATGTTACAAATAATGCTACAAGATGTTTTCAACGATTTAACGCATTCAATGAATTTTATTTGTATATTTTGTTTGCTGTTGCATATGTGCATCAAAATGCAGTTAAGGGTTAAGACGATATCTACATAAAATTTTGTTTCGCCTATGAGAATTACAGCAGAGAACGAAGAGTATAATATCACTCTAAAAGGGTTTAGGTTGGAACAGGTAGAATACTTTAAATGGACAAGGATATAAGCGACAGGAAATGTGGGAAGAATATTTAACAGTTAAAAAACAACATTTTTTGGAAATAGAGAACTTCCAAAACGAACAAAAGTGGAAGTGGTCAAAAAGATTGTAACTCCGGCACTTTTATACGGAAGTGAAACGTGGACACTCACAAATAAAAATAGTGGCAATGGGATTACTAAAAAAAGTCCAAGGAAAAACTAAAAAAGATAGAATCAGAAATGATTTAATTTTAATGTAGCATTTTATATAAAAGCCTAAGAATGGTACAATAATTAATATCAAATATATTTCGTTTGCAGATTATAATTTTATTTATGTCAATGTCAGTGTGGAGGTGTCGCTATGGAAATTAAATGAATCATTAAAATTTTATACATAATAATTGTGATTTGGTTCGCTTACATTAACGTTCGTTCTATAATATAATTTTAAATTCGTAGAAAAAATAGCATTTACGACTCGAGATGAAATCAGTTTTTTTCGTTCGAAAACAACTGGACTTTCATCTCTTGTTGTAAAATATACTATTAATAGTACTTTTTTCCCTCTTAGGTATGTTTTAAATATGTAATTTTATTTCTTATCAAAGTGACATGATAGCCTTAGTTGTGGGTGGTTTCTCTTTGTCTCCTGTCATCCTGTCAACCAAATTTTTAGACACAGTCCGCCACTGCTTGTAGTTGATATTTTAATCAACCTGTTTTTAAGTAGCTTGTGTGTATTTATGTACTAAAAAGCATGGTTAAATAATCAAATCAAGATTCGTTCCAAAAAGGTGTTTTGGTAACTGCTTAAAATAAAGATAGTACCGAAGTTAACATAAATGTAACACTGAATAAACATTTAGGTCGAAAGCGACAAGGAAAATGCTAGCATATGTAAACGAAGACTATATACACTCGTTTTGGATAAGTTAATTTTATCTGAAACAATGTAATTACTCGGCGTGGCTCGCTGTAGATAAGGTCTTATCAACGCCCGGAGCACGCACTTAAACGTAATAAACGTAATTTACAAACGAACGTTGGCAGACATTTAAAAGACACGCTATAAAATGAAGCTCTTGCTTGGCTTGCTACTTTCAGCGGACGATTAAAACAAGAGCTCGACATTTACGTCTACTTCTATATTTTAACTACAATGGAGTAAATTTAATCATTTCTGATTTAAGCCGGAGTTACGCAGTGTACAACTTAATTCCAAAATTGATTAATTTATATGCGTTTTATGTTTTATGTTTAACCTGCCAATAAAGATAAAAGTTAGGAAAACTTAAACCAAATTAAAGCTACATTAGAAACTTGTTAAATGTGTACAAAACGCTGCACTGATGTGTTCGACAGGACGAGGTACAGGAGTAAATATTGGCGAAAGATTTATTTTTAATACAATGGTGACATTTTTCTAACAGAAATGGATGGTGTTTAGTTTAAAGAGGACCTAGATAAATATACGGGGTGAGTCACGACGGACGCCACGGAGTTTTATGGCGAAACGGTATATATTATATATTTATATATTTTCAAACTTCTGTAGCGGTTAGATTATGTAAGTCAATAAGGGCTACATTTAAAAAATATTTTCAAACATACAGGGTGCTCCAAAAAAGAGTGGCATATCAAGGTTATGCTTTTTCTTATGAACACCCTGTATATTTTTGCATTTTTGGATTTCTCTTTAAATTTACTTCAAAAAATGTATAAGGTTATAAGAGTCTAAAGTTAACCGTTTTCGTGAAAGTTGCATTTTCATGAAAATGCAGTACTTTCAAAAATATTCAACATTTGGAAACTTTAAAAAGTCTGAATAAATTCGCTTAGAAATTAGAATGACGTTATATTAATTAACACTTTTCACCAACTACATTTTTAAAATATTATACAGGGCGTTTTTAACGCTTTGTCAAACTTGTGAAACTTTAAACATCGTTAACTCATTTTTCTTAATACAATACCCTATATTTTTTTACACCGTATTATAGAAAATTTAATTCTCTTTCGAAAAAATTAAGGCTGTTTTTCACCTAAAACTGATATTTTTCAAGATATCGCGATTTTATTGTTAATTATTAGGGCAAAGCAATATTTTCAGGTAGGCTATGAAGGTAGACAGCAGTAATTTGAAACAATTGAAAAAAAAAACAAGAAACTTATAATTTTATCGTTTGCCTACACATTTTTGACATTTTTTCATAAGAAAGTTGTAATTTTACCAATATTACGTTTAGATCTAGGTTTCTTATCAGGGCGACAATATTTTTCATATAAATGAGTTTGATCGTTTGCCAAGTCCCAAAAACCCATTGATAGTGTATTAGGTACGCGAATGGAACGCTGATTAAAAACAAAATTAAACTGACTTGTCTAATTTTACATTAAAAAAAAAAACTTGGTTGGTACTGTTTTCGGTAAAACAAAGTCGTGTCGTAAACATACACAAAAATAGTTTATAGGATTTAGTAATTAGTTTATAACACTAGTCCAATAAATAAATGCATAAATATGTAAAAAAATACAGGGTGTTCTATTTGAAATAGTAAAGTTGCATATTGATTCTCAAAAACTAGCTAAATACTCTATGCATTTAAAAATAATTGTAGGTTATATACCTAATAAATTCCAACAACTTTTGTGGTACAAAGTTTTTTGTAACTACCCTAATAACAGAGACAACAAATAATTTCTCTTAAAATTAGCTTAATTTTTGACCCCACGCATCCACCAGAATAGTAACTCTGGAAATATTAACTTAAGACAAAAATATGCTTAATATTTTTTAAAGGCAATTAATATATCTACAAGAAAACGTAAAACTATACAGGGTGCACTATTTGAAATTGTAAAGTTGCATATTGATTCTCGAAAACTAAATACTCTGTGCATTTAAAAACAATTGTAGGTTATACCGGGTGATTCAGTTTGACTGTCGCACCCCTATAACTTTTAAATTATTGAAAATGACCTTAAAAAACATATATTTTTGGAAACATCGAAAAATTCTCTATTAAATGTTGTGCATTTGTTACCTCTACGATGACGTATGTCAAATCCGCGATAGGCAACTGTTTTTTTAAAATTCGGATAGAAAATTTAATTCTGAATCCGACCATGTATTAAAAAAGTACTTATGCATACATAAGAAAATTTTCGAGAAAAATCAGTTCAAAGTTTATCTAAATTATAGCAAACAGTATATTTAACATAACAAAAAACGATCAAATCTTAAAAATTATGCTGTAACTATCAAAGAAAATGTATTAAAAATTAATTTTTGATAAAAATAAAAACAAATAATAAACGTCGACATAAAAAATTTGACTTTAATTTCAATCAAGCAGTTACAAATAGAAAGGACATTTGTGTTTGGAAGGGAGAATACATTAAAGTTAAACTATAGCATAGAATTATAATCAATAGCAGCATTTAAAACTATATTTTAAGGAAACAGCAACATACAGTACCTACGGACGGGCCAAAAACGCAAAATGGCACAGGCTGCGGAATATGGGGAGCAGCACATCTGAGACAAGGCACATCTGTAAGCCTTGGACAGTGTGCAACTATAATTTCAAGCCGAGGTTCGCTATGCACTTATGTGCAGTAGTGTATCTGTATCATTAGAAAGAGATTTTAATAATAAAGGAATCTTCATAGTGTCCGACAGCCAAGCAGCGTTAAAAGCTCTTGGCTCGTCGGAAGTAAACTCAGGACTTGTTCTGAACTGCATACGGGCACTTAACGTGCTAGCAAGCAGAAATAATGTTAAATTGGTATGGCTCCCAGGGCTCACTAATATACCAGGAAACGAGAAGGCAGATCGCCTAGCCAACATTGGCAGCGAGACACTTTTCTTCAAACCACAACCCGCAGTTGGTACATCCTATGGAACAGCCAAGCGGTGTCTTAATGACATAATAATACAAGGGCATAATGCTCATTGGAAAAAAGTTGCAGGACAAACCCATTTTAAGGCTATTCTGTCAATGGTCTAAAGAAAAGACAAAAGAAATGCTCAGGATGAGCAGAGCAGACATCAGAGCAGCCACAGGATTCGTCACAGGACACTGTTGGCTAAACAAACACTTCTACATAATAGGGCTCTCAGAGACCGATATATGTACAGGATGTGGTGAAGAAGAAGAAACTCCTCTTCACGTAATATGCCAGTGTGAAGGATTCACACCCTGTCAACAATTTCCCCAAAGACTGTAGCCAAAATATTGTAAATTTAAGAAAATGGCAATTCACACGTTTTATTTAAACATTTTTAATCATTATTTCAACCATTTCAGGGTAAATAATTGTTATTAAAAAAATAGTCGAAGGTATAAGAAAAGTTATAGGTAGTTTTAAATTTTTGAAATTACCGCGTGTTTTGTAATGCTAAACTTTTCCTAATTTATGTTTTGAATTTTGCATTTATTGAAAAAATATTTAAGTTTATGAGTCAAATATTTCTTATTTTACCCTGAATGACGTTATTAAGGCTAAAATTCAACTTTTTAAAATCATTTTAGATCAGCTGTTATGGTTAAATGATTGTAAACATGCTATTATACGGGCATTAAATGAACGCTACATTGTTGATGAGTTAGAAGGAGATAGATTTTCTATCGGACGTTGGTGCTTATATCTAGTTTCGAAAAGCAAGGCGCTGTTTGTCTCTTTTTAACACGTTGCTTGTACAGTCGCGTATGTCGTAGAGTTCTTGCCACCTCCTTTATGTGCTCCTGGTACAAATTATAAGTAGAAAATGTCACTAATAGACGTCGATGCCTACACTATTTTAGAATTTATAATGTGATTTACTGATTTAATTAGAAGTTGTCAGAAGATGATTTTTGTTAATATAAAAATTGTACAGAACAGGTAGAATTCAAATTAATTGTATTCAAGGATAAGTTTGTTTTTTTTGCATATATGTATTACAAATACTACTGATGTTTTGGAAAACTTGTTAATTATTCTTTATTTTTCTTTACTTTCGAATTTATTTCAGAAGCAAATGTAATTTTGGTTAGTATTTTCATAACATCACAGCATTGGTGTAATAGTCTAACAGTCTAATAGTTTGATAAGTGTATTTTGTTGAGCAAAAGCTAATATAAAAAAAATATTTTTTATACTTCTTGTTTCACAATAAAATATAATATATTTATATCCCAGGCAAATTATATTTTGTTTTCATAATGACAAAGCATGAACGATAAGCACTTTTAAAATGTCAGTGTTCTCATACATAAAAAAAATGAAATGAAATTTATTGACATAATTTAAAAACTAATCAAGATAAATAAAATATAACAACGTACTGTAATCTGCGTAAAAATTTACATAAAATCTCATTAAACATTGTTAACTAAAATTTAATGCAGCAATTTAAAAACTAATGATGAATAAAATATAAGTACGCGATTGTAGTCCTCGTAATAGTGTATAAAAAGTATCATTACATATTTTTAAAACAAAAACTTACTTGTTACCTCTTGCATATTTTTTTAGCCATGCTGAAAATGGAGGAGAATATTTAATAATCACCTTAACAGTCTTGTCTTAATAACGCATACAGTTTTTATAGTATTGGTAACAACCAAAATTTCGATACATATTTAAAAGTATCTCAATTAAACTAGAAGGTTATTTTACTGTATCTAGTGTTTCCTGATCTAAAAATCTTGCAAGATTAGGATTAACTTAAAAGTCACCTATCCTATTTTTCTTCATTATCAAAACAAACTTTAGCTGGAAATGCATTATTTAGAGTGTGTTTAAAATTTGTAGATAATTTGGAGACAATTGCAACAATTTCCCCAAAGGTTATAGACAAAATATTGTAAACTTGAGGAAATGGCATAAAATTCCATTTAAACGTTTTATTTAAATATTTGTAATCATCATTTCAACCAACTGGGGGTAAATAATTGTTATTTAAAAAACATTCGAAGGTATAAGAAAAGTTATAGGTAGTTTCCAATTTTTGAAATTACCGCGTGTTTTGTAATGCTAAACTTTTGTCAATTTATGTTTTGAATTTTGCATTTATTGAAAGATTATTTAAGTTTATGTGGCAAATGTTTGTTATTTTAACCTGAATGACGTTATTAAGGCTAAAATTTAACTTTTTAACATCATTTTAGATCAGCTGTTATGGTTGAATGATTGTAAACATGCTATTATACGGGCATTAAATGAACGCTACATTGTTGATGAGTTAGAAGGAGATAGAGTTTCTATCGGACGTTGATGCTTATATCAAGTTCAGAAATGTGAGGCGCTGTTTGTCTCTTTTTAACACGTTGCTTGTATAGTGGCATATGTCGTAGAGTTCTTGCCACCTCCTTTATGTGCTCCTGGTACAAATTATAAGTAGAAAATGTCACTAATAGAGGTCGCTGCCTACACTATTTTAGAATTTATAATGTATAGCACAGGGTTTTGTCTACTAGCGCCCCGCAAGCCATATCCAGCCCGCGAAAGAACTTTTGTGACCTCCAACACTTTACAAAAAATCATTCAACTTAACCCTTAAGACGATATCTACATAAAATTTTGTTTCGCCTATGAGAATTACACTAAAATAGTGGCCCGCTAAAACTTTGGAGGAAAAAAAATGGCCCGCACTTCTATAGAAGTTGGACAGCCCTGAACTAGAGGATAGATTAAATTTGAAAATGTTGCTAACAATATTATCCGAAGAAAAATTAGATATGAGGTGTGTTCCAGCTAGGCTATGTCGATATAGCGTTCCTGATAGGGATTGCAATTTTATCGACTTTTGCCATTACCGGAAAACGGTAAAAGAAAAAGTTCTGTGACAATAATACCGGTAAATCTTGGCACATGAACAGTTTTTATTAAAAAAATATTTAAAAGCGATTTTCCAAAATCGAATCTTTAGGTCAGGGTTTCTTAACTTTTCTTTTCTTTGGACCCCTTTGTCAGTTAAGTGAAAGCCGTGGACCCCTTTTCAAAATGAAAATGTTTCCAAAATGTTTAACAACTACTGCGATATGAGAATATTTGGGTGGCGGTAAATTGCTTGAATACAATTGCTCGAAGGTAAATTGCTCGAATACAATTGCTCGAAATACAATTGCTTGAATGGGAAATTGCTCGAAAAGCAAATTGCTCGAATGACAAATTGCTCGAAAAAATGAAAAAATATTACATTTTTATAAATACAAAATAATTAAATGTACTAGAAAAGTTGTTTACATTTGTTTACACTTATAAAAATGTATCTATTAAAATTTATTTACAAATACATATACATTTATTCAATTTTTTTTTAATTAACAAAGTAAGGTGTGAAAACAAAAAAAAACAAGGTGTAAAACCTTTTAAAACTTTAAAACTCATTTGGTACATGTTAGGAAGGTTTCTTATTTGTAGAGATAAACATTATGAATATTTGATTATGATAACAACAATATAGTCAGAACCAGCAGTTATGTAGTGTATAATATTTTCAAATATTTAAAGAGTTTATCTAAACAAAAAATTGAATAAGTGTATATGTATTAGTAAATAAATTTTAATAAATTTTTGTAAGTGTAAACAAATGTAAACAACTTTTCTAGTACATTTAATTATTTCGTATTTATGAAAATGTAATATTTTTTCATTTTTTCGAGCAATTTGTCATTCGAGCAATTGTCATTCGAGCAATTTACTTTTCGAGCAATTTTCCATTCGAGCAATTTTATTTCGAGCAATTGTATTCGAGCAATTTACCATCGAGCAATTGTATTCGAGCAATTTACACCAAACCAAAATATTTATTATTTCTATTCAAGATCACAGACACAGCTAATACTATTGTAATTTAATGCATGCATTCACTAGTAGAGGAACTCTAGATTTTAGTTAGAAGTCAATTAAAATAAAGATAATAAATTAATTTTTCCCATCAAAGCTCGCGGAGCCACTGAAATCCTTCCGCGGACCCCCCCTGGTTAAGAACCCCTGCTTTAGGGTTTTTCACCAGGTTTTACGATTACCGTTTAAAATATTTCAAAATTGTCGTGGGGTTATTAATATTCAGCATAAACTTTAGCGCATTCGCCTAATTCAATCCTGTACTCTAGCTCTTTTAATAAGCGAGATTCCAATGCTGGAACTCGAATTTCAATCACCTGAATCAATGAACTAACATACACTTATATTGTAAGTGTTTATGAAAGTACATCGAATTCTCAACTTTGTTGAATAAAGCTTATTCGATATTGTTCTAAGACGAACTTTAATAAAATGTCCGAGGAAATAGCGTCTGCATCTGTTTTCTCACAAAACACTTATGAGAAATTCTGGATCTTATTTGTATAGGACCCACTCAAGATCTGATGGATTTAAAATACATCGAACGAACTATGTGATAAAAACGGCTCATGGGAAATAGATAACATCAATTTACTTGATGTGATGTTTATACTTTAGACGTATATTTTAAACTTATTTTTGTTTGAAATACACAATATTTACGAGGTAGTCTGTTTTAATTACGATTTAATAATTATTTAGAATTTAAAATAGTCGAAGGTATAAAAAAAGTTATAGATAGTTTTAAATTTTTGAAATTACCGCGTGTTTTCATAATGCAAAACTTTTCTCAATTTATGTTTTGAATTTTGCATTTATTGAAAGAATATTTAAGTTATTGAGGCTAATGTTTCTTATTTTACCCTGAATGAGGTTATTAAGGCTAAAATTCAACTTTTTAAAATCATTTTAGATCAGCTGTTATGGTTAAATGATTGTAAACATGCTATTATGCGGGCATTAACTGAACGTTACATTGTTGATGAGTTAGAAGGAGATACATTTTCTATCGGACGTTGATGCTTATATCTAGTTCAGAAATGCAAGGCGCTGTTTGTCTCTTTTTAACACGTTGGTTGTACAGTCGCATATGTCGTAGCGTTCTTGCCACCTCCTTTATGTGCTCCTGATACAAATTATAAGTAGAAAATGTCACTAATAGAGGTCGCTGCCTACACTATTTTAGAATTTATAATGTATAGCACAGGGCTCTGTCTACTAGCGCCCCGCAGGCCATATCCAGCCCGCGAAAGAACTTTTGTGACCTCCAACACTTTACAAAAAATTAGTCAACTTGACTCTTAAAACGATATCTAGGTACATAAAATTTTGATTGACAGAGACACATTGAATTCAGTTTGGTTTTTGCTTTAGGCCTATTATATCAATTTTGAATTACGTTAAAAAAATTTAATTTAAATATTTACTCACTAGTGTAAGATGAAGTTTTCTGAAAAATTGATAATACATTTTTTTCCACTTGTTAAAGACTTTTTGAATGTTAAAATTACTTAAAGAATAAAAATTGGAATTTGACCGTCAAAATTTAAATTTAGCCTTATCTTTGGATTCTAAGTAACTTTTATATTATAACTTTTTATGCACCTCTTAAAATAAGGACACTTTACTCTTGCAAATATTTCAAAAATCGCTAAAATCTAGTGTCCTATGACTATTTATTGAACTTTTTTCATCTTAAAATTGGTTAGACCATGCACCAACGTTTCTCAAAAATGATAGTATCTGAGAAATCAATATTAATTTTTTTCCCATTTGCTGCAGACTTTTTGAATGACGCTGTATAATGTATTAAAGATAGGGGCACACTGTACATATACTCAAGCTAAAGGTTCTTACATGAATGTGTAGAACTAACAAAACATGAAGCAGTTATATTAATTTAAATAAATTTGTCGATCAAAATTATTCTATACTAAAGGGTGTTTTTTTTAGAGGTTTGATTTTCAAGTTGGCACCGTTGTTTCTAGTGACAGTTTTTTCAAAAGTTGACAGGTGCTTTGTGTTGCGTGTGTTGTGCCATTTTGCCATGAATAGACTTACACCAGAACAACGTTTCCAAATAGTGCAAATTTATTTCGAAAATCATGGTTCAGTTCGCGAAACTTACCGTGCGCTACGTCCATTTTACGGCCGACATAATCGTCCATCAGAGCAAACTATTCGAGCAACCATGAATCGTTTTCGTACCAAGCACACTTTAATTGATAATTCGCATCCGCAGAGACGTCGTACAGTGCGCACTGAAGAAGTTGTTGCCAGAGTAGAGCGTAGTGTTGCGGAGGACCCAAATGAGTCGATTCGCCATCGTGTACAGCAATTACAGTTATGTCCATCCACTGTATGGAAGATTTTACGGAAAGATCTTGGTTTACGAGCCTATAAGATCCAGCTTGTGCAAGAGTTAAAGCCGCGTGACCATCATGCTCGTGTACGTTTGGAGAATGGGCCGAAAACAAGATTGCTGTTGACCACCATTTCCATCACAAAATCTTGTTCAGCGATGAGGCTCATTTTTGGTTGAACGGCTACGTGAATAAACATAATAACCGGATTTGGAGTGCAGAACAACCAGAAGCCTTTATTGAGACGCCGTTACATCCACCAAAAATTACGGTTTGGTGTGCTTTATGGGCTGGTGGAATCATTGGCCCATATGTCTTCAAAGATGATGCCGGTCAGAACGTTACAGTCAATGGGGAGCGCTATAGATCCATGATCACTGACTTTTTTGTTCCCCAGTTGAATGGCGTTAATGTGGAACAGCTTTGGTTTCAGCAAGACGGCGCAACGCCACACAGCTGGCGACAATAAGATTATTGCAGGAAACATTCGGTGAGCGCATAATTTCGAGAAATGCTGCTGTGAATTGGCCTCCACGTTCGTGTGACCCATGGATTATTTTCTGTGGGGATATGTGAAGTCCTTAGCCTACGCCAATAAACCACAGACATTGGACGATTTGGAAACAAATATTCGTCGCATTATTGCCGATATACGCCTACAACTACTGGAAAAAGTGGTAGAAAATTGGACTTCCAGACTGCGGTTCCTCAGAGCCAGCCGTGGCGCCCATATGCCAGAAATTATATTTAAACATTAAATGGCATAAAATTATATTTTTAATAAAGCCAATACTAAGGTCATTACCATGATTTTGATGTGTTTTATTTCCTTTTAAAGTTCTATACCTCTAAAAAATACACGCTTTAGTTATTAAACGATATAAAAACTGGCAAAAATGTTTCAAGTTTAGATAATTTGCGCTCGAATAGTTTCGGTTATACTTGTCTAACAATATACGCAGCCTATTTGTAAATAACTTTTGTATGCCATTTGAATGTATCCGACGGAGTGGAAACCATGTTTTGCCCTTGTGGGATTAATTAATATTGAAACCGATTCCGCGTTGCAAGAAACAATACAAGCATTTTACTGAAACATGAGTTTGTTGTTACGGTATACCCAGTGGTCTGTTGCAGATGAATGTAGGAATATTAGTAAAGATCCCTCTCGTGGAGAAAAAGCGTCGATCTCGTCGCAGGGGAAATTCCCCCTATCATTGGCTGGACATTGAATTACAGAAATCCCCCAGCTCCAGCCTCTGTCAGATATAATTACATTTTCAGCTCTGTTTTTACTAAAAACTTCGGCCACACAGCGCAAATTAATGGATTCGAGTGTTACGTTTCATAAGTTTTTAAAGTGATGTGTTTCAGTTATTAATATTTTATGAGCATTGTTTTATACAATTTCGTATAATGGGTCTTTGCGACGTCGAGTTTTGTTTTATTTCAAATAATTTGGCTTTATAATATAATTGCTGAACTTTAAGTAATTGCTATTCAACTACTTCACTACAACACTTCTGTGGATGCTTCTAATTGTGTCGTTGAAAGTGCTATTAGCGGTATTTTTTGGTGTGGCGATTATTACTGGCAAAATAAATAAGTTTAGACAAAAAACACTCTATTTTATCAAAAATTTCTTTTGTAAATAAATAACGTTATAAGATTGATATAAGATCTATCTATCGGTACCATTAAGAAACGAAAAATAACTTGAAGAAGAAGTAGAAATCTTCAATAATAACATACAGCAGGCTGCGTGGAAAAATATTTTTATATTAAACGCAGAATCGTGGGAAATAACTACCCAAAAGAAATTAGAGAGGTGATCTCTGAAAAGAGAAAACTAAGGAGAAAGTGGCAGCAATCTAGATCCCCTCAACATAAAACAAAATTGAATAACTGTAGTCAGCAACTTAAACGGGAAATTAAACAAATCAAAAATGATTCCATAAATGCTTACCTAAAAGAATTAACAAATGATAGTAGCACTGGCTATTCTCTATGGAAAGTGACCAAAACTAAAAAGACCAATCGTGCAGATCACGTCAATAAGACAACCGGATGGAAAATTGGTCCGAAATAGTGAACAAAAAGCTAAAACATTCGCAGATCATTTAGAAAAATCTTTCCAACCACATAGAGGAAACGAAGAAGCTCCTGACTGGGGAGAAATCCTACAAGAAAACAATGAAATCAGACTTACAACACCTAATGAAATTAAAGAAAATATTAACCCGAAAGAAGCCCCTGGGTTTGATTTAATTACTGGTGAAGTGCTTAGACATCTCCCAAGGAAAGCCATAGTAAAACTGACTACCCTAATAAATTCTGTCTTTAGGCTCAAGTATGTACCTAGGCTGTGGAAAGTTGCAGAGGTGGTTATGATTCCTAAATTAGGGAAACCTCCCCATGAAGTTTCATCTTACATGCCAATCTCATTATTGCCTGTTATATCGAAACTGTTTGAAAAGCTGTTGCTCAAAAGAATGAAGCCAATAATAGAAGAAAAAGAACTAATTGTACCACATGAGTTTTAAAAGGTCTTACACTTTGTTTTTTTTTTCACAGCCTTCTGTTTATCTTTAAAAAGAAACAACTAAAACACCTTCGTTAATTGCGCATTATTGAAAATAACTACATCAACCTTCATATATTTGGAAAAAGAAAAACATAAGAAATTTAAATAGGTCATAGCCAACTAAAGCTTCCATTAAAAAAAAGTTAAGTTTGTGCCATAACTTTTTAAACAAATGTACACAATTTTTCTAGTAAATTTAATTATTTTGTATTTATATAAATTTAATAAAAAAATTTAAGAAACTTATCTCGTTATTTCGAGCAATTTTCTTTTCGAGAAATTGTTATTCGAGCAACTAGGTTTTCGAGGAACTTTCCATTCGAGGAACAATTTTTGGAGCAATTGTTTTTGAGCAGTTTTTACCAAACCAAAATTAACCCCCCCCCCACGATTTAGCTATGTCGAAACAATTTTTTTTGTTAAATGATTATACAATCTGTAGAGATATATTATTCCATGTGCATTGTGCAATAGGTCTTGCCGTGTATTCACAGATTTGCCCAAATAGTTTTTAGTTTGTATATAAACTGTACGAGAACGTATTGTGTATACAAAAATTTTGCTTAAACAAACACTTATTACTACGTAATATAAGTTGTGACTTGATCCAGACATAGCATTTTTACACACAACGATAAAGTAACAGATATATTAGAAGTTAGTGGATGTACGTACTTCAGTATTTATTCGGAATAATATTGCTTATCGTCATCTTACTTTTAAATATTTCAGTGACGATACAAATGAACTATTTATGGAAATTGTTAAAAGCGTTTGTTGTCCTCAACATGGTGCATTATGTATATATTCTACATTTCCTGCTCTGCTCCACCCCAAGGATGTTAGTTCACGACATGTGAAATTTGATTTGAATATAAAGCTGGGAATGATGATCTATTTTTGTTTTTCTTGGTTATGTAATGGTGCAGAAGCGACAATGTTTTGTATTTGTAGGTTATTTTGTTGTGGCAGAAAAGTATTTTAAAACACATATCTTGCAAACAGCAACATCAACTTTTAA
This sequence comes from Elmis aenea, assembly GCA_947652605.1. Lineage (NCBI taxonomy): Eukaryota > Metazoa > Arthropoda > Insecta > Coleoptera > Elmidae > Elmis > Elmis aenea. Next base: position 67,664,254 of record OX393576.1, on the reverse strand, counting down.
TCACAAGTTGTGGAAATGTGTTAATCTGAGTGGCGAACATAAGTTTAAAATTTTAATCCTTTGCTAAAGTACATAATAATGTACCGTATGAGGACGAAACAAAAAACGAAGTCATTATTTAAAAAGTGAAGCACTAAAAGTTGTTTTGTTTCATATTCTAGACACGTGGATATGAATAAGTAATAATGCGGATGGGATTCAAAATAAAACAATATCTTTGTTATTACAGCATACGCAATCTTTAAAAACGATTTCAAGCCAAGCGTTTTTTGTTGTGGTAACGTTTACTTAAAAACCAGAACCAGCAAATGTATTTTGTGCATATGGTGTCCAAGGTAACCGTTTAGTGCATGAGTATAATTTAAAGAGTTCAAAAAATGTAAACAATATTGAAAATTTGAAACAAATAAATGTTTTCATTTTACAGTGAGTAAAAAATCCACAACATTTCTGGACAAGTGTGCGTTTTGCTTACCGTGCGTTATAACTCACTTACTAGGCATGCAGGAAGTGTTTGACGTGAGTCTACTTTGATCGTCTCTAAAAAAAAATATGCTTTTTGTTTATCGTGCGTAAGGAGAGGAACCCACTTACTATGCATGCAGGCTATACGGTAGGAGTCATTTATATTAGTAGTCGTAGAAAAATAAAAGTAGTGTCTATTTTGTTAATATATTAATGTACATAATTAATATATATGTATATATATAATCAAACTGAAACAAAGCACAGTATTAATACTTAGTATATGCAGATGAAGTGTCTCAAATTTTTTATCAACAAGGTTACAGTATTTAAGCTTTAAAAGCTAAACGTTTTTTGGAATAAGTTTTGTTTTAATTAGTTGTGACAAACCTAGCACCAATACAATCAGGTGTACCGCAGGGAAGTGTCCTGGAACCGGTGCTATATCTGCTGTTTACAGCAGACCTACCTTTATCTAGTCATACTAACATAGCAACGTTTGCAGATGACACAGCTGTGCTGTCATCCCATAAAGACCCTACAAAGGCATCAGCCATCCTTCAAGAACACATTAACAAAATCCAGAGCTGGATCCGAACCTGAGAATTAAAGTAAACGAGCAAAAATCTTGCCATGTGACTTTCGCAATGAAAAAAGGCAGCTGTCTGTCCGTAATCTTGAAAAACCAAGAAGCGCCACTTGCATTTTTAAATGTTACTTTGTTACCATGCAACCGACTTATTTGATTGTAACTAAGTAAAAGATTTGACGTTTTGTCAGTTATTATTTGAAGGTTATAATTTATTCGTGCAGTTATCGTACCGAATTACACTCGAGCTTTTTTTATATCCTGGACAAACTTGCTTTTACTAAACTCAAGTTTGGTTGCTATTAGGCAAATCTTGACTCAACAACTGTCAACGATAAAACGTCGATTTTCCTAGCAACCAAACTTTCGTAGCAACGTAACTTTGTCCGGCTATAAAAAAAGGTCTAGTGTAATTACCCCCGAATATTTATTTCTATCTTTAATTTTGTAATCAAATTTACTTGTTGTCCGTGGACAGGTGGTAAATAGGCTAGGAGAAATAAAAAAAAAGTTGTGAAAGAATTGATTGTTATGAAATAAGATGAGAATTATACAATTTTCTGGTTTTGTAACTAAAGATTTCATTTTACTGTGACAAATGAGTCACTATGGTGATATTGCATCAGGTAAATGTTGACCACTTTGTCTAGGCAGATGTTCCACAGAGAAATATTAAACATAGTTTCATCTAGGAAAATAAATTAGATACATCACATGACAAGTTTTGAATATGAATACACAATATATTTAAATTACGTATGAAACACGTATCTCTTGGGTTCATCACGTCCCGTCTGTGTTTCAATATTCCGTCTACAGCATCAGTGAGCCAAGCACCCTCGCCCTTGCCATCACAAAACATATTACCTTGTGGAACGAACCATCCTACGTAACGTCAGATAGTGGCTGGCTTTCAGTTTCTTAAAACATGGCTTTCAGCATCTTGCATCGAGCAAGCTAGAAGCCTATAATGAATTATATTAGGTATTGCTCATTTTCATCTCGGGGTTTTTGGCTGGTGTCTTGCTGTATATCCTTGTACTTTGTAAAATTTGTTTAAGACGAGAATTTTAAATTCTCGACTCTGTAAACAAAACTATTACAAATAATGAAAGATAAATAAGATTAATTAAATATTTTTGCGAAGCATTTCTTGTCGGGATACAATACCAGATTCCCTTCATTGGTTAGACGGTTAGAGTCTTACAAATAATTTAGCTTATTTTTATTCAATTTTAAGTCTTAAAAGCAGTCTTTTCACACAAATATAAGTTATGAGTATTATTAAATTCGTCAAAAAATAATTTATTTAAATAACCGCATATACCATTCCATTAAAAAAAAAAGATTTTTAGTCAAAAAAAACCTTTAAAGTAACCCAAATGTCAACTAAAATTTACAAAAACCTTTTCGAAAACTTGTTGACATAATAACATTTAATTTATGCAGATTACGGCACACTTAATAAAATACAAAATTCGCCCAAAATTATTTAAGGTTATAAAAATTAAACAAAACGGGGCAGTTACATCCGAAATGGCTTCCCCTATTCAGAGATTTAAAAATATACAGGATGTTCCATTTGAAATAACAAAGTTAGGGTCAAGTAAACTCAGGACTTGTTCTGAACTGCATCCGGGAACTTAATGTGCTAGGAAGCAGGAATAATGTTAAACTGGTATGGTGCCCAGGGCACACAAATATACCAGGGAACGAGAAGGCCTAGCCAAAATTGTCAGTGAGACACCTTTCTTCGGGCCAGAACCCGTAATCGGTACACGATACATCCTATGGAACAGCTAAGCGGTGTCTTAATGGCATATTAATACTGGGGCATAATGCTCATTGGATAAAAGCTACAGGACAAGCTCATTCTAAGGTTATCTGTCAATGGTCTCCAAAGAAAAGACAGAAGAAATGCGCAGGATGAGCAGAGCAGATCAGAGCAGCCACAGGACACTGTGGTTTAAACTGTGGACTAAAAATACACTTCTGGATAATAGGGCTCTCAGAGAATGTGTTGAAAAAGAAGAAACTCCTCTTCACGTAATATGCCAGTGTAAAGGATTCACACACTATTAGCGTAGACTTTTAGGGATGGGAAAAACCAACCAAGAAGAGTTAAGAAAAACACCTTTGGAAAAAATCCTGGAGTTTTTCCAAAAACACACGACTTCTTTAAGGAGGCATCACCAGAGGGTACAATAGACCAATAGGTCGCAGTACATGATCCCGAAAGGGGACCACCTCCGCGGAAATAATATCAAAGTTAGGATCATTTTCGACGAAACCGGCATATGTTCAAATAATCCGATATTTTACACACATCATATGTCTAAAATTTCATTTATCTGAATCAGAACTAAAGGAAAAAAGTAGTTGTACCAGAACTCAGTTGCACCCGGTATTAAAAATCTTGGTATTTCTATAAAATTCTTGAAAAAGATATGTTATAATATTTAATTTGCCTTTTAGATAGATTTGTTTTTATTTTAATTCCAATATTTATTTCCTGCAAAGAAACTTTGTTTGGATTTTACCGTTATTCTTTAAATTGCACTTACGGGTTTTTACATTATCGTTTTTAGTAGCAAAAATCTAATATGGCGTCTATAAAAAACGGCACATTTACGAAACGTCTGACATAAAATTGGATTACGTGATCGTATAGAAATGATTAAAAAATATATGTATTAATATCTCAGAAATATTTAATTTACTTCCTGAATTTCATTCGGCCCTAAATTAGGAGACTACCATTGTACTTTCAGCTCTCAAGATTTTCCATTACGATTTTAGAATTTAGCACGCTGATCGAGGGGTGCTGGTGCAATAGCATGAAAACCATCATCAGGTCGGCTCTGGTAAATGCTCAATGTCGGTTTGTGGTTGCGCATTGATCGTTAAAATGAACAAACTTCAATTGCGTTCTGTATTCGGTTAAGTGAAATAACTGCAGATAATTCAAATTAGTTGATTTTAGTTACTTGTTCGTATATTATTCCTACTACTTTTGTTTTTTCCCTGTGATCTAGCTTCATAGGCTTTATTATTTTTTAAATTAAAACAATTTCTAACTTGGTTTTAGAAAGAGTTTTATTAGTGAAAGAATAAAAAAGCTGCTCTAATCTTGAAAGCGTTTATTTATAAAACGCGCTATTCAAATGTAATTTTTACAAACGTCTACTTAAAAAAAGATATTGATCTTTGTCCGTTTGAGGTACGTATTTAGTTATTTGGATAAAGGAAATAGAACAAAAAAATAACCCAAATTATAGTGGGACGTTTACAAAAAACTTGTGTTATTTTTCTTAACTGTACACTTTACGAAACACGAGATCATAAATGCCGACTTCAAATTCTTTGATAGCGTCAATAAAACTGGAGTATTTTTAAGGATGTGCCTGGAAACAAATTCTTGCAATTTTTATTTAAGTTAAAGTGATCTCTTAGAAAGACAAACGTTTAAACTGAACATATTTTAAATGACAAAAGTTGACATACGAATTGTATAAAAGGGCAATATACAGATGTTGCAATTTTTTACTTAAATAGGTATATGAACTAAAATATGGTTTATCGTATGGAAAACGTTATAAAATACCATGTAATGCTGTTTTAAAACTTACTAAAACAATGGACCTTTTGTAATTTTTAAATGGTACCTATGTACAATATTTTGTAACATCTTAACCCTCGTCAGGCGGCATAATTTTACAACGTAACAGGCGGTAAAGGTACAATTGTACCTTCATATATTTTGTATGAAAATTCTTAGTAAATAAATTTTTTTATACGGCAAATGGATAATATTTAATATCTACATATTGTTTAAGTCATGTTTTGTAATATTTTGCTTATTTAAACACTACTTAGATATTTTGTTTTGATTCTATAACGGGCACCTGCAAAAAGATGCTGAATATTTGCGTTCTTATCACAACATAAGAAGACCTTTGATACACATTCAGTATTTGAAGAATCTGATTCTGAATATGAGGAAGAATCATATGTTGCATCTGATGACGAAAACTATGTACCATCAGCGGATGTTTCAGCTGAGGAAAAGTCAGACATCGAGCAAGAAATGGTCAAAGCACGAAAAAGAATACGACAAGAAGAAAGCGTTGAGGATGAGCCTGTATCTCAAAGTGTGAATGACATTTGGACTGCTAAGGATGGAACTCAATAGCATAGTGATCCACTGCTAAGTACACAAACAAGATCTCGTAACATCATACGACAAAGAGGTGGGTACAGTGAGCAAAAACAAGAGATTTATGTCAAGCAACCTGCCAAAAACAGGCCTGTAAATTCGACCAATTTTGCCTAAAATCGTGATGCAACAATTTGCTCATATGTGACAAAGAAGAATAAATCAGTCGTGCTTTTGTCATCCATGCAAATGACGGGAGAAGTCGATGGGACACAAGCACCCAAGCCAGAATGGATAAACTATTACAACAATTCCAAAGGTGGAGTTGATGTTATGGACAAAATGTTAGGCGAGTACACTGTGAAACGAAGAACATTGCGTTAGCCTCTGGCATTTTTCTATAACGTGTTTGACGTCACTGGGTTAGCATCCTGCATCATCTACAGAGAACACAACCCACGGCTCAGGGCCAACGATCAACGAAGAAAGTTCATGAAAGATTTGGCCAATCAGTTTTGTGCCTGCAATAGAAGCTCGTGGTACAAACCGTATGTCGATGAGAAACCATTTTCTTCGGTGTGCAGTAAAAATGGTGCTTGGACGACGGATTGTGGTAGCACCAGAGGCAGCAGGTCCTCAAGTACCTCATTGCAGTCGCGGATCCTCACCTCTCGTTGGCAGTTGTTATGTCTGCCGATAACCGAATCGGAAACAACATAAGACTAGGAAGTGATGAATATATACAAATCTGCTTTTTTTTTGATTTTATCTAAGATCGTAGAAAGGGAGTAATTTGATGAATATATACAAATCTGCACATACTTATGCGAGAAACGCTCAAACTTGTTTTATTTTTCTGAAATTTTTATTACATCTTGAGATACATTAGCTTTATGTGCCCTTTCGGTTTCAAAATGTTTTTACGCGCTGTTTTGATTTTATCTAAGATCGTAGGAAGGGAGTAATTTGATGAATATATACAAATCTGCACATGCTTATGCGAGGAACGCTCAAACTTGTTTTATTTTTCTGAAATTTTTACTACATCTTGAGATACATTAGCTTTACGTGCCCTTTCGGTTTCAAAATTTTTTTACGTGTCGTTTTGATTTTATCTAAGATCGTAGGAAGGGAGTAATTTCATGAGTAGGTATATACAAATCTGCACATACTTATGCAAGAAACGCTAAAACGTGTTTTATTTTTTTGAAATTTTGACCACATCTTGAGATACATTAGCTTTACGTGCCCTTTCGGTTTCAAAATTTTTTTACGTGTCGTTTTGATTTTATCTAAGATCGTAGGAAGGGAGTAATTTCATGAGTAGGTATATACAAATCTGCACATACTTATGCAAGAAACACTAAAACGTGTTTTATTTTTTTGAAATTTTGACCACATCTTGAGATACATTAGCTTAACATGCCCTATCAATTTCAAAATGTTTTAACGCGCCGTTTTGATTTTATCTAAGATCGTAGAAAGGGAGTAATTTGATGAATATCTACAAATCTGCACATGCTTATGCGAGAAACGCTCAAACTTGTTTTATTTTTCTGAAATTTTTACTACATCTTGAGATACATTAGCTTAACATGCCCTTTCAATTTCAAAATGTTTTAACGCGCCGTTTTGATTTTATCTAAGATCGTAGGAAGGGAGTAATTTCATGAGTAGGTATATACAAATCTGCACATGCTTATGCAAGAAACGCTCAAACTTGTTTTATTTTTCCATTAGCCAAAAAATTGTAAATTTAAGAAAATTGCTTATAATTTCATTCACATGTTGTACTAAAAATTTGCTAATCCTTATTACAATCATCAACTGAGGGTAAATAATTGTTATTAAAAATAGTCGGTATGAGAAAAGTTATAAACAGCTTTAAATTTTTGAAATTACCGCGTGTTTTGTAATGCTGTACTTTTTTTTATTAACGAGTTATTTTAAGTCTGAGACCCCATTTACGTAAGTATAGTCGACAACACAAGCGCATTGATTTATATCAAATAATCGAACAAAAAACCTTTGAATCGCAATAAATACTTCCAAGTTTTCATTTGTCAAAAGATGGAATTGAAACTATTATTTTGAATGAACGCACATTTTAATGGAAACTCTGATGGGATAAATGCTAATAAACCTTTTGAAGTTATAAAACAGACCGTTATGTTAATAAATTTAAATACAGCTCTTTAACTACACGGACCGCAACATTTTATCGACTTCCAGTTACACCAGAGCAGTCAAGTTTATTTGCGATGTATTTCCATTAAATTGTATTTCAAACTAAATACATACTTTGGCAAACACCTACACATACATTCACCTGGCAGTTTCCGTCCCCAACTCAATTTCAATGTAGTTAATCACCACTTAGCTAGGATTAAGATATTTACTTGTGCAGGTACATACAATGCACGATAGTCATTTCCTACACTGGATTTCAGATTAATAGCTTTATGCCGCATATGGGTAAACAATGAAGGAAGTTCTATAGCAGGACGAGGATTTGTGGATTGAACATTAAACTTAACTTACTGTCCAATACGGATGCATTATTACGCTTCTATAATCAAGTGAATAGTAACATTATTCAAAATAACACTTGCAAGCTTGAATATTTAAAGAGGCATTGCTACTTTGGTATTGATGTGGATATGATATGAAGTATAGCAATAATTTTATGTTGTAGGCTTCCGCGGCCAATGTCCAACGTAGGGTTGGTTTTCTGGTTGGAACTATCTCTTGATGACCGACGTTTCGTCCTTCTTTATTGGGGTTTGGGGTTGTATGTTTAACCCTCATATACAGTATCTTTTAATGACAGGAATACCTCTGGTGTCAATAATAGGTGTTTCAACTAGCCGTTTAAAACCAATCCATGAATCAATACATGAACTGTTTTATTTGCATGGGTGAACTATGTACTAATAAATGTATTACTCAGTATTAGCCGTTGTTGGAACGCTTTTAGGACTGGCCTAACTGTAAATGACATTTGTGTCTATTGAGTTCATAAAAATGAGCGCATCGCAAGGGTAAACACCTTGGGGGTTCTTTCTTCTGCCTATATTTTATTTAAAAGTACATATAATATTTCAACTGAGGTGTCCATGTGAACTTTTATTAGTTTTGCTGGAACGCCGTCTATAACCGCGGCTTTATCATTTTTCGTATTGTTTATTTCCTGTTTCATTAGTTCTTCCTCAGTAATATTCATCATTTCACAGTACACGTTCGAACAAGCTTGTCAATGGTATCTACACCTGATTTTGTTTCATTATGGTCAATTATTGTTTGCGGTTTTTTCTTGCTACCTTTAGAAATCTCACCGAGCTTTTTCATAATTTGTGAAATCATCAAAATATATTTGTCAGGCTAAAAAACAAAAATATAATCTGCTAAACAATTCATTGAAATCTTCTGTAAGCTTCTTCGCAAACTTCTCTGTAAGCTTTTAATTTTGGAAGTGGTACTCAGGATAAAAAGTTTGAGTAACGCTGCTCTATGTAACTGCTCTGGGTAACTTTTGTCCTACTTAACCGACCTTGTACCTTTTAGGAGTTACAAGTAATTAATGGTAAGCCTTAAATATCTGACACGCTTTATAGCTTCTTGCAAATGTGAATAAGGTAATGAAATTATTGCTATTTTTACGATTTTTATTAGCAATGGATATTAATAAGAATAATAAATAGAACTTGTTTGAAAGTAACGTCTCAATGTTAATTAAATTATATTAAATTGTACATTAATTTAATTGTGCACTTGTTATCCTAAAAATATCGACGTGCTAAAATATGACTATAACGTTACGTCAAAACAATAATGATTTATTTGAATAAGCCACCGGCAGCAGTTTGCAAGGCGACGATGAATTGTTCTCACTTTATGTGGTGTGTATTTGCATTTATGGAGATATTTTACAGCGTATATTCGTGTTCTATTTCTCTAAGTATCTTCGAGGTACATTTTATTCGCGTTTGGTGTAAATGCAAAATATAAAAGTTTCCTTTGTCAGAAAATTCAGTCATTTTTGTGTAATACTTAGCAACGATGTTGAACAACTCTGGAAACCAAATTAATTAACCTTTATGGTTTAAATATAACGAATATTTGGCAATCAGTTTTGGTAAAGTTAAACAGGGTGTTTCACATAGAAGGGCCACTATTGAGATTTCGTAAACGGTACAAAGAAGTTTGAATTAAACAAATTGTTTCCCTTTCTGAGATCCATTCATTGATATTTGAATATTTTTAAAATGTTTCATGGCACGCTAGATAACAAACAAAAATAAAAATGGGATTTTCTTTAATGGATAATAACTCCGTTATACTTCATGGTACAAATATATTTTTGGGGAAAAAGTTGTAGATTTTTTATTGTTTTCAGCAAATTAAAATTGTTTAAGCTTAAAAAAATACACCTTCGGAAATAAATAAAGTTTGTTCTTATAATTACTAACAAAGTGCTAACGAAGTAATACTGACATGTTATAAAATGTTAAGAAAAAGGTTGCTAGGGATTTTAGATTTAACAATTTTTTTGGTGTAATAATGAAGCGAATAATCTGCAATTTTAATTTTTTTAACAGTAAAATCATGTTCTATTTTTACTTTTAAGGGTTGAATAAATTTTGTACCACTCTAAGCATGCTAAGAAAGTATTATTATAATTCCTCCTAGTATATTTCTTGTCATCTTAGTTGCACTGATTGTAAGTAATGGGTTAACGTTATTTTTACTAAGTACGTATATTGTTCAATAACTTACTGTAGAGTGTAAACAATATATCAAGGGTCTTTATTGCTCTTTACCTCGTATTTTCTTCCACTTCTATTACAAAACGTTTACTTTAGGTCCTCTTGAACGTCTTATCTTCTCTTATCAAGTGTAGACACGCTATTTCTCTTGTCGTTTCTCCTAATACCTTTTTAGTAGTTTCAGCAACTTTGTATAACTTTTTACTGAAGTTAAATCAAGATCGGCTCTTCTAATCAGGACGCTGTTTAGTTCTAGATTTCTAATTTTAAAGACGTTGCCTTTGTGTCTTCTATTTTCAGTCAATATTCTAAACTAATTGTCATTATATATACTTTATCGTTACTGTTTATTTCAAAACTGTGAACAGTATATAAACTTTATATTAATATTTTATTCTTCTGCCTATTACATTACATACAGGGTTGCGCAAAAGTATGGAAACAGACAAATATCTCAAATACTATTGCAGATATAACAATGAAAGTTTGTATCTGAGCGTTATGGTATTTTTAGGATTCGATAAAAATATCAAGGTTGCAATGCGACTTCCGGTTTAACCGAAAACAGACTAAAACTTTAAAATTTTAAATAGAACACCCTGTAGTGTATACAGGGTGATTGATTGAGACCGGGCATTAAAAATATATGAAGAATGAAAAAGGGTATGGATCTAAAATTTTGGTTATGACCATAATGGCATCTGATCTGTTTAATGAAAATATTTTCAATATGGCGACACTTCCAGAAATACCGGAACTTGACGTCTACTTTCTTATTTCAAATACAATGGTCTATTTTTTATTGCCTATTTGGATTCAAAACGTTATTTTAGAGGGACTTTTATTAGCATTCTCTATACCTAAGTGCAGCCATTTTTGAGATTTTTGGACTTTTTTGAAAATTTTTCGATTTTCATCGTGATGCTTAATATTATCTACCACCGCCATTTTTGAAGAAAAAACGCTTAAATTTAGACCATGCCTAGAAGAAACCTTGGACTACATCCTGGATATTTTGCAATCGATGCATTACTTACAGGGTGTCCAAAATTTAATTTTCTTTTAATACAACTTCAGACCACCAAAACTCGTTTTTTTTCAAATACAATGCCCAAACTTTTTTTTCATTTTTTAATGCAAAATTACATTCTGCATTAATCTGTATTAGCGTTTCCTATACCTATCTGCAACAATTTTCGAGTTATTAAGAATTTTTGATAAAGTTAAGAGAAATTGCAACATTTTTAAATAGTAGGCCTTGGAAATGACAACAATTGCCAATACTTAATAACCGTCAACCACTTTTATCGCGTTTGTCTGAAGTATCCATGAAAATGGATTACCAAGAGTATTCAAACACGGATATTTTGAATTTATTTTACATTCTTGGACAAATTCAGAAGATTATTGAAAGTGTGAACGAATAGTTGTGTATTTTTAATGTAGCTTGTACAGCATAGTATGTTAAACCCGAGTCTTGCGCTACCAATCGAATTGATCGCTGAGGATGGTCATTAAAATATCTCAGGATGTTAACTTTGTTAGTTTCATCATTTGTCACACGCTTAGGTCGAATACAAGCAGATTTCACTCTTCTAAATTGAAAAAAAATTGATTCTATTCATTAAAATTTCTGTCTGGTCATTACAGTCAAATAAGGATAACTCTCACTGAACATGCGGCAAGTTCTTTCAATAATCTTGTTACATCCTTCATGAATATAAAATAAGTTCAAAATATTCGTGTTTGAATACTCTTGATTATACATTTTCATGGATGCTTCAGACAAACGCAATAAAAGTGGTTTACAGTTATTAATATTGGCATTTGCTGTCATTTCCAAGGCTTACTATTAAAAAATGTTGCAATTTCTCTCAACTTTATCAAAAATTCTTAATAACTCGAAAACTGTTGCAGATAGGTATAGAAAACGCTAATACAGGTTGATGCAGAATGTAATTTTGCATTAGAAAATGAAAAAAAAGTTTGGGCATTGTATTTGAAAAAAACGAGTTTTAGTGGTCTGAAGTTGTATTAAAAGAAAATTAAATTTTGGACACCCTGTAAGTAATTCATCGATTGCAAAAATTCCAGAATGTAGTCCAAGGTTTCTTCTAAGCATGGTCTAAATTTAAGCGTTTTTTCTTTAAAAATGGCCATGTTAGATAATATTAAGCATCACGGTGAAAATCAAAAAATTTTCAAAAAAGTCCAAAAATCTAAAAAATGACTGCACTTAGGTATAGGGAATGCTAATAAAAGTCCCTCTAAAATAACGTTTTGAATCCAAAAATGCACTAAAAAATAGACCATTGTATTGAAAATAAAAAAGTAGACGCCAACTTCCGGTATTTGCGGAAGTGTCGCCATCTTGAAAATATTTTCATTAAACAGATCAGATGCCATTATGGTCATAACCAAAATTTCAGATCCATACCCTTTTTCATTCTTCATATATTTTTAATGCCCGGTCTCAATCAATCACCCTGTATATTTACATTTTCAGATACCTCGCAAAATTTACTTTAAAATATGTATAAGGTTTTCGTAAAATTTACATTTTTATGAAAACTTTGAGCGATTTACTATTATTATATTTTATTTCAAATGATACATTTTCCAAGAACGCAATCCTAGCAAAATATTAATTTACACAGCCCACTACGTATTTGTTAAACATGTTATTTTTTCGTTTTAATTTGCCTGGATTTGAACACATTTATTGTAGGATTTATTCAACATTTGATTTTTTTGTTGTACATTCTCTTCATATTTCTGTGTTTTTTTTCAGGGTAATCGCTTTTAAAATTTTCGCTCAATCTTACAGTTGGCTGAATTGGACACTAATGTGCTAGACGTACAAATCACTAACTCGTCCACGTTTCGCAAAGCAACAAAAACGACTATGTAACTGTTCCGGATTCGCAAGATAAATATATTCGGAAAATTCGCTTGTGCCCTACTTTTCTGGGTTATTGTCAGCGTAAAAAGCTTTTCTTTATATACATTAAAATTGCATTATTTAAAAGATTTATATATTAAAGATATAATATCATTACCAATAGCTAAAGTATCTATTATCTAAAATATCCAAAACCGATATGATCCGATGTAGATGTAGATTTTTATAGGTACCTAATTGTTAAGTAGAATATCAATAAGTTTATTGATTTAAATTGATCTAAAATGGTTGTGTCGTGCTGTTCATAAATATGTTAGATTACGTTGAATTTTCACAAACTATAAGTGAAAGAAAATCATCCTTAATTTATTTGTCTTTCCTTAAGAATATCACACAACAGGAAACAACACCTTCGGCTAAATTAATAAAACAATAGAATATAATCTTCAAATAAATAATTTAGTAAATTTGTTAGTTAAGTAGTAAGTAGTAACATCTGTATTTAAAAAAAAAAACAAGTACTAGGTAGTTAAAAAGATTTATCAAATTATTACCACAAAAACTGGTTCTCAAAGTGATTTTTGATGGTCCGTTTACACTTATGGTTTTGCACCTTGCACGTGGTTTTACCGACTTGGTTTTGCATGTGGTTATGATAGTGTGTGTGAAAGCTAAAACCAAGCGATTTTATTGAACTTAAAGAATACTTTTTTGATTATTTTTTTCCTCCTGTTTTATAAAATTAATTATAAGGTTGTGTAATACTTAAAAAAACTATGTTTTTCTTGTTGTTAAACATGTCTTTTATAGTGAAAAACTTTTACAACAAAGGAATATCCTATAACAAATTTGATTAATTGGACACCCTGTATAATTCCCTATTAAACCGGTTAGTTACCTTTTGCATCTGCAAGCTGTTATGCAAATACCGTTAATACGGGCAGAGTTTAATTAAGATTCAATCAAATGGTTAGTATATATGGTTGTTTAATACAGAATCAGCATTTATGTAACTTGTATGTTTAGTTGATTAACAGTATTTGGATTTCGTATCTTATAGCTTACCATGTGTATGTAAACGTTGTTGGGAAGAGATAACTTACCTATATGCTTTGCTTGTGCATAGGTCAAGTTTATATCATAAATTTTAAAGCAAAATACGGACCACCTTAAAAGCATTATTAATGTAGGGTAAGTAACTACATACTTATTTTTATTGTACCTTATGTTTCTTATTTCTGTTTAAATAGTTATTTAGAACATGCATTGTTTTACTTTAACTATAAAAGTAAATAACAAAACATCTTTAATGATAACAAAACACTGTTTTATTTAAATTTTTAGTAGTCAAAATCATTATTTAAGGTTTATACAGGGTGAGTCATTAGTGCGGGATCGGTCGATGGTGGCTAAACGGTTTGAGATAGAAAGCTGAATCAAATGCTACTTCATACAGTTTTATCTTCCGAACACGATAAAAATATTTTCAAATATGCAGGGTGAGTCACCTCTTTGAAACTAATAGCAAATTTTATATTTCAAATGCAACACCCCATTTTTTATTTAATATTTTTGACCGCCTTTATTTTAGCGAAGGGTTATTGGTGGAATACACTCCAGTTTTTTTCACTTTTAATTTAATACAATTATGTAAAACAATACAACTGGATTATTTCTTTTGATGTTGTATTGATAAAATAAATTCATTTTTTTTTACCGTACCTACAACTCATATGCACACCCTTCACATAAACACAGGAACAGTCATTACCATAAGGGCAAAAACGTGTTCACTGAAAACCTAAATGTGCAAATCCGTCGAAATCTTAAGGCGTGATTTTTCATAAAGCTATACGTCAGGATACATTTTTATTTGTGCACGAAATTCTGTGGAGGATAACGTCATCATACTCTGTAAAGCTTTACGATTTTTTATAAATTTTAGTGACTTATGTGTAGCAATATTATGGTGTGAATTGGTAGCAATAAAAATAATGCTTTTCTATATGCCAACCAAGTCACTATAACTACTAATATTTAAGTCAGATAGAAACGTCTCTAATTTTTTGCAAACCCAACCACCAAACTCTTACGAACTCTTTAGTGTAAGTAAGACATTACCGTAAGCATGAGGTGATTTATGGCTAGCGCTAGAATTCCAGGGGTTGTGGTTTTTAATATGTAGTTGGGAGAAGTTTACCTATATAGTAATTAACGAAACTTCGAATGGAATCAATACAATCATAGGCATAGGAGCAGAGTTTGTAGAAGGGATAAACGAAGTCACTTTACAGTAGCATCGCTCGTCCACATGTTGCACAGATTATAAGAGAATTTCTTCGTGTTACTGGCATAGAGATGCTTCTATTTCTTTAATCTGTCATCATCATCATCATCATCATCGTTGTCCTCTTGTACCCGTAGGTGTAGAGGTTCCTTGATCTGTAATGTTCCTTAAATTAATTTCACTTGAAAGCTCTTGGCTCGTCGGAAGTGAACTCAGGATTTTTTCTGAACTGCATACGGGCACTCAACGTACTAGGAAGCAAAAATAATGTTAAACTGGTATGGTGCCCAGGGCACACTGGTATACCAGGGAACGAGAAGGCAGATCGCCTAGCCAAAATTGGCAGCGAGACCTTTCTTCGGACCAGAAACCGCAGTTGGTACATCCTACAGCCAAGCGGTGTCTTGATGACAAACTAATACAAGGGCATAATAGAAATTGAAAAAAAAATGCAGGAAAAGCCTATTCTAAGGCTATCTTGTCGATGTTCCCTAAAGAAAAGGCAGAAAATATGCTCAGGATGAGTAGAGTAGACATCAGAGCAGCCACAGGACACTGTGGGCTAAACAAACACTTCTACATAATAGGGCTTTCAGAGACTGATATATGCAGAGGATATGGCGAAGAAGAAGAAACTCCTCTTCACGTAATATGCCAGTGTGAAGGATTCACACACTTTCGGCGTAGACTTCTAGGGCTGGAAAAAGCCAACCAAAAAGAGGTAAGAAAAACACCCTTAAAGAAAATCCTGGATCTTTTCAAAAACACAGGGCTCCTTTAAGGGGCTATCACCAGAGGTTTCAATAGACCAATAGGTCGCAGTACAGGAACCCGAAAGTAGACCACCTCCGCGGAAATAAAGAAACAAATTTCAGTTGAACAGTATGAGTACGTTTTGTGTGTCTATACGCAAATCACAAACGCATCCCATCCTCTCTGAAAAATATTGATGATCGTCAGACGACTTAAATGTCATTGCAAAAATATTGCGTGATATAGGTAGTAAGTAACATTTTATGTAGTTATATTTATCGATAGGTCACCGTCAATCACACTATTGGAAATGTGATGTTTGTATAACTACATTTTCTTATGAACGTCTGATATTTCAGTTGAAGGATTTTTTGTTAAAGTAAAAATTATATATAATCAATCGGGATCCCTTCTACCCGTAGGTGTAGGGATGTGTGCAGGTTTATGTATTATGCGTGAATTTGCGCCATTGTTTTTTGTTCTGTGCCATTTCTTTCGCTTCGCAACATGATTTTCCTTTCTTCTCCGAGGTGTTTTTATTATCGCCTTTTCCCATGTTTCTCTCGGTCTTCCTCTTTTCCTCCTTGTTTGTATTTTTGCTTCCCACACTCTCTTTACCTGTCTTCTTGTGTTCATCCTCTGTAGATGCCCCCACCAACTTAGTTGTCTAGTTTCTATGAATTCTAAAATAGATTCTACTTCTAGTTCGTTTCTTATTTTGTCTTTTCTTGTTATGCCTCTTTACTCTTCTTAAAAATTTCGTTTCGGCCGCTTGTATTTCACTTGTTTGGCTCGATGTTAATGTCCCTCAAAATCCCCCTCTAGTAGGCCCTGCGCGTAAATATTGTTTGATGCCTTGTTACACATATATACTTTATATTGCAGATAATATTGTAATAAATAAATTACTTCTCAAAGTTTTAATTACCGCAACGCAATTTAAACCGTTAAAGGCGTAAATATCAAGTCTTCCAATTATAATTAAAAACATGTAGGCAATTTTAAAGGGCTGACGCTGGGCGTCCTTGCTTAGATTATTTTACGGTAACATCATTGAACAAGGCGTGAAGCCCAAGCGTACCACTACAAGTAAGGCTATGAATATTTTATCGTCTATTTACCTGACCGAGCTGTTCGCAACCCTTAAAGTTCATATCAATACTTGAACAGCAATTTAAATTTTACAGGCAGATTATTTTAACGAAACTATAATGTAATTTCACCTGAGGCAGAAGGGTAAATTTGTGCCCTTATGTATATGGTTTTTTATTTCTAATAAGTATTAAATAAAAATAAGCATGGTCAGAAGAAATAATACCGAACGACTGGGAGATAGAGATGATATTGCCTATATTTAAGAAGGGGGACAACAAAGATTGCAATAATTACAGAGGCATAATGCTTCTCAGCACAGCACTAAAATTGTACAAACAAATACGAGCACAGAAGCAAACAAAAATATTATATAAGACATTAATAGAATCACAAAGTGGATTCACAATTAAACAGATTATAACAAAAACATAACTAAAAAGAGAAAAAGCATACTTCGCATTTATAGATCTACAAAAAGCATTCGATAAAGTGTCTAGACGAAAAGTTTGGAAGATCCTTAAGGAAAGAAAAGTACACAATAAACTAAGAAGAAATATTAGCTGCTTGTACAAGAAGACAATAAATTATGTAGTAACGAAAAATATTAAATCAGATTCTTTCAAAACAGAAGATTGATTAAGACAAGGAGGAGGAATGAGCCCAATACTGTTTACGATATTTATGGACAATTAAGAAATGCAAACAAAAATCTACAGAAGGTCGAAATATCAAAGTGTGCGTTCCCAGACGATGTAGTCATTATGACAAAGAATGCAAGCAATCTAAAAACTAGGAGTAATATAGAAATAAGTATTAGAAGAAAATGGAATGGAAATAAATCACAAGAAAACAGAAGTGATGACCACAAACGAAGAAAACGAGAACATAAACATAGAAATTGAAGGAGAAAAAATAGAAACCTTACAATATTTCGACTACCTAGAAGTAACAATCGAAAATACAGGACAACAATAATTGGAAATTAACAAGAGGATAGAAAAGGCAATAAAAACCTACTACGCTATTAATTTGCTCATAACTAACGTGTATAAGAAGTTTGAAGCCATTCTCGCTAATTTTAAGAAAATCGATTTTTTTTGTTGAAAAAAGTGCAAAGACTATAAGCCTCTGTACTTTTCCCATTTTTCACGAAAAATTAAATATATTATTTCAGAGCTAATAATCGATTTTTGTATTGAAAAAAGTGCACAGACTATAATAGCCTTTGTACTTTTCCCATTTTTCACGAAAATTAAATATATTATTTAAGAGCTAATAATCCTTAATTTGCTCATAACTAACGTGTATAAGAAGTTTGAAGCCATTTGCGCTAATTTTAAGAAAATCGATTTTTTTGTTGAAAAAAGTGCAAAGACTATATAGCCTTTGTACTTTTCCCATTTTTCACGAAAATTAAATATATTATTTAAGAGCTAATAATCCTTAATTTGCTCATAACTAACGTGTATAAGAAGTTTGAAGCCATTTGCGCTAATTTTAAGAAAATCGATTTTTTTGTTGAAAAAAGTGCAAAGACTATAGCCTTTGTACTTTTCCCATTTTTCACGAAAAATTAAATATATTATTTAAGAGCTAATAATCCTTAATTTGCTCATAACTAACGTGTATAAGAAGTTTGAAGCCATTCTCGCTAATTTTAAGAAAATCGATTTTTTTGTTGAAAAAAGTGCAAAGACTATAGCCTTTGTATTTTTCCCATTTTTCACGAAAATTAAATATATTCTTTAAGAGCTAATAATCCTTAATTTGCTCATAACTAACGTGTATAAGAAGTTTGAAGCCATTTGCGCTAATTTTAAGAAAATCGATTTTTTTGTTGAAAAAAGTGCAAAGACTATAGCCTTTGTACTTTTCCCATTTTTCACGAAAATTAAATATATTATTTAAGAGCTAATAATCCTTAATTTGCTCATAACTAACGTGTATAAGAAGTTTGAAGCCATTCTCGCTAATTTTAAGAAAATCGATTTTTTTGTTGAAAAAAGTGCAAAGACTATTATAGCCTTTGTACTTTTCCCATTTTTCACGAAAATTAAATATATTATTTAAGAGCTAATAATCCTTAATTTGCTCATAACTAACGTGTATAAGAAGTTTGAAGCCATTTGCGCTAATTTTAAGAAAATCGATTTTTTTGTTGAAAAAAGTGCAAAGACTATAGCCTTTGTACTTTTCCCATTTTTCACGAAAAATTAAATATATTATTTAAGAGCTAATAATCCTTAATTTGCTCATAACTAACGTGTATAAGAAGTTTGAAGCCATTCTCGCTAATTTTAAGAAAATCGATTTTTTTGTTGAAAAAAGTGCAAAGACTATATATAGCCTTTGTATTTTTCCCATTTTTCACGAAAATTAAATATATTATTTAAGAGCTAATAATCCTTAATTTGCTCATAACTAACGTGTATAAGAAGTTTGAAGCCATTTGCGCTAATTTTAAGAAAATCGATTTTTTTGTTGAAAAAAGTGCAAAGACTATAGCCTTTGTACTTTTCCCATTTTTCACGAAAATTAAATATATTATTTAAGAGCTAATAATCCTTAATTTGCTCATAACTAACGTGTATAAGAAGTTTGAAGCCATTCTCGCTAATTTTAAGAAAATCGATTTTTTTGTTGAAAAAAGTGCAAAGACTATAGCCTTTGTACTTTTCCCATTTTTCACGAAAATTAAATATATTATTTAAGAGCTAATAATCCTTAATTTGCTCATAACTAACGTGTATAAGAAGTTTGAAGCCATTTGCGCTAATTTTAAGAAAATCGATTTTTTTGTTGAAAAAAGTGCAAAGACTATAGCCTTTGTACTTTTCCCATTTTTCACGAAAATTAAATATATTATTTAAGAGCTAATAATCCTTAATTTGCTCATAACTAACGTGTATAAGAAGTTTGAAGCCATTCTCGCTAATTTTAAGAAAATCGATTTTTTTGTTGAAAAAAGTGCAAAGACTTTTGTACTTTTCCCATTTTTCACGAAAATTAAATATATTATTTAAGAGCTAATAATCCTTAATTTGCTCATAACTAACGTGTATAAGAAGTTTGAAGCCATTTGCGCTAATTTTAAGAAAATCGATTTTTTTGTTGAAAAAAGTGCAAAGACTATAGCCTTTGTACTTTTCCCATTTTTCACGAAAATTAAATATATTATTTAAGAGCTAATAATCCTTAATTTGCTCATAACTAACGTGTATAAGAAGTTTGAAGCCATTTGCGCTAATTTTAAGAAAATCGATTTTTTTGTTGAAAAAAGTGCAAAGACTATAGCCTTTGTACTTTTCCCATTTTTCACGAAAATTAAATATATTATTTAAGAGCTAATAATCCTTAATTTGCTCATAACTAACGTGTATAAGAAGTTTGAAGCCATTTGCGCTAATTTTAAGAAAATCGATTTTTTTGTTGAAAAAAGTGCAAAGACTATAGCCTTTGTACTTTTCCCATTTTTCACGAAAATTAAATATATTATTTAAGAGCTAATAATCCTTAATTTGCTCATAACTAACGTGTATAAGAAGTTTGAAGCCATTCTCGCTAATTTTAAGAAAATCGATTTTTTTGTTGAAAAAAGTGCAAAGACTATAGCCTTTGTACTTTTCCCATTTTTCACGAAAATTAAATATATTATTTAAGAGCTAATAATCCTTAATTTGCTCATAACTAACGTGTATAAGAAGTTTGAAGCCATTTGCGCTAATTTTAAGAAAATCGATTTTTTTGTTGAAAAAAGTGCAAAGACTATAGCCTTTGTACTTTTCCCATTTTTCACGAAAATTAAATATATTATTTAAGAGCTAATAATCCTTAATTTGCTCATAACTAACGTGTATAAGAAGTTTGAAGCCATTCTCGCTAATTTTAAGAAAATCGATTTTTTTGTTGAAAAAAGTGCAAAGACTATAGCCTTTGTACTTTTCCCATTTTTCACGAAAATTAAATATATTATTTAAGAGCTAATAATCCTTAATTTGCTCATAACTAACGTGTATAAGAAGTTTGAAGCCATTTGCGCTAATTTTAAGAAAATCGATTTTTTTGTTGAAAAAAGTGCAAAGACTATAGCCTTTGTACTTTTCCCATTTTTCACGAAAATTAAATATATTATTTAAGAGCTAATAATCCTTAATTTGCTCATAACTAACGTGTATAAGAAGTTTGAAGCCATTCTCGCTAATTTTAAGAATATCGATTTTTTTGTTGAAAAAAGTGCAAAGACTATAGCCTTTGTACTTTTCCCATTTTTCACGAAAATTAAATATATTATTTAAGAGCTAATAATCCTTAATTTGCTCATAACTAACGTGTATAAGAAGTTTGAAGCCATTCTCGCTAATTTTAAGAAAATCGATTTTTTTGTTGAAAAAAGTGCAAAGACTATAGCCTTTGTACTTTTCCCATTTTTCACGAAAATTAAATATATTATTTAAGAGCTAATAATCCTTAATTTGCTCATAACTAACGTGTATAAGAAGTTTGAAGCCATTTGCGCTAATTTTAAGAAAATCGATTTTTTTGTTGAAAAAAGTGCAAAGACTATAGCCTTTGTACTTTTCCCATTTTTCACGAAAATTAAATATATTATTTAAGAGCTAATAATCCTTAATTTGCTCATAACTAACGTGTATAAGAAGTTTGAAGCCATTCTCGCTAATTTTAAGAAAATCGATTTTTTTGTTGAAAAAAGTGCAAAGACTATATAGCCTTTGTACTTTTCCCATTTTTCACGAAAATTAAATATATTATTTAAGAGCTAATAATCCTTAATTTGCTCATAACTAACGTGTATAAGAAGTTTGAAGCCATTTGCGCTAATTTTAAGAAAATCGATTTTTTTGTTGAAAAAAGTGCAAAGACTATAGCCTTTGTACTTTTCCCATTTTTCACGAAAATTAAATATATTATTTAAGAGCTAATAATCCTTAATTTGCTCATAACTAACGTGTATAAGAAGTTTGAAGCCATTCTCGCTAATTTTAAGAAAATCGATTTTTTTGTTGAAAAAAGTGCAAAGACTATAGCCTTTGTACTTTTCCCATTTTTCACGAAAATTAAATATATTATTTAAGAGCTAATAATCCTTAATTTGCTCATAACTAACGTGTATAAGAAGTTTGAAGCCATTCTCGCTAATTTTAAGAAAATCGATTTTTTTGTTGAAAAAAGTGCAAAGACTATAGCCTTTGTACTTTTCCCATTTTTCACGAAAATTAAATATATTATTTAAGAGCTAATAATCCTTAATTTGCTCATAACTAACGTGTATAAGAAGTTTGAAGCCATTCTCGCTAATTTTAAGAAAATCGATTTTTTTGTTGAAAAAAGTGCAAAGACTATAGCCTTTGTACTTTTCCCATTTTTCACGAAAATTAAATATATTATTTAAGAGCTAATAATCCTTAATTTGCTCATAACTAACGTGTATAAGAAGTTTGAAGCCATTTGCGCTAATTTTAAGAAAATCGATTTTTTTGTTGAAAAAAGTGCAAAGACTATAAGCCTT
Source organism: Elmis aenea (assembly GCA_947652605.1). Classification (NCBI taxonomy): domain Eukaryota; kingdom Metazoa; phylum Arthropoda; class Insecta; order Coleoptera; family Elmidae; genus Elmis; species Elmis aenea. Next base: position 67,641,714 of record OX393576.1, on the reverse strand, counting down.
TGTACTTTTCATATTTTTCACGAAAATTAAATATATTATTTAAGAGCTAATAATCCTTAATTTGCTCATAACTAACGTGTATAAGAAGTTTGAAGCCATTTGCGCTAATTTTAAGAAAATCGATTTTTTTGTTGAAAAAAGTGCAAAGACTATAGCCTTTGTACTTTTCCCATTTTTCACGAAAATTAAATATATTATTTAAGAGCTAATAATCCTTAATTTGCTCATAACTAACGTGTATAAGAAGTTTGAAGCCATTTGCGCTAATTTTAAGAAAATCGATTTTTTTGTTGAAAAAAGTGCAAAGACTATAGCCTTTGTACTTTTCCCATTTTTCACGAAAATTAAATATATTATTTAAGAGCTAATAATCCTTAATTTGCTCATAACTAACGTGTATAAGAAGTTTGAAGCCATTCTCGCTAATTTTAAGAAAATCGATTTTTTTGTTGAAAAAAGTGCAAAGACTATAGCCTTTGTACTTTTCCCATTTTTCACGAAAATTAAATATATTATTTAAGAGCTAATAATCCTTAATTTGCTCATAACTAACGTGTATAAGAAGTTTGAAGCCATTCTCGCTAATTTTAAGAAAATCGATTTTTTTGTTGAAAAAAGTGCAAAGACTATAGCCTTTGTACTTTTCCCATTTTTCACGAAAATTAAATATATTATTTAAGAGCTAATAATCCTTAATTTGCTCATAACTAACGTGTATAAGAAGTTTGAAGCCATTTGCGCTAATTTTAAGAAAATCGATTTTTTTGTTGAAAAAAGTGCAAAGACTATAGCCTTTGTACTTTTCCCATTTTTCACGAAAATTAAATATATTATTTAAGAGCTAATAATCCTTAATTTGCTCATAACTAACGTGTATAAGAAGTTTGAAGCCATTCTCGCTAATTTTAAGAAAATCGATTTTTTTGTTGAAAAAAGTGCAAAGACTATAGCCTTTGTACTTTTCCCATTTTTCACGAAAATTAAATATATTATTTAAGAGCTAATAATCCTTAATTTGCTCATAACTAACGTGTATAAGAAGTTTGAAGCCATTCTCGCTAATTTTAAGAAAATCGATTTTTTTGTTGAAAAAAGTGCAAAGACTATAGCCTTTGTACTTTTCCCATTTTTCACGAAAATTAAATATATTATTTAAGAGCTAATAATCCTTAATTTGCTCATAACTAACGTGTATAAGAAGTTTGAAGCCATTTGCGCTAATTTTAAGAAAATCGATTTTTTTGTTGAAAAAAGTGCAAAGACTATAAGCCTTTGTACTTTTCATATTTTTCACGAAAATTAAATATATTATTTAAGAGCTAATAATCCTTAATTTGCTCATAACTAACGTGTATAAGAAGTTTGAAGCCATTTGCGCTAATTTTAAGAAAATCGATTTTTTTGTTGAAAAAAGTGCAAAGACTATAGCCTTTGTACTTTTCCCATTTTTCACGAAAATTAAATATATTATTTAAGAGCTAATAATCCTTAATTTGCTCATAACTAACGTGTATAAGAAGTTTGAAGCCATTTGCGCTAATTTTAAGAAAATCGATTTTTTTGTTGAAAAAAGTGCAAAGACTTTTGTACTTTTCCCATTTTTCACGAAAATTAAATATATTATTTAAGAGCTAATAATCCTTAATTTGCTCATAACTAACGTGTATAAGAAGTTTGAAGCCATTCTCGCTAATTTTAAGAAAATCGATTTTTTTGTTGAAAAAAGTGCAAAGACTATAGCCTTTGTACTTTTCCCATTTTTCACGAAAATTAAATATATTATTTAAGAGCTAATAATCCTTAATTTGCTCATAACTAACGTGTATAAGAAGTTTGAAGCCATTCTCGCTAATTTTAAGAAAATCGATTTTTTTGTTGAAAAAAGTGCAAAGACTATAGCCTTTGTACTTTTCCCATTTTTCACGAAAATTAAATATATTATTTAAGAGCTAATAATCCTTAATTTGCTCATAACTAACGTGTATAACAAGTTTGAAGCCATTTGCAGGTCTATGTCCTGGGCCCCCCCACATTTGAAATGTAACTTTTTTTTTAATGTAGAAGGTTGTGCTAGCCTTGTGCTGGCGTGCTTTGTTAAAATTTTTGATTGTGCTGGTTTCGTTAGGCTACAAATTCAATTTGAATTTGGGGGGGCTGTGGACATGTTCTCGCTAATTTTAAGAAAATCGATTTTTTTGTTGAAAAAAGTGCAAAGACTATAGCCTTTGTACTTTTCCCATTTTTCACGAAAATTAAATATATTATTTAAGAGCTAATAATCCTTAATTTGCTCATAACTAACGTGTATAAGAAGTTTGAAGCCATTCTCGCTAATTTTAAGAAAATCGATTTTTTTGTTGAAAAAAGTGCAAAGACTATAGCCTTTGTACTTTTCCCATTTTTCACGAAAATTAAATATATTATTTAAGAGCTAATAATCCTTAATTTGCTCATAACTAACGTGTATAAGAAGTTTGAAGCCATTTGCGCTAATTTTAAGAAAATCGATTTTTTTGTTGAAAAAAGTGCAAAGACTATAGCCTTTGTACTTTTCCCATTTTTCACGAAAATTAAATATATTATTTAAGAGCTAATAATCCTTAATTTGCTCATAACTAACGTGTATAAGAAGTTTGAAGCCATTCTCGCTAATTTTAAGAAAATCGATTTTTTTGTTGAAAAAAGTGCAAAGACTATAGCCTTTGTACTTTTCCCATTTTTCACGAAAATTAAATATATTATTTAAGAGCTAATAATCCTTAATTTGCTCATAACTAACGTGTATAAGAAGTTTGAAGCCATTTGCGCTAATTTTAAGAAAATCGATTTTTTTGTTGAAAAAAGTGCAAAGACTATAGCCTTTGTACTTTTCCCATTTTTCACGAAAATTAAATATATTATTTAAGAGCTAATAATCCTTAATTTGCTCATAACTAACGTGTATAAGAAGTTTGAAGCCATTCTCGCTAATTTTAAGAAAATCGATTTTTTTGTTGAAAAAAGTGCAAAGACTATAGCCTTTGTACTTTTCCCATTTTTCACGAAAATTAAATATATTATTTAAGAGCTAATAATCCTTAATTTGCTCATAACTAACGTGTATAAGAAGTTTGAAGCCATTCTCGCTAATTTTAAGAAAATCGATTTTTTTGTTGAAAAAAGTGCAAAGACTATAGCCTTTGTACTTTTCCCATTTTTCACGAAAATTAAATATATTATTTAAGAGCTAATAATCCTTAATTTGCTCATAACTAACGTGTATAAGAAGTTTGAAGCCATTTGCGCTAATTTTAAGAAAATCGATTTTTTTGTTGAAAAAAGTGCAAAGACTATAGCCTTTGTACTTTTCCCATTTTTCACGAAAATTAAATATATTATTTAAGAGCTAATAATCCTTAATTTGCTCATAACTAACGTGTATAAGAAGTTTGAAGCCATTTGCGCTAATTTTAAGAAAATCGATTTTTTTGTTGAAAAAAGTGCAAAGACTATAGCCTTTGTACTTTTCCCATTTTTCACGAAAATTAAATATATTATTTAAGAGCTAATAATCCTTAATTTGCTCATAACTAACGTGTATAAGAAGTTTGAAGCCATTTGCGCTAATTTTAAGAAAATCGATTTTTTTGTTGAAAAAAGTGCAAAGACTATAGCCTTTGTACTTTTCCCATTTTTCACGAAAATTAAATATATTATTTAAGAGCTAATAATCCTTAATTTGCTCATAACTAACGTGTATAAGAAGTTTGAAGCCATTCTCGCTAATTTTAAGAATATCGATTTTTTTGTTGAAAAAAGTGCAAAGACTATAGCCTTTGTACTTTTCCCATTTTTCACGAAAATTAAATATATTATTTAAGAGCTAATAATCCTTAATTTGCTCATAACTAACGTGTATAAGAAGTTTGAAGCCATTCTCGCTAATTTTAAGAAAATCGATTTTTTTGTTGAAAAAAGTGCAAAGACTATAGCCTTTGTACTTTTCCCATTTTTCACGAAAATTAAATATATTATTTAAGAGCTAATAATCCTTAATTTGCTCATAACTAACGTGTATAAGAAGTTTGAAGCCATTTGCGCTAATTTTAAGAAAATCGATTTTTTTGTTGAAAAAAGTGCAAAGACTATAGCCTTTGTACTTTTCCCATTTTTCACGAAAATTAAATATATTATTTAAGAGCTAATAATCCTTAATTTGCTCATAACTAACGTGTATAAGAAGTTTGAAGCCATTCTCGCTAATTTTAAGAAAATCGATTTTTTTGTTGAAAAAAGTGCAAAGACTATAGCCTTTGTACTTTTCCCATTTTTCACGAAAATTAAATATATTATTTAAGAGCTAATAATCCTTAATTTGCTCATAACTAACGTGTATAAGAAGTTTGAAGCCATTTGCGCTAATTTTAAGAAAATCGATTTTTTTGTTGAAAAAAGTGCAAAGACTATAGCCTTTGTACTTTTCCCATTTTTCACGAAAATTAAATATATTATTTAAGAGCTAATAATCCTTAATTTGCTCATAACTAACGTGTATAAGAAGTTTGAAGCCATTCTCGCTAATTTTAAGAAAATCGATTTTTTGTTGAAAAAAGTGCAAAGACTATAGCCTTTGTACTTTTCCCATTTTTCACGAAAATTAAATATATTATTTAAGAGCTAATAATCCTTAATTTGCTCATAACTAACGTGTATAAGAAGTTTGAAGCCATTCTCGCTAATTTTAAGAAAATCGATTTTTTTGTTGAAAAAAGTGCAAAGACTATAGCCTTTGTACTTTTCCCATTTTCACGAAAATTAAATATATTATTTAAGAGCTAATAATCCTTAATTTGCTCATAACTAACGTGTATAAGAAGTTTGAAGCCATTCTCGCTAATTTTAAGAAAATCGATTTTTTTGTTGAAAAAAGTGCAAAGACTATAGCCTTTGTACTTTTCCCATTTTTCACGAAAATTAAATATATTATTTAAGAGCTAATAATCCTTAATTTGCTCATAACTAACGTGTATAAGAAGTTTGAAGCCATTTGCGCTAATTTTAAGAAAATCGATTTTTTTGTTGAAAAAAGTGCAAAGACTATAAGCCTTTGTACTTTTCATATTTTTCACGAAAATTAAATATATTATTTAAGAGCTAATAATCCTTAATTTGCTCATAACTAACGTGTATAAGAAGTTTGAAGCCATTTGCGCTAATTTTAAGAAAATCGATTTTTTTGTTGAAAAAAGTGCAAAGACTATAGCCTTTGTACTTTTCCCATTTTTCACGAAAATTAAATATATTATTTAAGAGCTAATAATCCTTAATTTGCTCATAACTAACGTGTATAAGAAGTTTGAAGCCATTCTCGCTAATTTTAAGAAAATCGATTTTTTTGTTGAAAAAAGTGCAAAGACTATAGCCTTTGTACTTTTCCCATTTTTCACGAAAATTAAATATATTATTTAAGAGCTAATAATCCTTAATTTGCTCATAACTAACGTGTATAAGAAGTTTGAAGCCATTCTCGCTAATTTTAAGAAAATCGATTTTTTTGTTGAAAAAAGTGCAAAGACTATAGCCTTTGTACTTTTCCCATTTTTCACGAAAATTAAATATATTATTTAAGAGCTAATAATCCTTAATTTGCTCATAACTAACGTGTATAAGAAGTTTGAAGCCATTTGCGCTAATTTTAAGAAAATCGATTTTTTTGTTGAAAAAAGTGCAAAGACTATAGCCTTTGTACTTTTCCCATTTTTCACGAAAATTAAATATATTATTTAAGAGCTAATAATCCTTAATTTGCTCATAACTAACGTGTATAAGAAGTTTGAAGCCATTCTCGCTAATTTTAAGAAAATCGATTTTTTTGTTGAAAAAAGTGCAAAGACTATAGCCTTTGTACTTTTCCCATTTTTCACGAAAATTAAATATATTATTTAAGAGCTAATAATCCTTAATTTGCTCATAACTAACGTGTATAAGAAGTTTGAAGCCATTCTCGCTAATTTTAAGAAAATCGATTTTTTGTTGAAAAAAGTGCAAAGACTATAGCCTTTGTACTTTTCCCATTTTTCACGAAAATTAAATATATTATTTAAGAGCTAATAATCCTTAATTTGCTCATAACTAACGTGTATAAGAAGTTTGAAGCCATTCTCGCTAATTTTAAGAAAATCGATTTTTTTGTTGAAAAAAGTGCAAAGACTATAGCCTTTGTACTTTTCCCATTTTTCACGAAAATTAAATATATTATTTAAGAGCTAATAATCCTTAATTTGCTCATAACTAACGTGTATAAGAAGTTTGAAGCCATTTGCGCTAATTTTAAGAAAATCGATTTTTTTGTTGAAAAAAGTGCAAAGACTATAGCCTTTGTACTTTTCCCATTTTTCACGAAAATTAAATATATTATTTAAGAGCTAATAATCCTTAATTTGCTCATAACTAACGTGTATAAGAAGTTTGAAGCCATTTGCGCTAATTTTAAGAAAATCGATTTTTTTGTTGAAAAAAGTGCAAAGACTATAAGCCTTTGTACTTTTCATATTTTTCACGAAAATTAAATATATTATTTAAGAGCTAATAATCCTTAATTTGCTCATAACTAACGTGTATAAGAAGTTTGAAGCCATTTGCGCTAATTTTAAGAAAATCGATTTTTTTGTTGAAAAAAGTGCAAAGACTATAGCCTTTGTACTTTTCCCATTTTTCACGAAAATTAAATATATTATTTAAGAGCTAATAATCCTTAATTTGCTCATAACTAACGTGTATAAGAAGTTTGAAGCCATTCTCGCTAATTTTAAGAAAATCGATTTTTTTGTTGAAAAAAGTGCAAAGACTATAGCCTTTGTACTTTTCCCATTTTTCACGAAAATTAAATATATTATTTAAGAGCTAATAATCCTTAATTTGCTCATAACTAACGTGTATAAGAAGTTTGAAGCCATTCTCGCTAATTTTAAGAAAATCGATTTTTTTGTTGAAAAAAGTGCAAAGACTATAGCCTTTGTACTTTTCCCATTTTTCACGAAAATTAAATATATTATTTAAGAGCTAATAATCCTTAATTTGCTCATAACTAACGTGTATAAGAAGTTTGAAGCCATTTGCGCTAATTTTAAGAAAATCGATTTTTTTGTTGAAAAAAGTGCAAAGACTATAGCCTTTGTACTTTTCCCATTTTTCACGAAAATTAAATATATTATTTAAGAGCTAATAATCCTTAATTTGCTCATAACTAACGTGTATAAGAAGTTTGAAGCCATTCTCGCTAATTTTAAGAAAATCGATTTTTTTGTTGAAAAAAGTGCAAAGACTATAGCCTTTGTACTTTTCCCATTTTTCACGAAAATTAAATATATTATTTAAGAGCTAATAATCCTTAATTTGCTCATAACTAACGTGTATAAGAAGTTTGAAGCCATTCTCGCTAATTTTAAGAAAATCGATTTTTTTGTTGAAAAAAGTGCAAAGACTATAGCCTTTGTACTTTTCCCATTTTTCACGAAAATTAAATATATTATTTAAGAGCTAATAATCCTTAATTTGCTCATAACTAACGTGTATAAGAAGTTTGAAGCCATTTGCGCTAATTTTAAGAAAATCGATTTTTTTGTTGAAAAAAGTGCAAAGACTATAGCCTTTGTACTTTTCCCATTTTTCACGAAAATTAAATATATTATTTAAGAGCTAATAATCCTTAATTTGCTCATAACTAACGTGTATAAGAAGTTTGAAGCCATTTGCGCTAATTTTAAGAAAATCGATTTTTTTGTTGAAAAAAGTGCAAAGACTATATAGCCTTTGTACTTTTCCCATTTTTCACGAAAATTAAATATATTATTTAAGAGCTAATAATCCTTAATTTGCTCATAACTAACGTGTATAAGAAGTTTGAAGCCATTCTCGCTAATTTTAAGAAAATCGATTTTTTTGTTGAAAAAAGTGCAAAGACTATAGCCTTTGTACTTTTCCCATTTTTCACGAAAATTAAATATATTATTTAAGAGCTAATAATCCTTAATTTGCTCATAACTAACGTGTATAAGAAGTTTGAAGCCATT